>JALMGJ010000001.1:170500366-170885366 GCA_023362775.1 Charina bottae
AGGCCTTCATTTCCATGTTGCTAGATGCACTTTTTTCTTGGTAGTTGAGGCCTAGATTCTCAAACAGATAGTGGTTAAGGTGCTGGGCTAGAAACCAGGAGTCTGTGAGTTCTAGTCCCGCCTGGTTGGGTGCCAGTTGTGCCCATTGCTGGATTGGGAGGCTCTACTCACAGTCACTCACCCCTTGGTCACCTTCCGGATGGATTACTGTAAAACACTCTACAAGGGGCTGTCCTTGAAGCGCATCCAGAAGCTACAGCTGGTACAAAATAAAAAAGTACAGCTGGTACAGCTGGTACTTTCATGCCTTAGGCATGAAAGCCGGCTGGGTGACCTTGGGCCAGTCACTCTCTCTCAGCCCAACTCACCTCACAGGGTTGTTGTGGGGAAAATGGGAGGAGGAAGGAGTATTAGGTATGTTCCCCACCTTATTTATAAAAATAATAAAGGCAGGATAAAAATTAAATAAATAAATTTTGTTACCATACAAAACTTTAATGTCCACTTATGTGGACATTGGTTATATTGTATAGTCAAGCTTGTCAGTAGACCTTATGGTAGAGACATTAGCTATTGCTAAAGAAGATGAGAAAAAGCCACCATTCCCCTTACAGGGCCTGTATAAGCTTAGGAACTGGGATGAGGGATGAGGCAAGAATTCCCACAAATGGAAAAGTGATCTGCTTCCAAGCTCCAAGAAGCATCAATATTTCCAGATGAAAAATGTCTTCAGAGCACTTACCATTGCACAGTAGCTGAACTGCAAGTAAATTGGCTCATCTCCAAATAGAGGTGATAATATGGGATCAAAGGATGGAAGTATCCACTGTTTATTGATTATCCACTGGATATTTCAAAGGCTTCTAATCAAGTATCATTTCAAAGAATCCTGAATAAACTTAGAAGTTTTGAGGTAAGAAGAAAGGTCCTGCAATAGATTAGTACCTATTAAAAACAGGAGACAAAGAAGAAGACATGGACAGATTTTACAGTGGAAGGATATGAACAGACCTCCAGTGGACCTGTTGGGATCATTCTGCAGCTTTGATGGCAGTCCCCACAGAAATGTCTTCTATGCATGCACACAAATACTCAGGAGACTGAGAAAGGATTTCAAGGGGCAACTTGGAATCTTCAAGAGATGCAGTTGCATCAGTGGTTCAGAGGGGAACTATAGCCACTTTATGCAACATCCTTCGAAATACAGTACATTGCAGAGCCCTAATAACCATTCACTATTACTTATTCTGAAGAGCTGAAAAATTTGCTCTTCTGGGATATATTAGCATGGACTTTTAGATATTCTAAGTAAGCCCTGCTTGTGGTAATTCTGATGGGCAACAGCCCGAGGACAGATACCCAAGCCAGAACCTTCCTTGTTGTGGTGCTCTTGATATGAATTTCCCTGCCTTTTAAGATATATCTGACATCTTTAGCTTTACAGTTTTGCCAATTGCTGAAGATGGTCCTCTTTACCCATGCCTTTGGTTTATGCTAATGGTATTTTCTGCTCGTTGCTTTTACTTTTTTATAGTATTGGTTTTAATGATTGTAAATGCTTATTTTTACTGTAAACAATGGTTCCATATGCATTGCAGTGTATGCATTCAGTGTATAATGTATACAGTAATAATAATAGCACAGAAAAACATGAATATTATGATGATATTATACAAATCTATAATGTATGGAATCTTGTAAATAACTATGGTCACAACACCTGAAAACATATGCTAGAGAAGTATAAAAGGTAAAAGGAAAAAAAAAAAGGGGGGGGGCAACCAAAGGAACAAGAGCAAATCTTTGAGGAAAGATTACAATTTTCAATGTTTCCTAATCTGACCTGCCTCCAGATGATCTCTCTAGCCAGCAAGATCATTGTTGAGAATTCTGGAAGTTAAAGAGCACGCATCTGGAAGTTGCCCTGGGTTGTGAAATACTGGCTTAGAGAAAGAAGCGTATGGAATTATGAATAGTGGAAAAGCTGGATAAACCACCCAGAGTCCCCATTTTGGTGGTGATAGAAATATGAAAAATAAATAAATGAACGTCTGCTCCATTTTTACAGTTCTCAAACATAGGTCCACCAATGAACTACGGTAGAAGTACCTCTTTGCACAATACACATTTAAGTGATGGAATTCAGTACCCTAACATATAGAGTCAAACCTGAACAGCTATAATAGAAGATAAGAGAAATTGATGGAAGATAAATTTACCAATATCTATTGTTCTGTGTATAGTCGAAGGCTTTCATGGCCAGAATCCGATGGTTGCTGTGGGTTTTCCAGGCTGTGTGGCTGTGTTCTGGCAGATTTGGTTCCTAACGTTTCGCCAGTATTATGCCCAAGTCACAGAGAGAATCTTCTAGCTGTGCTCCTGTCCTCTGAAGATGCCAGCCACAGCTACTGGAGAAACGTTAGGAACCAAATCTGCCAGAACACGGCCACACAGCCTGGAAAACCCACAACAACCATCTATTGTTCTATTGATAATAATTGCTATTGGTTAAGGCAACGGACTAGAAACCAGGAGAGTAAGAGTTCTAGTCCCCGCCTTAGGCATGAAAGCCAGCTGGGTGACCTTGGGCCAGTCACTGTTTCTCAGCCCAACTCACCTCACAGGGTTGCTGTTGTGGGGAAAATAGGAGAAGGAAGGAGTATTGGGTATGTTTGCTGCCTTGAGTTATTTATAAAAATAATAAAGGTGGGATAGAAAATAAATAAAAAAATATTATCCCCACTGTCAAAACCACCATATTTCTCTGTAAGTACCATTTGATGGGAAATATGACAAGAGATTCTGATTGTGTGCATACTTGACCATTGAAGGAACCAAATACTGGACTGTATAGATCCTTTGATATGATCTAGCTGGGCTATTCTCACAGAATCAGTCATCTTGCCAGCCGTGATCTCCTGAGTATTTCATCATACTGTTCTCTCCAACCTATAATCTTGGCACCTCTTAATCTCCTATCATCAAAGGAATGGTCTCTAAGGAGGATACAAATATATTAAAGAAGGTAGGTCCACATGTTCTGCTCAAGCACAGCTGAGCTTCCAAGCTTCCACATTTCCCTTGCTCTTTCAGCAGCAGCCATTCTTCTTCTTCCATGGCATGGGAGCAACACTGAGGCCAATGCCATGTCAATCTCTTAATAAGCCATATGCTTTTAAAATTGAAAACTTTTAAATAATTTAAAATGTTAGTACATTTTTTCTGTATGTGGAGCCAGAATGCCTAGAACAGGTAAAATCTCTCTGTGGACAACTACGCTCATATATCCTTCACAGTAAACATAATACAATTGGTTCTTACTAAAGAACTATGCTGACATAGTTCCTCCCATGCAGAGCTTTCCAAACTGTGTGTCGCGACACAAAAATGTGTCACCACACACAGTCTGGTGTGTCGCCACACAACCCGGAAGCGCTGATCATCATCAGCGCTTCCGGGTTTTCCCGCGGCGACACACCAACTGCAGCGTGCAAAACCCGAAAGCAGCAGCAGCACTTCCAGGTTTTTGCGTGCTGCCGCACTTCCGGGTTTTCCCGCAGCGACACACCAACGCCGGTTGGCGTGTCGCTACGGGAAAAACTTTGGAAAGCCCTGCTCCCATGCTATTTGATTATTAGGGACCGAGTAGACCCAATGATGGAAGTTTCCTGGTGTATTATTTTTCTTTGTTTAAAGGCAATGAAAAGTAGGGGATAATGTTGATGAAAGCTGCAGTGTCAAAAGGATGTATTTCCTCCCTAAAGCTTCTTTTAGGTTGAACTTGTTGGAGGGCTGGTTTCTTCCTCAGTAGCTAACAGCAGAATGAGTTACTCAGGGATGCATATTTAAAGCAGGGAAATTTCATTCATAGATTGGTGTAACCTAGCTGTTTGTTTTGATTGAAGCTGCCTGCCCTCTCTTCAGTCACACTTCAGAGAGAATCAGATATTGTTGCCTTTTAATTATATTCTACTGTTTTGAGCATTGCTCTCTATTTCTTTTTATCAGCTCTGACTTATCATTTAAAATATCATTTCAATTCCAGTCCATCCACTTTGGACTGATAAAGTAGTACTGACAGAAGCTAAACTGAAGTCTTAAGTTCAGACTGTCTCCTTTTCTACCATCTAATTGTTTCCGGTTGTACGTGGTCCAGCTTTGCTGATGACTGACCTGTAATTAGTTAGTGGCAGCTATTTCCCACAAAGGGGGAGGGGGATGCTTAATACTGTTTTCCCTCCATAAGTCTTTTCTCCCATTTAACATGAAAGGAATATTTAAGACAGCTCCTTGATCAGAAAAGCCAAAGACGAAAGGGAGCCTTGCCCAGGTAGGTTAAACTAAACATGACTGTTTCTCCTGAAGGCATGACAGCAAGATGGGGTTCTCTGATAAAAGAACAAATGGAGAGACAATTCCATGTGTTTTTAACTAAAGCTGCTAAGTCAATCTTCACATCCCTCATTGAAGTCATCAATCACAACGTAAGCAAAATAGAGCTGAGCGCACAGCTGCTAGCATGCCACTGTAAATGAACTTTCTGCCAATGGAGCCCTGCCCCGCCAAGTTGGCGTCACAGGAGGGAAAAATCCTCAGCTGGAAAAATAAACTAATCAGGTATCACAAGCCCTTTTCTTAAAGACTAATTTTTAACTCTTTGCTAGCTCATTTATCAGTAAGGTTTGGGCCAGAAGGTGACCTGTATGGGAAAATAGCATTCTGGGATCTTAATAGCTATGTTCAGTTGAAGAGAACTTTGCATCACACCCGCAGTATAATTCTCCATCAACTGTGTGCATATAGCCAAACGTTGTAAAGGGAAGTTCACGTCACTGTTAATCATGACCGTAGAATTCAATATAAAAATGACTTGCTTGCATCTGACAATTTACATGGTCTGAATGTGCAACACTTTGTTGTTGTTGTCATGTCCAAGATTCAGTTTCTGCAATCAGACATCATGTTTGTGAATTCCTTAGGGTCTGAATCCACTCTAACTGGGTTTTTTTAAAAGCATGGTTTGTTGTCAAAGCAGAGTGACCCGAGTTAAGTTAAATCGCCATGGATGGATTGGGATTATCATGCGAAGCCAAAAATAAATGAGGTGTTATGTGCTGATCGGTCCAGTATGTATTCATTTAACTATTGTCTGTTTTGTCATCTGAATTAGTTCTTGGATGCAGTTTGTACTCTGCTGGATTTTTTCAATTTAAGCCAATGGAAAAATATTAGTGGTATTTTGTAATAATTTTACCATTATATAATTGTTGTTGTTTCCTCTGACAAAGATCTGATCAAGACGTGTTGGGTGGGTTATGATTTAAAATGTCTTCTGCAGAATGCTTTCTGTGCATCGCTCCTTTTTCAAGTTTGTTGGTGTCGCCTTTTTCTTTATGGCTTCTAGACTGGGTTCACCCAGTT
This sequence comes from Charina bottae, assembly GCA_023362775.1. Classification (NCBI taxonomy): domain Eukaryota; kingdom Metazoa; phylum Chordata; class Lepidosauria; order Squamata; family Charinaidae; genus Charina; species Charina bottae. The sequence continues at coordinate 170,505,788 of JALMGJ010000001.1, forward strand.
GATAAGGTTTCTATAGCACATTAATGTTGTGTTTTAGTATGCTGTGTGAATTCAGCCACACAGGGGCTATGAGCAAAGAACATTTGGAAGTATTAATGAACCTAGAGCTGGGTGCTGGTTTGTATCATGCAAGTCAAGCAAGTCTCTTAAGCCAAAAAGATGGCACAATGAACCAGCAACTACCTAACCATGTCATAGACTAGCATGCTAGATAAATGCAGCCAATGGCAATTTACGTGTGTCATAAGACTGCAGGAAGAATATGTTTGGGTTATCTGGCTATACTAAAAAAAATACTTGACTATGTTCAAATAACACATCTAGCAATAAACCTCTGTTGGCACAGTTAACCTCCCATGTCCTGCTTTTTCACTGAGGTGTTAAGCTTATCATACTGTTTAAACTCCCAATGGCCACCAGAGTAGACCACTTTAACTCCAATGCTTTTCTTATGACACACTTTAAGCGTTAGCATACAGCATGCTAATCAACAGTTAGGGTTGATGGAATGAGCCCAGTTGGACAGGTCTGCATACTGTACCAGCCAAGACTTTTGATCCAAGTGTGTTGCCTTAGCCCAGCCAAGGTGTCGTGTGGGGCATTCGTTTGAGTCCTCACAAAAGTGTATATGAGGCTACATGTGTTCTGTTTCTAGCTCCTTTACTTCAACATCAATTGGGTCAAATATTTACGCACCTTGAAGTATATTCTGATGATTTGTTTCTGCAAAGGTAAGAATTGGTTCAAGCCTTCGTTAGGAAATCTGCTAAGTGACTTTGGGCCTGTTGGTACTTCTTCCTGTAATTTACTTTGCAGAGGGCAAAATGGAGTGGAAAGAACAAAGTGCACAGATCTGCATACCTATGAGAAAAATGTGGGGATACAAACTCATTGGATAAATAGAATGCTCTGTCAGGAAAGAGGAAAATAACACGGTGCTTTTAACACATTTTGCCCAAAGGAAAGAAAAATCACACATTTGTTCCAGTTAATTGTACACGTAGTTACTCTGGGAATCAGTAAAACATGTCCCACTACTTGTTCAGGATCTTTTTCTGATGAGGCTGACCTTACAAATGGGGGTGTAATTGGATTTATTTTGTTCTGAAATAAATGGCATCCAATGAGTGCAGAACTGCTGCATGTAATAACAAACATCAGACTCAATCAATCCTGTCATGCAAACTGAGATTTTTTTAAAAAGTTTGTTTTCAACCCAAAGGGCAGTTTCCAAAAGATCATTAAGAAACTTTCACTGGGAACAAATTTTTCACTAGGTTGGGTTCACCCCCTTTCCCCCCCACACCGTGGATTCCAACATTTGTAATTGCTTACAGTGATGTTTAAATTTATCCAAGGGTGGGCTGTAGTGAAGAAATAACATTGGGTCTAATTATGTTTATTTTCCATAGAACTTACACCATGCCATCAAGTATTACATAAAATTAAATCCCTAAACTTTGCAAAAACAATGAAAATGTGGAGGCATAAACCCAGAGAGGCAAAGAAATTCTCCACCCAAGGATCACATTACTGATTGCTTTGAGGCCACCAAAGAAGAATGGTCATGGTGTCGATTAGTTATAGTTCATCAACCAAGAATGGAGCGGTAGGGGCAGATGCCAGCTCTCTCCAGACATAGTACAAGCACTGATATGTCAAACATCAGCACCAACATATACTTCATTGATGCATGTCAGTTTAGACCATACCCTGTGTGCAACCTTGATATATATTTGGCATAAGATAGACACAGTCTGAATTTAGGCTTGGTCTTCAAGACCAACTTGTATCTTATTTCTAAACAAATTTACTTGCACATATATTCTCCCGCACAGAGGAAATAATGTTGTATAACTTGCTGTGATCATTTTGCCAAATGTCAGTTTAGTGGTCCATTTTTAATGAATTAATTTTTTTGTCACCAAGCCCAACGTGGTGCTGGGAATGGAGTCTGTTAATGTGGCTGCTGAAAATCAAATGTCACCTACTTTTTCTATAGGCTTGCTCTGTACTGAGGATTTCAAAACATCTGAACTGGTACTGCCTTCAGCATTGTTTTAAATAATACATTTCTAAATTAAAATTAAACTCTTTGAATTAGCACAAATGTTTACTTAAAAACATTTTTGTTTCAAGACATTTTGTGTGTGCAGTTGAATGTGGACACATATGCTTGTAAAATACATATTTGGGGATCAATTTTTGGAAAGGTAAAGGCCTTAGAAGTGCTATAAATGACTGATGTTGTTTAATGACTACCTGTTAAAACATGCTGCATAGTTACCAGCAAGGACTGCCAGTTAATATCTGGAATTTTGATTGCAATCTGATTTATAGAACATTTTCAGTCCTTTCTGTGGCCTGACTTTTCCCAGGTCCAGAAATGAAACAGGGTGAAAACCAAATTTAAAATACATTATTTCCACACTTGGCCGAGCATAAACTAAACTGACTTATCTTTCTATCCCCACTTCAGAAACCCAGGGGCTTTCCATGTTTTTTCCTGACTGCCTTTGGCCTAATTCATAAGCCATTCTAGGACTTCCAAGATCTAAATGCTACTTTTAACTCTGTAAGAAAATTATGTTTACACTGAGCATATAAAGTCTCATATTCTGCATGTTATCCTCTGTAAAGGTAAAGGTAAGGTTCCCCCCGCATATTTGTGCAGTTGTGTCCGACTCTAGGGGCCAGTGCTCATCTCCGTTTGTTAGCCAAAGAGCCAGTGTTGTCCGAAGACGCTTCCACGGTCATGTGGCTGGCATGACGCACGTGGAACGCTGTTACCTACCCACCGAAGTGGTACCTATTAATCTACTTGCATTTGTATGCTTTCGAATTGCTAGGTTGGCAAGAGCTGGAGCTAGTGCGGGAGCTCACTCCGCATGCAGGGCTAGGGATTCGAACCTCCGAACTTGCGATCTTCCGATCGACAAGCCTGGCGTCTTACCCGCTGAGCCACCACGCCCCCTCTGTACATCCTCTGTACATTGGGGAAAAATATAGCTTTCTGAAGGCTTACCTATTCCATGCTTCAGTTCTGATTGTCAATAGCATAAATGGGATGAGAATGAATGTGTTATTCTAACTGAGGCTTTCGCTGATGATTTAGTTTTGATATTACAAGACCCTTTGGATACTGTGGAGCATCTGATGAAGAAATTGAGAGAATTTGGATCATTGGCAGGACTTAAAGTAAATAAACAAAAAACAAAGATGCTGACCAAAAATATGACCTCGTCCAATCAAGATTTGTTAATGGGTAAGACTGGTTTTATAGGAGCGTGGTGGCTCAGCGGGTAAGATGCCAGGCTTGTCGATCGGAAGATCGCAAGTTCGGAGGTTCGAATCCCTAGCCCTGCGTGCGGAGTGAGCTCCCGCACTAGCTCCAGCTCTTGCCAACCCAGCAATTTGAAAGCATGCAAATGCAAGTAGATTAATAGGTACCACTTCAGTGGGTAGGTCACAGCGTTCCACGCACGTCATGCAGCCACATGACCGTGGAAGCGTCTTCGGACAATGCTGGCTCTTCGGCTAACAAACGGAGATGAGCACCGGCCCCTAGAGTCGGACACGACTGCACAAATGTGCGGGGGGAACCTTTACCTTTTTAAGACTGGTTTTAAGATTGAAAAAAAAAGTTAGATATTTGGGGGTGATTTTATCAACCAAGAAGAGTATTTTGTTTCAGAATAATTATGTTAAAATTTGGAATGATGTGAAAAAAGATCTGTTAAGATCAGAAAAATTACAATTGTCTCTTATGGGGAAAATATCTGTTATTAAGACGAAAGTTTTGCCTAGGATGTTGTTTCTTTTTCAGACTATACCGATTTTGTCGACAGATTTACCATTTAAACAATGGCAGAAGGATATCTCTAAGTTCATTTGGCAAGGCAAGAATCCAAGAATTAAATATAAATTGTTACAGGATGCCAAAAAATGAGGAGGTCTGGGTTTACCTGATTTAAAATTGTATTTTGATGCCTGTTGTTTGCTTTGGATGAAGGAATGGATAACTTTGAAGAACAGGAAATTACTGCAACTTGAAGGACATGAATTGAGATTTGGGTGGCACGCCTATCTGTGGGTTTGGAACAAATAAAAAGCAAGACTGTCTCCTAATGTACCATTGTGGTTGTCACCTCATGAAGCACTTGTTAGAAGAGAAAATGTTGGGGGAATAAATAGGTTAAATTATAAAATTTGTTAAATTTTGAAGAGGGTGAACTAAAGCTTAAAACAAGGGGACTGTTAGAGTTGGAAGGTTTTACATGTCATTGGTTTACATATCTACAATTGTTAGAACGTTTTAAAGTGGATAAAAAGAATTTCAGATTTGATAAACAACTCAATTTGAAATGGAACTCTGTATAAATGATGAACATGTTATTACAAAGATGTATAAAATGTTACATATGAATTTAGAAGATGAATAAGTTAAAGAATATATGACTAAATGGGCTAAGAATTTTGGGTACAATATTACGTTGGACCAATGGGAGAAGATGTGGAACAAAGGTTTGAAATTTACTTTGAATTATAACTTTAAAAAGAATTTTTATAAAATGATGTATCGTTGGTATTTAACTCCTGACAATTTGTCAAAAATGTATAATGGAGTTACAAACATTTGTTGGAAATGTTCTCTTGGTGAAGGAACTTTTTATCATCTTTGGTGGACTTGTGAAAAGGCCAAACAAATTTGGGACCAAATATGTGCTAATATTCAAAAGATACTTAAAGTAGACTTACAAAAAAAAAACACTTTCTCTTGGGTCTGATGGAGAAGCAGCTCAAGAAACAACATGGGACTTTGCTTTTATATATGAGCAAGCAAGACTTTTATAAGCACAAAGATGGAAAGATCCACAAATACCTTCAGTGGAGGACTGGATTATCAAACTGATGGAGCGGGCCCAAATGGCCAAGTTAACAGCACTGATAAGAGAAAATACTGTTTCTGGATTTGCTTTTACTTGGCAACCACTTTTAGACTAATTGCTTGTGTCAGAAAAAAATGAAGTTTTGATTTTGAGTTTTAATGATTAAATGGTTTGATTTGATAGAAATAATGTTACTAAGGTTTAACTAATGTTAAGAGATTATATTTGTAAATGTATTCATATCTGCATTGGAGAAGGTCGGAAGTCACTTTCTGTTTCTGTTCTCTCTCTGTTCTGCACTTTTATAGTTTTTCTTTTTTCTTTAGTTCTGTAGTCTATCTGTTCTATATTCTATATTTTGTATTTTAATTATATTCTGAAAACTAATAAAGTTCTTTTAAAAAAAGAGAGAATGAATGTGTTATTCTGACACATCACTGCTGGTATAAAATACTTTCAACTCACATTTCTAAGTCATTTCTGAAAGCATTTTGGGCCAGTTGCTCTCTCTTAGTCCTAGAGGAGAAGAAGGCAATGGCAAACCACTTCCAAAAATGTTGCCAAGAAAACTGCAGGGACTTGCCAGGTGTCAAGACCAACACGAAGGGAAGGAAGGAAGGAAGGAAGGAAGGAAGGAAGGAAGGAAGGAAGGAAGGAAGGAAGGAAGGAAGGAAGACCAAAACAGAAGTATCTGAAAGGCTCAATGAGAAAATCTCCATTGGAGCCTCTTCTTCAAAGGGCATCTGATGTCCATGTAATGTTTTGCTTTTTGTTCATGGAAGTCAGTTGCTCAATAAATTAAAAGGAAAGTGTTGGGATATCCAAAACATTGGGGAACCATATCCCAAGACTCTTGTGCCACTTTAAAGACTATTTACCAGCTTCTTAATGTATTTTTGCTTTACTGCCAAATGGTTAGCTCCCTCCTCTGAAAACCTAATATTGAAATAATTCTTGGGATTCTATTTAATCAATTAGTTTGTGCTGCCTTGAAGGAAAAACATTGGTCTAACTGATCTGTCAAATTCACATGACATTTGGTTCCATTCCCCAGTTCCTTAAAAACAAATTGAGACCAACATATAATCATTTTCACTTCTGCAGACTTGGAAATGGTAGGAACAACTCTATGGCAGCTGGATTTCTGCAGGAGAAGAGGGAAGACCTGGGAGGGGACAGGCTAGGCAACACGTTCAGTGCGAAAAGGGAGTGGGACTTGCTCTCTGTTTATATACCATGGCTTGTTCTTCTTGTTTTGGTGGGGGTGTTGTTCTCTCCTTGGTAGTTCCTTGATTGGGCTGTTGTTTGCTGCTTGGTTGATTGACTGTGTTAATAGTTCCTTGATTAGGGTATATTGTGCTGTTTGATTGTTCCTCTGGTGCTAATCTTGGTGTTAATCTTTACATATCTGGGTGTTGATTGCTGGCAAGGAGGTGTTCTGGTCTTCTGGCTTTTCTACTGTCTCTTATGAATGGTATGTAAATGTTGTTTACCTCTATGTGTCTGTTGATGGCTGCTTTGTCTGAGTGCCAAGGTTCCAGGAATTCTCTAGCATTTTTGGATTTGGCTTAGTTTAAGATGCTCACCGTTTCCCAGTTGAAAGTATGGTTGAGTGAGATTAAGGAGTTTTCATTGTGTCTTCTGACTGCTAGTTGGTGTTCGTGGATGCGCTCTGCTAGTCTTCTGCTCGTCTGTCCTATGTAGATAACTCCTGTTTTTTCTTCTTCGGCTACTGGGTCTTTTGGGTTACTTACGATATTCCAATGGGTTTTGGTTGGTTGAGTGGTCAGGCACTTTTTGATAAAGTTGCGTGGGTATCCATTTTGCTGGAAGATGCTATATAAGTGGTCTGTTTCCTTTTTCTGGTGTTCTGGGTTGCTGCAGTGCGTTTGTGCTCATCTGAATAGTGTTCTGACACAGCTCCTCTTGTGGGAGGTTGGGTTATTGCTTTGGTAGTGGAGCACTTGGTTAATGTGGATAGATTTCCAGTAGACTTGTGTTTCTAGAATGCCATCATTTCCTCTACTGATGAGGATGTCCAGGAAGGGTAGTGTGTTGTTGTTTTCTTCTTCCCTTGTGAATTTTATTCCTTTGAAGATGTTGTTGATGTTTTCATGTGTTTCCTCCAGTTGTTCCTTTTTTATTATGACGAAGGTGTCATCTACATACTGGATCCATACTTTGGGTTGTATGTGTGGGGGTGCTATCCTTTCTAGATGTTGCATTACAATCTCTGCTATGAGTCCTGAGAGTGGTGATCCCATAGGTGTTCCTTTGAGTTGTTGGTATATTTGTCCATCAAACTGAAAGTAGGTGGTGAGGCAGAGGTTGATGAGGTCCATGATTCTGGGTATTTTGATCTTGGTGTATCTTCTTAGGTCAGGTGTGTTGCATAGAACTGCTGCCATGGATTCAATCACTAGTGCTTGGTCTATGGATGTAAAGAGTGCAGTGACATCAAATGACACCATAATTTTATCTTCATCTTTTTTTAGGTCTTTGATTTTCTGGAGGCCCTGTAGTGGAGAGTTGATAGAGTATTCGCTCTCCTCTGTGAGATGCACAAGTTTTCTTGTAAATTCTTTAGCTATGTTGTATGTGTGGGTCCCTGATAACGATACAATTGGATGGAGTGGTATGTTTGGCTTGTGTATTTTGGGGCATCTGTAGAAGCGTGGAATGATGGGTCCACTGCTTTTCAGAATGAAACATCTGCAAGAAAACAACAAGGCTCAGAGAGCACCAGGGACTCCAGTTCAACCCTGAGCTACAAATATTCTCTTCGATATTAAGATTTGACACATTTATTGTTATTTTTCTAAGTTAATCCAGGATGTAATTGATTGTCTATTTTTGAATTGTGTAAACCAAAATTAGGGAAAATGGGAGGGGGGGGAGAGAGAGAGAGCTTTATTGTTATTTTTAATTAAATACAGCTATATATTGCCTTGGGGATATACTTCTCACAAGGAGGCTTACAATAACCAAGAAATACTAATATGTGCTTACCTCCAACTTCTAGACACTGTCAGGAAACTAGACACTGATGTATTTATATATTGTAATTTAAATAATAATAACAACAGCAGCAGCAATAGAGTCACTGCTATGAGATGGGTGGACATATAAATTGTTTAAATAAATAAATGTTAAACCCTATATATACAGTACAAGCTGATGAGGCATCCATATGATTAACACTCCAAATATATTCCATATTAGTTGTTTTTCTGCTGAAACAGATTTTCCTACAGAAAATAAAGTCATATTACTGCCTTCTTTTTCAGTTCTTCTCTACCCCCTGGTTTTTGTTATATCAACATACTTCAATTATCACCACCATCAGCACACATTCCAGCTCCTATTGCAACCTGTGGCCATAGTAATTATGGCAATCAACTGTCTCCATGGACCACCATCACTGCTCCCCATTGCTGATTTGTCAAATCTTAAAACTAGTAAACTTAGGTGTCTGCTTATCTTTTCAGATTTATAGATTTGAAAGGAATTAAAGGTAATTCAGACTAACCTCTTCCCCAAATCTCACTACAAGTAAAATAACAAGCCTTTTTTTGGAAGGAAGGAAGGAAGGAAGGAAGGAAGGAAGGAAGGAAGGAAGGAAGGAAGGAAGGAAGGAAGGAAGGAAGGAAGGAAGGAGTAATCATAATCATCATCTTGGTGCAGTCCCCACAAGTTGCCAGCACATGCTACTAAATTGCAATTGGGGGGGGGGCATATATGCATCCTAATGATATTCAAAGCTATGGGTTGTGTTGACACTTATTTCACATTGTATAGTTAACAGCTGGAATGGAAGAACTGAAACAGCATAGATCAAAGAAAGTATTAGATACATATACATTCTCACACACTCCCAAATTTTTGAAGTTCCTCACAGTTCTGTTATTTTTTTCTGAGTGCTATCTAAACCAGAATGAGTTAAAATTTTCCATACTTCTTGTGAGTGGCTTGGGCTTGTTCTCAGTACTTCACATTCATTTTTCACACGTACAGGATATCAATTTGGTTAAACAAAGATGACATCAAATTCTAAGAGATTGGCTTGCAAGCTATTAATTTATTGTTCCTTTGCTTTTTGTTTTTTTAAAAATCTGTAGATAATCAGTCATTCAGCTGATAGAATTAGCCAGGGATAGATAGATGGATAGAGATATACAATTAATTAAGAACTGAAAGATAGTGAGTGGCAGGTTGGAAATTTGTAAGAAAAGGACATTCCAGTACAGTTTTCTTAATGACACCTTTTGATACATTTTGTGATGCTATGCATTACTTTCAACCATTTCTGCTATTGGCAGATTTTATCCAGATCAGTTTATTTGAACAAATAGATATCTGAGAACATAACAGAGAAATCAATGAAGCTTTGCCTAGATACCCCGAGCCACAGAAAAATGAAACAGCCATCATACTAATCAAAGAATTATGAAATGTTAAACTGCTTGTTGAAAGCCATAAGTACTAATAAAGAATGAAATATAAGTAGGCAATGCCAGGATTCATTTTCTATTCTTCCGTTAACTTACTGATTTGGAAATGAATATTATAATCTATTATAGCAAATGAGCTTATTTGCCAGTTATATACCCTACAGATAGAAATCCCCCTTTCTGATATAAAAATGGATGACATCTTCTTCTATGTTGATTAAATCATTAGGTGTGTTAAGAATCTTAAATGGCTCTACATTGTTATGTTCAATGTTCAATATATCTGAGGTGATGTCTTTAAACTAGACAAGTTCACCAGTTTTTACCAACTACTTGGTGAAACTAGGCCACTTAAAAAAGATTTTGTGCCTGTCTGAGCCGACATGGAATTTCCTCTGAAATGGCTAGACATTAATTCCAATAGCCTGAGAGCCATTGGGGCTTTGGCAAGCTGGAGAGAGCCAAAGAATCTTTCTGGGGGGCTGCAGCATCTGTAGGGATTGGGGGAGCCAGACTGATGAAAGCAATGTCACAATGCAAATCCTGCCCCTTTTCTATATGAGTTGTGCTGTCATAGGCACACCCAAGGGGGATGCAGTTTGCAGTATGGTGCTGCTTCCATCAGAATGATGGAAACAGTGAGTTCCAGGGGATCCCACTTCTGGGGGAAAACAGGTTAGGAAAAGCATGCAAAGTATGGCTTCTGGAAGTTTTTCCAACCCCTTAAAAGCAGCTCCACTCTGGATCTCATGACCTAAGAGCGAAGGGACTTAAGAATGGCACCATTGGCACCATTCTGAGTCACTGACCAATTGCCTTTGCCATAGGAATACAGTAGGATGTCTGTCTGTCTGTCTGTCTGTCTGTCTGTCTGTCTGTCTGTCTGTCTGCATCCCCTGGCCTGATCCCATTCATTTTTGAACTTAATATTTCTTTTCACACCAAATGTGCTACCATTCTGCTCTGTTTTCCTCTGATCGACAGAGATTCACACCCCTTTGCACAGTTTCTTTGTAACATTCCATTGGATTAGAAAGAAAAATAACCCTGCTATTTTGCTCTTGCTCTCAAGAAAGAGTAGAGGTGGAGAAGAGATGTGATTGACAGATCTAGTTTTAAAACATAGGGGACAATTTATCCCAGGCTCTCCAGTCATAGGGTTTTGCTGAAGAAATGTTGAGTCTTTGAATCAAACTCAGTATTTTTTTAAAAAAAATTCTGTATGAACCCAGGATCTTGATCTGGAGCAGACCCACTGGATGTGGATAGATGAGATTTAAACCTTCTTTCTCTCACCCTTTCACTGATGTCAGTTCACACTGGAGGGGAACTGCAAAATGATGCAGGGGGGAGTAATGCCTTGGAAGGAAGTGAGGAAGGAAGGGTGGAACTGTAACTCTTAACTGCTCTGTAAGTGTAGCAGCTCAACTCTGACCCCTGAGATGTTCTTTGTGCACAACACACAGTATCCCTATGCTAATATATGGGTGTCAGCAAAAATGTTTCTTCATTCACTGAGTTGCATATCTGAGGATGGAGTAGCAGATTTTGCCTTCCTATGGGCCCAAGGCATGCTTTGCATCTGGCACTGCCTCTTCACTTGGCTTCCTCCATTGCTACCACCTCCTGCTTACTGCCCATTCTGCTGTACTCTCTATGTAACTTTTGATATTCTAGCCCAGTTCGTTCATATTCTGGAGTTACGCCTGGCTGGCGAGACTATCCTGCTTCTTACTCAGGTGAATCTTTCTCTTCCTGCCTAATGCCAGGATATGTGTTGATCGATGTAGGTCTAATGCATATTTGCAGCTGGCACCCTCTGCTGCCTCCTTGCGCCGCCTTCTAGCACAGCTGCTGCCTCCACATCTTCCCTGGACTGGAAGGATACATCTGTTTTTTATTTTAAGTCATTATAATAAGTGTTTGGCATTGACGTTGTATTTGAGAAGTGAACTAGCTTCACTAATGCATTTCAGATGGAGGTCTTTCAGTTCTTTGCCTGAAATAAAAATTAGGGTTGTAGTGGAGAAGAAAGCCAAAGGAGGCCTCTGTGAGAACACTATACAAACATGTCCAAGGCTGTCATCCTAAAACCTACCCTAATATACAAAATGAAGATTACTGGAAAGGAATCAAGTCCAAGTTCCCAAAAGGGTGACAAGTATTTCTGGTGCATCCAGCCTCTGTCATGACTTATCTGCGTTTCCCCTTGCCATCATTTGCCATAAACAACGTAAGAACATAAGCAGTGCCCTGCTGGATTGGAGCCCTTGCCCATCTAGTCCAGCCACTACACAGTGAGGCCCCCAGAATACGGCCTTCAGAGGCAGGCACATACTGCCACCAAGGCTAATAGCCATTGATCCCCGTAACTTCCATGAATCGGTCCAACCATTTTTTGAAGCCAGCCAAGCTGGTAGCCAGCACCACATCTCGTGGTAGCAAATCCCAAAGTTCAGTTACACTTTGTGTAAAAAAATATTTCTTTTTGTCTGTCTTGTTTCTTTCAAGATTCAGTTTCAGGGGGTGACTTCTGGTTCTAGTATTTTGGGAAGGGGAAAACAGCTTCTCCTTGTCCACTTTATCTACATCATGCATAATTTTGTACACTTCAATCATGTCCCCTCTCATTTGTCTCCTTTCTAGAATAAAAGCCACAAAATGTCACAACCTTTCCTCATAGGGGAGCTTCTCCAACCCCTTAGTTGCCCCTCTGACAGTTCTCTGGCTCCACTATATCCATTTTATTTATTATTATTATTATTTATTTATTACATTTATATCCCGCCCATCTCCCCCACAAGGAGGGACCCTGGGCGGTTCACAACAAATTTAAAAGAGTTAAAACAGTAAATATCAATAATAAACACTATAAAATTACATATATATATATATATATATATACACACACACACACACACACACACACACACACACACCCAGACACTATATATATATGTATATATACACATACACATACACATACACATACACATACACATACACATACACATACACATACACATACACATACACATATACTGTACATATACATATACATATACATATACATATACATATACATATACATATACATATACATATACATATACACAGCATCATACAATTTGATCCAAATTGTATTTGATCCAATTTTGAGGTGCACCGTTGATTTACATAAGGGCATTATGATATTGGCATCTCTGTTTTCAATACCGTTTCTTATTATCCCTAACATTCAACTGGCCTTTTTTTGCACCCTGTGTTGACACCTATGTTGAGCTGTTTACCATTACTGCAAGATCTCTTTCTGCATCAATCACTGCTAGCTCTGATCCCATTAGTTGTATGAGTAGTTAGGATTTTTGGCACCAATGTGCATCACTCTACACTTGCTCACATTGAATGACGTCTGCCATTTTGATGCCCACTCCCCTAATTGTGTTTTTTTTTTATTTTGCTGCTTTTTGGTTTTGTAAACCACTCAGAGTCTGTTGGAGTTGGATGGCTATAATAAATTTGAAATAATAGTAATAGTAATAGTAATAATAGATCCTTTTGGAGCTCTTTGCTGTCCCTTATTGTTTTTACCACTCTGAACGATTCAGTGTCATCAGCAAACTTGGCTATTCTACTAGTCACACCCAATTCCGGATAATCTATAAATATGTTTAAAAGCATAGGTCCTAGGACAGCACCCTGGGGGAATCCTACTAGTTGAGTTTCCTTTTCACCAGCCTTCTTAATTTTGAGAAGTTCCGTTTTTTGAAATCAAATATGACTGTGTGGGATTTGCTATGTAGATTATTGTTTCTTTGAATGCTGAATTTTATTGCATTAAGGTCACTATTCCCAATTGGTTTGACTACACATATTTAATAAATAAATAAAGTTCTCTCATCAAGTCCTGAGCACTACTTAAGAGTAGGTTTAGTATTGCCCCCTCCCTCAACAGTTCCACAACTAAGTGCTCCAGCGGACAATCATTTATATTATCTAAGAATTTTATCTCTCTGTCATAATCTGAACCCACTTTCACTCATAATCATCTCCCATAATTACAGGACTTCCTTTTTGGGGTGTCTCTCTGATTTCCCTCTTCATTTCTAGATCTCTTTGAGCATCTTGATTAGGGGGTCGATAGAATGCCCCCACTATTAACCTATTTTTATGACCTGACATTTCCATCCAGAGTGATACCATTGAATGATCTGCCACTTTGGGGATGTCAAGATAATTTGATTCAATGGACTCTTTTACATACAAAGCAACACCTCCTCCACTATACTATTCTCTCTCTTTCCTATAGAATTTGTAACCAGGAATAACCATGTCCCACTGATTTTCCCTAGTCCACCAGGTTTCAGCTATGCCCACGGTATCAATGCTCTCTTCTAAGATCAGGCATTCCAAGTCACCCATTTTGGCCTGCAGGCTCCTAGCATTCATATACAAACACTGGTGCACAGCATCTTTCACTGTATTCTTTTGATTCTGTTGGTTTGTGTCATATTCCTTTGTTTCATTTGGCCTTGTTGAATAGTCACCACATCTGACTACATTATCCTCTCCTATTTCTATCACTTCCCTTTTAGAACAATCATAATTCTTTTCAAATCCTTCCCTAAACAATTACTGTTTCCAAACTGGACGCTCCTCGGCTCCTGTTGATTTTCCAACCCCCCTCAGTTTAACAGCTGCTCTGCCACCTTTTTAAATTTTAAGCACCAGCAGTTTGGCCCCATTTCGATACAAGTAGAGCCTGTCCCTCCTGTAAAAATGGACATTCTTATTCTAAGCCATGCTTGGGATTTTCTTTCCCCATCTTCATGGCTTACCCCAGCAGTAAAACTTTATCCATGGTCTAGGGCAAGGATGGGCAACCTGTGGCCTCTGAACTGCATATGGGCCCGCTAAGCACTCTATGCAGCTGAACAACAGGCTGCCTAGAGAATTCTTCCAGCACAGAAGTGTCCTTTGGACAGCTAATGAGAGCCCTCTGGGAACATAGGAAGAAGACTGCTGCCTTTTTGCAATCTGAAGCAGGTTAACAAGAACATAGAGATTCCCCCCTTTCCCCCAGTGAGTCTGCTCAGAATGCATGGAACTGGCCTATACATTTCTTTTCTAAGTGAGTATGAGAGAAAGCAATATATGAGCAGATGTGTGCCTCCTTTGGTCCATAAATACTACCCAGTTTGGTCTACTTTTCATTTTTACAAACATCCAGGCTCAAGTGTATTTGGAATACTTCTCCTGTCTTCAGTGCCTGCTCCATTACACTAAAAAATGTGTCAAGGTTGGAAAGTTATTTTTTAATTATAGGAACTACATCATATCGTCTATAGATGGATTCCCCTCATGTTTATATGGTGGTCTCATCACTTTGCATTTACTTATATTGAACTAACCGTGCCATGAAGAGGAGGTGGCCCATTCACCCAGCCTGGGGAGGCCTTTTTGGTGCTCATTGCAATCCCCAAGTTGGGCCACCTCATTCTAATTCCAGATAATGTATAACCAGTTAAAAGGGACCAGTTTATATCGCCAATTTACAAGTTATCCTCTTATTCCTACTCCCTTTCCTGTTCATTAACTATCTATCAGTCAAAGAGAGCATCTGTAATGACCCCAACTTCAATGCCCTAATAAACACTTCTCGATGCAATTCATTGAAATGCAGATTAAGCTTTATTCAGGATACATGTAAATTGAAGCACTCCTAAAGTTCTGAATGCGGATTCCCGCCAAACCTTGCTAACTTAACTCTCCCCCTTGCACGCCAATTTCGCAGCCACGATGATGTCAATGTCCAGAACTTTCGCTCCCTGTTCCCAGCCTCCATCTCCTGCAGATGGTTGACCCTGACGATGCATTATCCAGTCTCCAGCAGAAGTCATAACACTCCGTACACATCACCCCTCCCTGCAGTTCACACGCTTAACTACCTCTCTATTCCTAATGGCAGGATTCAGCTATGAACCCTGACATGCTGACCCTCCAAAAGAAAGAGCAATATACAAAGCAAAACAGAACAAAATGCATAAAAGGAGAAAACAAACATGTATACAATGGTTCCAATAAGTGTGAGGAAAATACAGTGGATTATAAGTTGAGATCTGTAAAAGAAATAAAACCAACATATGAACAAAACAATCATCCAGGCTTGTCAGGAAACTTAGCATGAAACTTCAACAACAATATAGGAGCTTGCACATGCCTTTTATCCACCCATTCATTGAATCCCAGAGGCAAATGTTTCCAATGAGTCAAGTATTGTACTTTCCCCCTATGAACCCGAGAGTTTAGAATTTCTTTCACCTCAAAATGCTCCTCATTCCCTACCATGATGGGGGTTGGGGGTAATGATTCAGGATGCCAGTGTTCATAAACAGTTACTGGTTTAAGCAAACTAATGTGGAAAACAGGATGTACTCTCCTAAAATTCTTTGGTAATTCCAGTTGAGCTGTGACAGGATTAATCACTTTGATAATTGGAAAAAGGTCCAACGAACTTTGGTCCCAATTTTTTAGAAGGCTGAGTGGAACGTAAATGTTTTGTAGACAAATAAACTTTTTCCCCTACGACCAATGGCCATTCCGGAGCTCTCTTGCGATCTGCAAATTTTTTTAAGTGTCCTTTGCCTCCTGTAAAGTCTTCTGCATTACTGGACAATTGGCCCTTATCTTTGCAATCCATTCATCTGCCAACACTGGGTTAGGCGATGCCAGTGAAGAAGGATCTGGTAATTCAGGTATCGGGACAAAATCCTGGCCAGTAGCAATTTGAAAGGGAGAAAACCCTGTACTCTGATGCACAGCATTATTATAAGCTACTTCAGCAAATGGCAACAGATCAACCCAATCTTTCTGTTGATAACTGATATAACATCTCAAATATTGTTCCAATACAGAATTTAATCGTTCACTTGATCCATCCGTAGAAGGATGGAACGCAGAGCTTAATCCTTGTTCAGTACCTATTAATTTTAAGAATAATTTCCAAAATTTTGCAGTAAATTGACTTCCGCAGTCACTAATTATCCTCAAGGGGGTGCCGTGTGCCTGATAGATATGTTGAATGAATAATTTAGCTAATTGTCCAGCAGATGGCAAACTTTTACATGGAATGAAATGTGCTTGCTTAGAGAATAAATCAGTAACCACCCAAATCACAGTTTTTCCTTTGGTTTCAGGCAAATCTACAATAAAGTCCATAGCAATCTGCTTCCAGGGGCTTGTTGGTTGTGCTACCCCCTGCAACAATCCCACAGGCTTGCCTGGAGTCCTTTTCATGGTGGCACATACAGGACAAGACAATACATACTGTTTTACATCTTTTCTTAACGTGGGCCACCAGAATTGCCTTCTTACAAGATGCAATGTTTTCACAAACCCAAAATGTCCCGCTTTTTTGTCATCATGACATCGTTGTAAAATATTTTTTCTGACAGCTTCAGGTATATACAGTATAGTCTGTCTCCACTCCACCATAGTCCATTAGTTTCAATCAATGATTGCTTATTGGCTTTCCACCATTCATCGTTCACCACCTCCCCCTGGATTTCTTTAACTAAAGAGGGTTCAGGCATTGTCTCTTGACCCTTCGCCTGGCGCCTTGTGACAGCTACTTTTCCCACTTGCTGAACCGGTTCACTTTCAGGGATTACTTCTCCAGTAAATGATGCTGCTGTGTGAATCCCTAACTGTTGAGGAGACATCACTGTGGTAACAATCTCCTCCCTTTGGCTCTCATGCTGAGGCAGTCGAGATAAGGCGTCTGCTACAAAAAAATTTTCCTGCAAGGGGGTATTTCAAAGTGAAATTGAATCTGCTAAAAAACTCAGCCCATCTCACTTGCTTAGGGTTCAGTTTACGTGGAGCTTTCAATGCTTCCAAGTTTTTGTGATCAGTTAACACTTCAAAGGGGTGTGGAGAGCCCTCCAACAAATGCCTCCATGTAGCTAAAGCATGACGAACAGCAAATGCCTCTTTCTCCCAAACATGCCAACGTCGCTCCGTTTCAGTGAATTTCCGGGAGATATAGGCACATGGTCGTAATTTATTATCAGTGCCTTTCTGCAATAAAACACTGCCCATGGCCATGTCTGACGCGTCTGTTTGAATTACAAACAGTTGCTCAGAGTCAGGGTGTTTTAAAATAGGCTCAGCTGTAAACAGTTTTTTCAGCTGTTTGAAAGCACTTTGGCAAGCCAGAGTCCATTTTAACTTTGATTGTGGCTTGTTTGCTAGCACCCCCTCATTGGGCTCTTTAGTTTTCAGTAAATCAGTTAGGGGTAAAGCAATTTGAGCAAATTGAGGAATGAACTGGCGATAGAAATTTGCGAACCTGAGAAATGATTGCAATTGTTTCTTTGTTCTTGGGGCTTCCCATGCCAGGACATCCTTAACCTTAGCAGGGTCCATTTCAATGCCTTGATGCGATATTCTATACCCCCAAAAGTCTAGTTTCTCTTTATGAAATTCACATTTAGACAATTTAACATACAATTTGGCATCTAACAATCGTTTTAACACTTCTTTTACCAATTTTACATGCTCTTCCATGGTTTCTGTATAGATTATGATATCATCTAAATAAACCAATACCCCTTGGTATAAAAATTAATGTAGAACCTCATTAATTAAGCTCATGAAGACTCCAGGCCCTCCACTTAACCCGAACAGCATGACCCAATATTGAAAACACCCTAATTGACAATTGAAAGCAGTTTTCCATTCACCCCCTTCCCTTATGCGTACTCGAAAGTACGCTTCCCTTAAATCCAGTTTGGTGAAAATTATTCCTTTGGTTAATTGAGCCAACATGTCTTTCATTAAAGGCAACGGATATTGGTTGGAAATGAAAATATTGTTTAACCCTCTATAGTCAGTACATAGTCTCAACGATCCATCTTTCTTCTTTCTGAACAAAACAGGCGCAGCCATTGGCGAAGTGGATGGTTCAATAAAGCCCCTTTTTAGATTTTTGTCAATTAACTTTCTCAGTTCCTGTAATTCCTTATGGGTCATGGAATACAATTTAGGTTTTGGTAGCACTGCCCCAGGTTCTAGTTCAATAGCACAGTCAGTTTTACGATGGGGAGGAAGCTGATCAGACTCAGTTTCTTCAAAAAGTTCCTCCACCTCCTCATATGACCCAGGGGCATTTGCAGCTTGTGCTAATTCACTACTAAATTCCATAGTTGTGCCTGCTACTTCAGACCCAAGTCTCAAGTCGTCCCTTTCCAACCCTGGGTAGGACCTATCTGCAAACTCCATTTCCCCAGAGACCCAATCAATGTGGGGGTTACGTTCCCATAGCCATTTCAGCTCCAACACTATGGGCTGATTTGCTGTAGGAGCCACAATGAATCGCACAGTCTCTTGATGTGTCCCAATAGTCATTTTTAGGGCTTCAGTATAATATTCTAATGGTCCTCGCTTCATATCTGACCCATCCAATTGACAAAATATGATTGGCACTTTGAGTTTATATAGCTTCAATCTTAAACCTGTCACTATAGCAGGGTGAATCAAACACCTAGAACACCCTGAGTCCAACATAGCTAATAAACTAATGTCCTATTTTTTCCATGTTTGCTGAATTTCTTTAGGAACTTTTGAAGAGGTTCAAAGATGACCGAGACATAAAAAACTTGTTCAAAAGGTTTTTGAATGGCCAAGTATACAATTTCTATTGTGTCCATTTTCTCACTCCATAAAAACCCTAAGAATTTTTACCAAGGTAAAAAATGGTTTGACAGTCTATATTCATCCCTCTTTATACTTCCTTTTTCCTCTTCTCATTGCTCACCAAAAATATTTTAAAAAATAAAATTAAATAACATGACAATTTGCCTGCCTTCTTTGTGCATGAATATCTCTGAGATTGTCCCTCTGTCTTTATCTTTCCCTTGAGGGGAAAACAACTCTCAGAACCTTAATCAATAGGCTTAAAATTGCTGTACCTTTTGCCAGGACTCAAACAGATTTGTGATTTCTTAATATTCATTGTAACAAACTGGGGTCTCCTACGACCCCAATTCTATCAGGTTTTGTTGTTCAGTCATTTAGTCGTGTCCGACTCTTCATGACCCCATGGACCATAGCACGCCAGGCCTTCCTGTCCTCCACTGTCTCCCGGAGTTTACTCAAATTCATGTTCATTACATTGGTGATGCTATCTAACCATCTCATCCTCTGCCGTCCCCTTCTCCTTTTGCCTTCTATCAGGACTAGACACTAAAAGTTATTAAACAGGATTATTTACATAAGGCATTGAATTACTATATGCCAAACTTTAGTAAAGACAGAACACTTCTGAGACCATTTTGTAATTCTGAAACATTAGTTATCATTCATTATGATTGCATTATTATTATGGTTTTATGTTATTAATTTTTCTATTACTATATAATTACTGTGGCTGTTTTAGTTGATTAATGGTTGATTATCTTCCATCAATGTTTTAATTGTTGAATTATGATTATAAATCAGCAGGAGCCCCTGGCAGATTGAGTGGCATACAAATGAAATAAACAAATCCAATTCCTGAATTGTTTGGGAACTAAAGTCCACAGATCTGGACAATGCCCAGGTTAGGGAAAGTCTCCATAATCAGTGTTCAGAGCCCTTGAACCTACAGGGCTCTGTGTAGGCATTTAATGAGAGGAGTAAGGGAGGACTGGACTCTGATGCTACGGTGCATCACTGAACATACTCCACTGAACATTCGTTGACTATGGAAATACCTGAAAAAGGCTTGCAATTTAAACTAATGAAACTATGACGTTGATGTTTTTGGAAGAATCAATCTCACACTATTCACATTATTCATTCAAAAGCATTAAAACAACTGGAAGTGGTTATTGAATAACTGAATTATGCACTCTGAGAAATGGCTCTGAAAGGTTAATTATGGATCCGGCATGTACAAGCTAATGAAAATAAAACAGAAGCATGTGGAAGGCATCAAATTTACAATTTTTAACATGAGCAGCAGTAATAGACCTTTTCTATTGCCAGGCACAACCCTTGTAATTCTACAAATTAGGCCAAGCCCATGGGAACGGTGTGCCTGCAGCTGCTGAGCAGATGTGGGAATGAAAAACGAGGCAGATTCATCCAAATACAACCGGATGGTTTTGCAGTTAATAAAATTACTACTAATCTGGTGCTAACTGACTATAGTTCCATCTAAAAGGCCAGGCATTTCATCTTATAGGAAAAATACATCCAGGGGATGAAAGGTAAAATAGCTGCACATGGAAAATTCATTCCCAGTTTAGGCCTCCTGCTGAACTTTCCTTGATGGAGAAAAGACAGGAAGTCTATGACAGCAGCGTAAGAGGTGGATGGAGAAACAAACATTACTATATATTTGCAATCAATTACTCACAAACAACCCAAAGCAAATATATGAGGTATTAGGAAAAAACAATGTTGAATCTGCACAATTATTTGGCTTTGGCAGATTTGCTAAAATGTAACCATACTTAACAGATACGTTACTTATAAATGCACAGAGACAGTTTCTTACAACAGGTTCCTGTGGTCGGACCACTTGGGGATGGGGAGTTGGGGGTCAGAAAAGATAGCAGCTGTTTGAAGCCCTGCCCTTTTGTGATATATAATAAAATATAATAAATTTTATTTATTAATAAATAAATAATATTTATTTAATAAATATATATAATATAATAAAAGGGACAGTACTTGGGTTGCACAGTCATGTTTACCATCACCATCTTGAGATTTTTTGACCCCCTGCAGGCACCACAGAATCCAGCCTCCCTCATTCACCAGGAATAGCTGTTATCTCAGATACTTGTATTTTTGTAATTGGTTACATACCTCAACGCCAGGGGTGGGCAACGTCAGGCCCGCGGTCCATATAAGGCCCGCAGGGCTCCTGCCTAAGGCCCATGGGGCTCCTGCCTGCAAACCCCGCCCCTCCCATGTGATTGGCTCCCACCCGCAAACCCCGCCCCCCAGTGCTTGTGATTGGCTCCCACCCACAAACTCCGGCCCCCGGTCCGCGGAAATCCCAGAAACCCCGCCCCCCACCGCCCCGGTCCCGAGTTATAAATATCCAAATGGCCCTTGGCAGAAAAAAGTTTCCCCACCCCTGCTCAACGCCAATGCAATTTTTTTCCCAATTCTGGTTTATATAATTTAATATCTAGGTTTCCCCCCTCCAATTTATGAGAACTTGTGCTATAGGTTATTAGCGTATGGGATGCCACAGAAGGCAGAGCTTTCCTTCCTAATGTTGCTTCTTCACTGGAAGATGTCTTTGATATTTTATTAGCCAAAAAAAAAAAGCCCACAGTAAATTGAAGGGAAAGGCTGTATACAGTAGCTGGAAGTGGAGGGGAGCCTTCTGCAATGCACTGAGGAAGAGCAAGGAATCAGGCCATAGTTGTTACTAATGGAACAGAGGTATTGGAAGAATGCCTCCAGAGATGGAGCAGTGCAGAAGCCCAGCCTTAGGACCAAATCAGGTTATAAGTAGTCCTACTCAGTTTGAGAGCTGGAAAACTGATGGGCCTTATAAAGGTTCTACTTGTCTCCCCAGAAGCTTAGGTTTAATAGGCTTGCGTAAGGTGGATTGAACTGGCCTTTACCATGGGTTTCATGCTACAGTGGCGATGCGGCTCTCTTTGTCAAGGCAAAGAGACAAAGGGATTTGCATCAGCAAGAAACTTTGGGTTGCCTTGCAGCCTGGACTAGCACTCGTGATAGCAGGCAGAGGTTTCGATGCACACATTGTACAGCTGCAGAAACTTCTACTGGGTATTCATTCTGGTTGGAGAAGCTTCCCTTTACTTTGAAAAATAAAGGAGCCACACTGCTCCACAATTCAGCTTCAAGCAGGTGAGTCATTTCAGCTTTCATCCAAGCAAGGCACGTTACGAAGATCTGCATTATCTTTCATTTCCAGTGTGTTATGAACACCAACCAATGGTAATCCAGTAGGGTGTTTATGGAATCTGTTTGAACAGGGTTATTTTATTTATTTATTTTTCAAATTTTGCCACCACCCATCTCCCCCCAAAAGAGGGACTCTGAGCGGTTTACAACATAGCTAACAAGTTAAAACAGATTAAAAACAATAGTCATAATAATATATAAAATATACATACAAATACAATATATAAATATAAAATAACAATCCAGATGGCAATAAAAGATTGTATAGATGTGGGGAGCACTCTAAGGCGCCAGCCATCCCCAGGAATAACTACTCCCCTCCCCACCCCAAGCGAGGTGGCAGAGCCAGGTCTTCAAGGTCTTCCGGAAGTCCAGGAGCGATGGGGCTTGCCTCACCTCTGAGGGCAAAATGTTCCAAAGGGCGGGAGCCACTGCAGAGAAGGCCCCTTCCTGGACCCCGCCAAATGGAATTCTCTTACAGACATGGTCTGTAACATGCCCTCTCTGCATGATCGGGTGGGATAGGTTGATGTAATGGTTACCCTGCTTTTGAAACAGTTACCCTGCTTTTGAACAAATGAAATGCTTCTGCAGATAAAAGTTTGAAAAACATCATTGACAGAAGATTCAGGACAGAATGGAATTCCAACTGTCTACTTAAGGTAATTTTTCCCTTGAGAAAGACTGCATTCCACACTCCTAGGGGATTATGGATATGCTTTCAGTCTATACAGCTGGTGCCCGGCCTGTTTTCTCCTTTTCTGCAGCTGTTGGATCCCCTCTGTGCCTTCTGGGCAAACAGGCAGTGTGCAAAAAGTACAGAAAGCAGAGTGCAAAAAGCAGAGGGTGCCATGCTGATCAATAGTGAGATTGGGTTTTTTTTCCCACCTCAGTTGTTTTGTGAGGGATTGTTTTCCTTCACTGATGGTGATACCCACTTTCATCCCAGTGTTACCTGAGTAATCCTTCTGTAAAACGTTAAATCATGCCAATGAAAAAAGAACTTAAAACAGAATCACAGCCTTTCCAGTGTGGGCAGGCAAAGTCCAATTGAAATGTATCAGATTACTGCCCTTATGAGTTGTTGTTGCTTTCCTCCCAAGCCTTGGCATAGTGGCTATTTAGAATCTAGCTTTTGTTTAACAACTGTCTCTCCTCACTTCCCACAATAATGCCCAAGAATCACCTCTCTTCCTTGCCTCCTACAGAATGCCACCCAGTTCCCCCCACCCTCAAAAAGAACAAAAGAGAAACAGAATTCCTGATCTCAGTCTTTTCCAACTTCATTGTCTTCTAGATCAGTGGTTCTCAACCTTGGCAACTTTAAGGTATATGGACTTCAACTCCCAGGATTCCCCAACCAGCACGTCAGCACGAAGCATGTCATTTCAGGCCATCTCCCGGATGCACATCAAGGTACCTCTCACTGCCTACACATAGGATGTGTAGGACATCAGGAGGCAGGATAAGAGGGAAAACACCACTTCCACAGTGTAGCACTTTCAGCTGTGCTTAGGCTGTCTCAGCTGTCATAATACAAAAGGAACAACTGGAAAAGACACATGAAACTATCAACATCTTCAAAGGAATGAAATTCACAAGGGAAGAAAACAACAACACACTACCCTTCCTGGATAACCTCATCCGCAGACAACATGATGGCAAATTAGAAACACAAGTCTATCAAAAATCAGCCCACACTAACCAAGTGCTCCATTACCAAAGTAACAACCCAACCTCCCACAAGAGGAGCTGTGTAAGAACATTATTCAGATGAGCACAAATGCACTGCAGCAACCCAGAACACCAGAAAAAGGAAATAGACTGCCTATACAACATCTTCCATCAAAATGGATACCCATGCAACTTTATAAAATAGTTCCTGACCACTCACCCCACTACAGCACAACCAACACAAGCTATGAAAAGGAGAACACTGCCATACATCAGAAACTTCTCAGAAACAACCAACAAACTATTACAACCACATGGCCTTCTCTACAGTGGCACCGCCCTTTGCAATATTCTGCCCTCAGAGGTGAGGAGAGCCCCCTCGCTCCCGGCCTTCTGGAAGAATCTGAAGACCTGGTTCTGCCACCTTGCTTGGGATGGGAAAGGTAGCAGCTCCTCCTGGGGGTGGCTGGCGCCGTAGTATCCTCCCTACTATACGACATCATATTCCCACTTGGATTTTATATTTATATTTATTTATTTATTTATTTGTATTTATAATAGTTGATTTTATATTTGTATCTTTTTTAACTGTTGATTTTATTGTAAACCGCCCAGAGTCCCCCATTGGGGGAGATGGGCGGTAATAGAAATGTGAACAATAAAATAAAATGACTTGGCCAAATTTTGGAGAATTGCTGCAGTGGGAATGAACATTCACCCTTCCTCTTGGATTGCCACATCTCAGCTGCATTTCCAACATATGCATGAGAAAGCCTGTGTTCCCCTGGGCTGGAGTTAAGGGATAAACAGCTGCCTAGTTGACTCTCAAGCAATATTTGGAAAGTAGACAAACTAATTAGGCAAGGCAACTAAAATCCAGAAAGGCCCCAAGAGAGGATTTAATCCATTCCAAATCAAGGTAAAATCATTCTTACAGGTGGGCACCAAACTTGGCCTCACAGTTTATTTATACTGATAAATCTGCTTCTTTCCCTAAAGAGTGGGACTTGGCCATAATTATCCCTACTTTCAAGAAGGACAGGAAAGATCAGTTTGTTAACTATTGCCCCGTCAGCCTACTAAATATTATTAGCAAGCTCTGTGCCAAACATTTGTACTGAAAACTGCTAGGCTGGCCGGAGGGGGAGAATTTCTTGGCACACAAGCAGGGAGGTAGGCTTTAGATCCGGTGGATCCAGTCTGGATCAGAGCTTAGCGCTTTACCATCTGATTGAAAAATAACACTCCATTACCTAAAGCAGCTTTGCATGCTACCTTTGTTGACTTTAAATAGACTTTTGATTCAACATCTATGGAAATCCTCTGGAGACTCAATGTCTCCTCAATGGATTGTCACCTCCTTGCCCAATAACATGAGTCTGAGAATAAGATGTAACATTGCAGGGCATCTTTCAGAAGCAGTTCCAGCTAGAAAGGGGGTTAAACAAGGATACAGTACGTGCCCCACTGTTGTCTAGGCATACTGTACATATCCAGGGTGCAAGAATGTTGATGACCACCAGATGACAGCAAAAAGAGCTTTTTGTGCTGTCATCTAATGGTCATCAGGATTCCTCTAACCCAGATATGATATGTCCATTCTCTCTTCCCTCATTCATTCACAAGTGGAAAAGAGAAGGTGAGCAAGAAGAGGCCGAAAGCCGCCAGCAGTGACTTCTGGGGAAATTTCCTGGGTCTTGGAAAGTTCTGCCTCCATTACATGCTGCTGCAGCTGCTGGCCAATTTGAGAGTAGCAAAGGAAGAGATTATTGCAATAGCAGAGGCAGCAACTCTTCACTCACCCATCTTTTAAAAAATCCACATTGATCTTCCTTTGTGGCTCATATGGGGGCCCAGCACTATCATGTCTGGGCTGCAAAAATGATACAGAAAACTCTAACTCTTTTTGTGCTGCCATCTAGTCATCATCTGGATTTTTGCAAACTAGATGGGTTAGACCAGTGTTTCTGAACCTTGGCAATTTGGCTGGGGAATTCTGGGAGTTGAAGTCCGCACATCTTAAAGTTGCCAAGGTTGAGAAACACTGGGTTAGACTTTCCCTGGGCAGTCAGATTTTTTGAAGACCTAGGACAAGGAGTAGACAGCAAGAGGGACCGAGGCAGGATCCCCTGTGCCAGCAGGCCCCAAAACAGCCGATTCCCCTGCCTTCCCTATACAGTATTTACACTGTTCATGAGACCCCCAAAATTGGTGTGGAATATTTAGATGTATGGCATCAAGGAGGTGACCTGTTTCAACATTTAGGTATTATGTTCCAGTCTATAGGAAAGTGAAATACCCATGTTACTTAAACACCCAAAGCAACTCATTGGCTAGCATTTCTTCTTCTCCTCTAAAGGTTTAGAACAGGGCTTTCCAAAGTTTTCCCGCGGCGACACACCAACCGCCGTTGGTGTGTCGCCGTGGGAAAACCCGGAAGTGCAGCAAGGATGAATATCGGGAGGGAGGGAGGGAGGAAGAGCAATCGCAGCTTCAGCCCGGTGACGGGGAGGAGGTCTGCACTGGCTGCAACCCAAGCAGCCTCCTTGGCAGGGAGAGGCAGAGCGGGGGGGGGGGGGGACTAAGTGCCAAACTGCAGGAATAGAATTGGAGGCTGCCAACGTTGCACCGCGCATAGAGCCAACAGGGAGAGATACCACTATACTGGGGCTCTTTGGAGACACACGTCTCGACTGCGAAACGGGGCGTTTGCGGAGAGGCTCTTGGCTTGGGGCCCTCCGAGCAGCTACCCTTAAGCCCCTAAAAGGGAATCCTCCCCCGCCCGTGAGGCTTCCTCCCTCTGGAGGAGCGCCTAACCCCCACCTCCCTGCCCCGTTGCGGCAGCGCACAAAAACCCGGAAGCGCTGCTGCCGCTTTTGGGTTTTTGCGCACCGCCGTTGGTGTGTCGCCGTGGGAAAACTCGGAAGCACTGATGATGATCAGCACTTCCGGGTTGTGTGGCAACACACCAGACCATGTGTGGCGACACACTTTTGTGTCGCGACGCACAGTTTGGAAAGCTCTGGTTTAGAATATCTTCCAGCAGCTCTAAAATTATTTGAGGCTAAAATGCTTGCTTAACTCCTTTAATAGGCAGTTAAGTCCATGTGTTGATCCTGCTAATTCAAAGCAAAATGTTAAAGAGGCTCTTCAAGTTGCTTGGTGGCTACCATTGTGATTTTTTTACCCTCCCCCCCACTTCCTGGAATACTCCTGCTATACTTCCTAATATTGGTCATTCTGGCCATCCTGGTGCTGTTGCAACTTGTATTTCAAAAACAACTGAAATATTATAGGTGCCCTATCCCTGAATTACTGGATTTAAATTCCTGTTGTTGGGTTGCAATGAGTCTCACACAGCCACAACTATTTTTTTCAGGGGAAGCCAAGTTAGAAGTTAGGTAGTCCTCAAGTTACCATTCATTCAGTGACTGTTCAAAATTACAACAGCGCTGAATGAGGGAAACTTTGGTCTGCAAAGTTGTGGTCGTTGCAGTGTCCCCACGGTCATGTGATCACGATCCACCACCCTGCAGCACCCCCGTGCTCCTTACCCAGGACTCCCACCACTTTCCACTTAATAACCTGCACAGTCCTGGGGTTACAACTACAACGCGGTGGCTCAGCGGGTTAAATCGCTGAAGCTGTAGACTGCCGGTCGGAAGGTCGGCAGTTCGAATCCCCGCGCAACGAGGTGAGCTCTCATTGCTAGTCCCAGCTCCTGTCGACCCAACAGTTCGAAAGCTTGCAAGTAGATAAATTGGGTACCACCTTAAGTGGGAAAATTTGCTGACATCCTACCAGGGGTCGGCGTCCACCGAACTGAAGATCTCTTGAATGGCAGCAGTCACGACGGATCCCGAAGTAACAACAGCTACAGGACGTCAGCAGCCGGCTCCGACGCAAGGCATTGTGGGATATGTAGTCCAGAAGCCAGAGAAGAGTCGGTTCCCTTACCCCCTCCCTTGGCGCGCGGTTTAAATGAAATATAATGTATAACGATGTATATGTATGAAGATGAATGTAAGTCGCCTAGAGTCCTCCGTTAGGGAGGGGATAGGCAGGGTATAAATACAATAATAAATAAATAAATAAATAAACAAACAAACAAACAAACAAACCAGGACTGCCGGGATTGCCATCACTAAGCAGTGCGGTCACGTGATATCACATTTTACGACCACATTGCTTAGCAATGGAAATTCCAGTCCCAATTGCCATCATAACCCGAGGACTACCTGTAATGCTATTTTCAGTTGAGGCATTTCACTATTACAATACATGTAATTATGCTTGTAGAAGGGCCAAACTAGAGATACATCCACACTGCCACCATGTTTGCCCCCTAATCCATCAAAATTAGTTTGAACATGATCCACAGACCCCTTATTTTTGCTGACTCATATTTTGAGGACAAGGAGCAACAATCACTTCTTCACCCCAAGCTGCTCAAGGCCTGTAAAGACTACAACAAAACTCTCAATCTCCCTCCATGCTAGGAGGCATAATATAAATTGCTTGCATGTGTCCCCCTCCTTTCCCCCTCTTTCCTGCTATAAATTGGTTCATTTGTCTGGTCCTCTGCAAAAAAGAGGAAAAAAGGAAATCCAATGGCTCTTATGGCTGGAAAGCTAAAAGTCTCCTTCCCCCTTAAAAGATCTGTAGCAGGGCTGCAGGCCAGGAGCCAAGTCAAGGCAACCGGTTGCACAAAGTGCCACAAAGCCACTGTGTCTCAAGAAACCCAAGCAGAAGGAAACAAACCTGAATTTCACCATAATTTCAAAGACACTGTAGCAGTAAATCGGCCCAGCTGTGGAACTGAGATGAAGAAAGCTTCTTAACAGCTTTCCTTAACACAGGCCGTTTCTTTCAGCTGTTGAACTAGTTTCCAGCTAAATATAATGAGAACTTTTCTGCCTCCTCCCTTCCTCATTGTGGAAGTGATGGATAGTTCCACTTCCTTTTGGAAGTGGGGTTTTTGCAGTGCTAAAACAGCTGTGGCTGTCCCTTTACAGGGGTTTGCATTCCACTAATGCCCGAACAGAGGCATTTTATAATGTTCTGCTTGGCAATCTTGAATCAATGTGAGATAGTTTCATTGGTTATTAGCTTACGAATGGGTCAGACTGCTCATGAGAAACATTACATTACAAGACATAATCTGGAGGTTAACTCAAACCTTGGAGACCACCCAAGGCACAGTATTCAGCTCCTGTTATATGCAGAAAGAGTGCACATCTGACATCTGCTAGGATATATTTTAGGGGACAGAAAATGTTCCTTAGCTTAAACGTGGTCTCCACACCCCATTTCTGTTTCCTCCCACGGGAACCACAATAGCTAGGGTGGTTCAGACCTGGTTAAAGCTCCATAAGATACAGCACAGCTGTTTCAGCCATTTCAGGGTTGACCACAGCTTGAATGAAATATATTGATATCCATCTAATTATTTCCCATATCAAACTACATTCTGGATGGTACTCTCTCCAATTTTCCCATTGTACCTCCCTAAAAAAAGGCCCTGGGATATCTAGAAGGATTTGCTTCCCTTTCCACAGACCCATCCCTCCTCCAAGTTCCTCATCCCTGAACAAAATAATCAAAACGCAATGCTGTCCAAAGATTATGGGAGCTGAAATCCAACACATTTACAGGGCAACAGCTTGAGGAAGATTGATATAGAACATTACACGCTTACAAATATCTATGGTAGCTTAGTGCAAGACCTACCACTGTTGCTAATGCTGCTGTTTGTTTTTCTTTCCTAATTCCAAAACATTTCCTGCTTTTCCAATGACCACAGCGGAAAAGAAATTACAAAATAATTATGTCCTATAAATGCCAATGAGGTAGTGTACCCATTGCCTGGCTATACTAAGAAAGTACCAGATGTTTGCCTAGCAATTTTGTACCTTGCCTATATTTATCCCAAACAGTAAATTAGGTAAGGCTTATCCTGATGGGACAAAATGGTGGAAGGGATATTGTTGCAGATGATCTGTAGGTTAAGAAAAAGGCCACCAAAAAAGGAAGGAAATCTGTGAATTCTCTCTTGGTTCTGTGATGACAGGTCTTCTTTTCCTAAGGATTTGAAGACCAGATAGATAAGGTAGGATGTAAATCTAATGAATAATAACAAAAATTTCTAAGATCTTATTGACAGGTCATGCCAACTTAGCTATAATTGACTTGGAACACCTGTTTCCAGGCTCAAGGTTCAGTTCTCACAAAATCATGAAGTCTGAGAGCCAGCAGTACCACCTGAATGGCTAATAAAATCTATGTTATAATTTGTACAACAATTCTGCCCTGCTTTTCTCAGAGCTACATGTGAACTCTACTCTGGCCTGCTAAAAGGCTTTCTAGTTGGCTTAAAGATCAGGATCAGAGGAACCAGGTCTAAAAAATCAGTAAAGCTGTCAAGCACAACTCAGGTCAAGAGTCAAGGATCAATTTCAGTAAAATATAAGCATGATCTTGGAAGCCAATATGATAAAAAAAAAATCAAGACGACAGCTGCAATGGAATGATGAAGACTTTGCCTGTTTTTTATCTGTGACATGTGTACAAGAGTTTTGACCGCACTGTCATGGCCACCATCTTGACTTTTTTCTTTTACTTTATCCTGTGCACACCCCTGTGGGAAGCAAAGTTCAAGAGAGGCCCAGAGAAAAGCCAAGAGACCAGGTTTTGCAGAGAAAGGATTCAGGCATTGCTATGCACCAGAGGATTTCTAGAGCTTGAAGCATCCAGAATCTCTTTTGGAGATGATCCCCAATGTTCTTGAAAGTCCTGCACATAGGAAAATCTTTTACTTTTAAGTGGATTATCATTTCTGAGGGAAAACTCCCTCTGCATGTAGGTCCTTAAGTAGGGATGCAGTATTGGGTCACTCCCTGGACTTCCACCCTCTGATAGGGACAACCACAGGGAAGACAAAAAAGTCAAGATGGCAGACACAACAGCATGATTGAAATCACTATGGACTTTTTTGATCCATAGCCTGCAGACAGCCTACAGACAGCCCGCAGACAACCTGCCCTCTGATGCTGACACTGCCTAGATACAGAGATTGTTCATCTTCCCCTTCAGTATCAGATAAGGCAGCAACAGGTGACTCAGAAGCTGCAAGCAATTCTATTTTGCACCTCCCAGATCACACCACCAAAAATAGGGTGCAAAGTAATATAACTCCCTCTAATCTCACTCAAGCACAATAAGACCTAAAAGTTGAGCCTTGTCCCCACCTCATTTCATCACCATCACACTCTGCCTACAGCCCTCAGATCCTGTTTGTTGTTTATTCGTTCAGTCGCTTCCGACTCTTTGTGACTTCATGGACCAGCCCACGACAGAGCTTCCTGTCGGCTGTCACCATCCCCAGCTCCCCCATGGTCGAGTCCGTCACCTCCAGAACATCATCCATCCATCTTGCCCTTGGTTGGCCCCTCTTCCTTTTGCCTTCCACTTTCCCTAGCATCAGCTTCTTCTCCAGGGTATCCTGTCTTCTCATTATGTGGCCAAAGTACTTCAGTTTTGCCTTTAATATCATTCCCTCAAGTGAGCAGTCTGGCTTTATTTCCTGGAGTATGGACTGGTTTGATCTTCTTGCAGTCCAAGGCACTCTCAAAATTTTCCTCCAACAAAAGCATCTATCTTCCTTTGCTCAGCCTTCCTTATGGTCCAGCTCTCACAGCCATAGGTTACTACAGGGAATACCATTGCTTTAACTATGTGGACCTTTGTTGTCAGTGTGATGTCTCTGCTCTTAACTATTTTATCAAGATTTGCCATTGCTCTCCTCCCAAGAAGTAGACGTCTTCTGATTTCCTGGCTGCAGTCAGCATCTGCAGTAATCTTTGTGCCTAGAAATACAAAGTCTGTCACTGCCTCCACTTTTTCTCCCTCTATTTGCCAGTTATCAATCAAGCTGGTTGCCATAATCTTGGTTTTTTTGAGGTTTAACTGCAACCCAGCTTTTGCACTTTCTTCTTTCACCTTCGTCATAAGGCTCCTCAACTCCTCCTCGCTTTCAGCCATCAAAGTGGTATCATCTGCATATCTAAGATTGTTAATGTTTCTTCCAGCGATTATAACTCCAGCCTCGGATTCCTCAAGCCCAACACGTCGCGTGATGTGTTCTGCGTACAGGTTGAATAGGTAGGGTGAGAGTATACAGCCCTGCCGTACCCCTTTCCCAATCTTAAACCAGTCCGTTGTTCCGTGCTCTGTTCTTACCGTTGCTACTTGGTCGTTATACAGATTCCTCAGGAGGCAGGCAAGATGACTTGGTATCCCCATACCACCAAGAACTTGCCACAATCTGTTATGATCCACACAGTCAAAGGCTTTAGAATAGTCAATAAAACAAAAATAGATGTTTTTCTGAAACTCCCTGGCTTTCTCCCTTATCCAGCGGATATTGGCAATTTGGTCTCTAGTTCCTCTGCCTTTTCTAAACCCAGCTTGTACATCTGGCAATTCTCGCTCCATGAATTGCTGGAGTCTACCTTGCAAGATCTTGAGCATTACCTTACTGGCATGTGAAATAAGTGCCACTGTTCGATAGTTTGAACATTCTTTAGTGCTTCCCTTTTTTGGTATGGGGATATAAGTTGATTTTTTCCAATCTGATGGCCATTCTTGTGTTTTCCAAATTTGCTGGCATATGGCATGCATCACCTTGACAGCATCATCTTGCAAGATTTTAAACAGTTCAGCTGGGATACCGTCGTCTCCTGCTGCCTTGTTATTAGCAATGCTTCTTAAGGCCCATTCAACCTCACTCTTCAGGATGTCTGGCTCTAACTCACTGACCACACCGTCAAAGCTATCTCCAATATTATTATCCTTCCTATACAGATCTTCCGTATATTCTTGCCACCTTTTCTTGATCTCTTCTGCTTCTGTTAGGTCCTTACCATCTTTGTTTTTGATCATACCCATTTTAGCCTGGAATTTACCTCCGATGTTTCTAATTTTCTGGAAGAGGTCTCTTGTCCTTCCTATTCTACTGTCTTCTTCCACTTCCGCACATTGCTTGTTTAAAAATAATTCCTTATCTCTTCTGGCTAACCTCTGGAATTTTGCATTGAATTGGGCATATCTCCCCCTATCACTGTTGCCTTTTGCTTTCCTTCTTTCTTGGGCTACTTCCAGTGTCTCAGCAGACAGCCATCTTGCCTTCTTGGTTTTCTTTTTCTTTGGGACGTTTTTTGTTGCCGCCTCCTGAACAATGTTGCGAACTTCTGTCCATAGTTCTTCTGGGACCCTATCTACTAAATCTAGTCCCTTAAATCTATTATTCACCTCCACTGCATATTCCTTAGGAATATTAGTGAGCTCATATCTAACTGATCTGTGGGTCTTCCCTATTCTCTTTAGTCTGATTCTAAATTTTGCAATAAGAAGTTCGTGATCTGTACTACAGTCAGCTCCAGGTCTTGTTTTTACCGACTGTATAGATGTCCGCCACCTTTGGCTGCAAAGGATGTAGTCAATCTGATTTCGGTGTCGACCATCTGGTGAAGTCCATGTATAAAGTCGTCTTTTAGGTTGTTGGAAGAGAGTGTTTGTTATGCACAGTGAGTTGTCTTGGCAAAATTC
Source organism: Charina bottae (assembly GCA_023362775.1). Lineage (NCBI taxonomy): Eukaryota > Metazoa > Chordata > Lepidosauria > Squamata > Charinaidae > Charina > Charina bottae. The sequence goes on from JALMGJ010000001.1 coordinate 170,539,344, forward strand.
TATCAGCCTATATCCTGCTTCATTTTGTTCTCCCAGACCATGCTTGCCTGTAATTCCAGGTGTCGTCTGACTACCCACCTTAGCATTCCAGTCTCCTGTAATGAAAATAACATCTCTTTTTGGTGTATTATCCAGTAGGTGCTGCAGATCCTCATAGAACTGATCTACTTCTGCTTCTTCAGCATCTGTGGTTGGGGCGTATATTTGGATCACTGTGATGTTAAATGGCTTACCCTGAATTCGAATTGAGATCATTCTATCATTTTTTGGATTGTATCCAAGCACTGCTTTAGCCACTTTATTATTAATTATGAAGGCTACTCCATTTCTTCTGTGGTCCTCTTGTCCACAGTAGTAGATCTGGTGGTCATCTGATGTGAAGTGGCCCATTCCAGTCCATTTCAGTTCACTGACACCTAAAATGTCTATATTTAATCTTGACATCTCACCAATAACCACATCCAATTTGCCCTGGCTCATAGATCTTACATTCCAGGTTCCTATGGTGTGTTGATCTTTAGAACATCGGATTCGTCGTTCACCACCAGCACCGTCGGCCGCTAGCCGTCCTTTCGGCTTTGAGCTAGCTGCGTCATCACGTCTGGGGCTAGTTGAACGTATCCTCTGTTCCTCCCCAGTAGCATTTTGACCATCTTCCTACCTGGGAGTCCCATCTTCCGATGGTATATCGACATATCTCTGGTCGTACTGATCCTCAGATCCTAGAGGCGGGGAAATAAAATGGAAGTGCAGCTCAAAGCCATAAAACAATTGTTAGTCCTTGAGATCAGGAATAGCTACTCCCTTTCTGAAACACCTTCTGAAAATCAATCAAGTAGAAGGACTGTAGCCTTTTTGGTCAGTCCAGAGGCTCATGCACATCGCTCCAAGGAAGGGAGGAAGGGAGGATGATGAGACAAGTCCAAAAATCAAAGAGGAGGAGGAGGAGGTTTACTACTTCCCTACTCCAGGGTGTTGGACTCAATCACCTAAATGGCCCTCTTGATTCTATGATTTATATATATGCTAGGTTTCTATGCTTTCATTGAAACAGTGAGCCATTAACAAGGGTAGTTCTAGCTATTCTGTTGCCCTAAATAAGAGGAAAAAAATAGTGTTGCCTCTGGCATGAGTGGGTGGTGGCAATTATGATTGCTTTTCAAGGTGTTTCCCAATTGCAGATCAATTTTCCTGTTTGGATATTGGATTCAAAATGCATTTATTAGCAAGGAATGCTGGGGCGGTGGGGGGGAGAGAGACTGTAACTGGGAGAATGAACAATTCCCCATGCAAACATAGACCCTGTGGAGAATACATGTTTTATGTGTTATATACTTAGTACACTTTCCTGATCACCTTGGGAATACTGATAGCACAGATGATAATTTGTACCTTTTTTTTAAAGTTGGCTGGTACAGCAATGTATGCATATGCTTTTCAGGTCTCTAATCAGAAAATCTTAGTGTCTTGGTTAAGGCTGCTGTATGTGGGCTGCAAAAATCTGAACAACCAGTAGATGGAAGCAAAAATATACAAAAAAGGCTATCTCATTCCTGCCATCTTGTGGTCGTATAACTTTTTACAGCCCAGGTACAGTAGTTCTAGTGTTTGTACAGGCTTAATGGGGGATATACATAAACCTATACATATTCCATTGGAAATTACTTGGATAAACAAAATATGGCTACTGTTCCTATTTCCCCAATCACAAATCTTCACACACCAAAAAGTAGGCAGAGGGAAGATACACTACTGAAAATTGCTCACAAACAGTAGTAGATATTTTTTTTTTTTAAAAAAAGAGCTTGCTTGAGGGAAATGGTATTAAAGTGGTTTTCATGAATATTTGCATAACAAATGCAGAGTATTTTGCATTTTACAAGTTACAGTATATACCTTAGATAAATATATGTTCAAACCCTCCATATGTTGGAAATGTAAGTAGGTATGAAATTATATATATATATATATATATATATATATATATATATATATATACATACACATACACACACACACACACACACACACATACATACATACACACACACACACACATACATACACATACATACATACATACACACACACACACACATACATACATTATATATATATATATTCAATCTACAAGAAAATCCATCAGATACTTAAACATGTCCTATCAGTTCAGAAAGTATTCTTACTGATTTGCACATCTTTACAGACAAATATATATTCATGATTCCAAGTACCTTATGAAAAGAAAAGTATGGTAGGAAATTTGGACAGTGGTTTGTTTGTTTGTTTGCTAATTTGCACAATAGAAAATGAAATGGTTCGTTAATGCAGAGAGGAATGTTTCTAAGTTTCCACTCCTGGTATGATCCAGCATACAGTACATAACCAAAAATTGTATGAAATTATTATCTAGTTAAGAAACTAGATGTGGAAGAGATCTAAGGAGGAAGACAAGAAGAAGACATAAGACATTGTCTGTTTATATGTTTTATAAAACATCACAAAATCTCTATACACTAAAGAGATGAAAAAAAGAAAAGAACAAAAGAACAGACATGCAGTACAGAAGAAAAAAAGAAACAAGAATATATATATTACATATTGAGAAAATCATTCAGCCCCATTTTTAAACACATAATTAAACCTTGACCAAACAAAATAATATTTATCAATCTTTCCATTGCATCAATAAAACCAGAGTAAACAAACACATGCCATTGATCCAAGGTTGTAAATCTGATGTCACACTGTCTTTTCAGCATTGAAAACTAATCTTTTTTGCTGTGCCCCGCGCTTAATATGATTCTTCATATAATGAAACATTCACCATGTTGAATATATAATAGTATAACTTTCTGGTTGTGGCCATAGTGGTTTTTGGACTGGAACACATGAATTCCATGGAGGAACTGAAGTCAAAATATGCTTAATGATACAACTGAAAGTCAGGAAAATTTAAAACTCATTATCATCATGTGATAGGCAAAAAATTGATAAAGAAAATCTAGGGCTTATATCTTCCCATCTAAAAATATCTTAACATCTTGTCAATATGCTTAAAGAACTTAAAGGAATGACCATAGCAATATATCCAAGTAAATATATTAACCTTTTATAAGATTTATCTTCCTTCATAAACTCAATTAAAGTTTTAAATATCTATATCAGTTTATTTTTATATGAGAGAAGATAGTTGGGATATTTACCTCCACAAATGAAAACAGTTTCCTTGGAATAAGTATTCCGTGATATTTAAAAGAATTCAAGCAGAAAGTGAAACAAATTTGCTTAAAAACATTGGAGCCTATAGGAAGTATATGAGACTATTCCAATTAATTAAATAGCTTGGTAAATTACCAAACTGTTGCACAATATCAATCATTTTTGGTATAGAAAATATTTAATTCTCCATAAGGTATAATATATTATTGGCATATAATAATAGTTTGTATTCAACTCCAGCCACATTATACCCAAAGCGTCTCTTATTTGTCTGATAAGGCAGACCAATAGTTCTAATATCAAATTAAAAAATAAGAAGAGATAAAGGACATCCTTGACAATTTCTATGACATTTGATAGATGAAGGTATACAAAAGTTGTGCTGGTTATCATAACCAGTCTAACCATCTCACTGAATTATTCTGAAGTTAATGCAGAAACACATTTCTTGATCTTATTGGAAGAAAGACCGGATATTGGAACTGGGGAGTTAAACTGCTAAAGTTAAGTTGCTCAAAAAAAAAAAAAAAAGCTCCTTCTGAATCCCCCATTTCCCAGGAGTTTTGCACGTTTGCTGATTTCACTGAGACAATAAAGAACAGATCCACCCCCTTCCTGGGGAAAAAAAAAACATTCTCCCCCATATCTATGATTTTATCCAGGAAGTCCAGCCCTTTGTGTACAATAGTTCATGTACTCCTAAGCCCCTGTAGAGATCTGCTAGCAGCGCATAACGAAATATTTCCTCTGCACTCTTCCTGGACTTTTTAAACTCCAGGTGACCCAGAGTGAAATCTGTTTTAATGGGGCCTCAGTTTAAAAAGTCATCTGAGTTTTTGTTTAACTGGGCAGCAGAACGCTGCAGTTTTTTTTTTAAGCACATATCTATATTTTTCTTTTGAGCTTGGAGTCACATGGCAATCCATGGGACGTTGAAAAGAAGAAGCAATTATTTTACCCCCACCCCCCCCGACTTCAGATGGGATCTTTCCAAACGTTACTCTGCTGGAATAGCCGCTGTCCAGTCCCAATAAGGCAGTGGAGACCCTCGGTTGCAAGAGGCATTTGGAGGCCAAAGTTAGTGCAGGAAAGATTGGCATCTTTGCTCTTCTCAGAGCTAAGCTTTTGGGAAGAGCTGCAGCAGAATAGGGGAGAGGCAGAAGAGACACCACTCCGTTTTTGCTAAATCAAGAAAGTGACCTCTTCTCAACTGAATTCTTTCATATTTCAGATTTATTTGGTTGCCAACTGATCATGAAAAAAAATAATACATGCCTGAAGGGGGTAGGCATGAGACAGAGCTAACAGACCTGTTTAAGTCCTTGTCTAGTAATTAGAGGCTTCTTTGAAAAAAAGAGGCTAAAACAAAAATTCATATTGATTCCTCAATCACAGGTGTTTGTTCACTTGTTCAGAGCCAAGTTTAGCGATAAAATAAAATAGAAATGGGAAAATCTGAACATGCACAGAACGCCTTTACAAATGGAAACAAAGGATCAGCTGAGCTACGTTCTGTTGGGTGATGCATCCACTTCTCTCTCTCTCACACACGCACACACGGGGACGGGGTGCTTTGAGGGATACAGTCCATTGCACTTACAAAATATATAGCATCCCTATAATATGAAAACAATTGTGGCATTTGATTTCCTTTTATTTAAATTTATTAATAATTGACAATACAATAGGAGAGATGATAGATAGATAGATAGATAGATAGATAGATAGATAGACAGACAGACAGACAGACAGACAGACAGACAGACAGATGCAAAATACATAATACTTTATTTAATTATGCTAATTAAAGATCATTAATTGGATTAATATTTTGGACTGAATTATTAATTATTAATTATTAATTATTAATTATCATCTTTGGTTCTGAATGGGGTTGCGCTTCCCCATTCAGAATCAGTGCGGAACCTGGGGGTCCTTCTGGACTCATGGCTCCTGCTCGAGGAGCAGGTGGCAGTCATGGCCAGAAGGGGCTTTGCACAACTTCGTGTTGTGCGCAAGTTACGCCCTTTCCTGGATCAGGAGTCCCTCCGTACAGTCACTCATGCCCTGGTCATCTCCCACATAGACTACTGCTATGCGCTTTACATGGGGCTACCCTTGAAGAGCATCCGGAAGCTTCAACTGGTCCAAAATGCGGCTGCACGTGCAGTTATTGGTGCCCCTAGATCGGCCCATGTGACACCTCTGCTGCACCAGCTGCACTGGGTGCCGGTATGCTTCCGGGTGCAATTCAAGGTGTTGGTTATGACCTTTAAAGCCCTACATGGCATGGGACCAGGGTATCTGAGGGACCGCCTCATCCCCATAACTTCAAGCTGTCCCACTCGATTGTGTAGAGAGGGCATGCTCCGGACCCCGTCGGTAAAGGAGTTTCGCTTGGCGGGGTCCAGAAGGCGGGCCTTCTCAGCAGTGGTGCCTGCCCTTTGGAACATCTTGCCCCCGGAGGTGAGGCAGGCCCCATCGCTCCTGTCCTTCCGGAAGAACTTAAAGACCTGGTTTTGCCGCCTCGCGTGGGATGGGAACAGGAATAGTTCCTCATGGGGATGGCTGGTGCCATAGAGCCCTTTTAAAGATCAGAATCTGCCTTCTTGGATTTTTATTTAACTTTTATTTAATTTATAATTGATTATATATTGTATTTTTGTATCTTTTTTATAGCATAATTTTAATCTTTGTATTTGTAAACCGCCCAGAGTCCCCTTTGGGGGAGATGGCGCGGTGATAAAAGTCCAAACATAAATAAATAAATAAAATTTAAAAAGAATAAATAATAGTTCAGATTATATTAGATCCTAAATTGGCCTCACTAAGGGTGTTTGTGTTTGTTTGTTTGGTTGGTTGGTTGGTTGGTTTCTTTTTTTCTTTTTTCCTTTTGATAATCCAAACAATACCAACAACTAAAAACTATAAAGAGTTGATAGTTTTCTTACTGGTTGCAGCCAGACAGCTAGTGAGATAGGTAGTAACATCCTGGTACTAAACAGGAAACATTTTGAGTATTTCCATATGGTGACAAATATGCTGGAAAACCACTGTAATGGAAAAATTAACCAAAAAAAGACAGCAATATCACAATAAATCAGAAGATGAATTTTTACTTCACTGGGTTTAAACTTCTTAATTATGCACAAGAAAGGCATAATGATTGTCTACTAAGCATTTTGATGTTAATGCTCATTTTATTCTCTTTTTCCCCCACCCCCACCTCTGTGCACTAATTTAGAATCAATATTTTAAGGATCAGCTGCTAAACATTCTTTAAAACCAGAGGAGGGAAGTCTGTTTCCAGCTTGAAACCAACCCTGGTCCTAAATGGCTGTGAATGTTACATTTTGTTGGATTTTGTTTGAAATATGCTCTTCTATTCTTAAAAAGCCAAACCCAAGAGGGGGAAAAAAAACCTGAAACCAAATGCCATGGTATTGGGTCCAACCATAACATATGGAAGTCCTAAAATAACAGCAGAGATATTGCGGTAATGCCTGACCTTCTGAACCACACACTCGCTGCATCACTGGTCACACAACTGACTCTCAAAGCCTGTTTATTAGAGATGCAGAAATATTATATGATCAAGCTCTTCTGGGGTTATATCTTTTGGAAGTGAAAGCGAAGGATCATACTTTTGAATGTTTGCAAGTGAAAAAAGAAGGAGAAGTAGCAGCTCCCTCCAACCGTGTAGGATAACAATGCTGCTATTTTCAATGTGCAGGGAAGGTTATTGTGAGTGAGAAGCATTATCCAGCCATGTGTAACTCTTACCTGAAGGCTAAAGTAGTGCAGCCTACATAGCAACTGCAACCACTTGATTTTACTGAGCATATCAACAGTGGAGCAAATCTGGACAAGTAGGGAAGAATCCTTGTTCAATCAAATGCCATCTTGTAGGTTTGACATTCAAGCCAAAGTCATGGAAAATTCTCAATCGAGCATACAAATCAAATCAAGTAAATAAATAGGCATGTTGACTCACATCTGAAAACATCTTAAAAGTTGGTTTGGAATGTACCAGACCCATTTTTATAAAGCCATGCCTTGAAAATTTCAGGGAGTTGCTTTCAGATGCCAGAATGACATCATTCTTTAAAATGAGTTTAAATGTTGAATGTTGTTTATGAATATGAAAAATAATGTGGACCTTTTCAGAATTTTTGCAGGCAGTTGTTTCTTTTTCAAACATTCCTTCTAATTATTTCTTTTTGTACTGTTTCTCATCTGGAACCTTAAAGCCCAGATCATTTTTTAAAAATATATGCATTATTTGTGGAATATATGAATGTGTGTAGAAAGAGAGAGAGAGACAGAGAGTGAAACATCAGCTGAGATCCTCTCTTCCCTGCTAAAAATATTTTTACTAGGTTTCTAAAGGGGTAGCTAAACCTCAGCATTTATAAAGCTATCATTTAAAACCACAAAGCTAACCCAGGTCTAGAAAGATCTTTTTCCAGGAACTATGTCATTATGTACAATGGCGTCAATAGCAGAGACCAAAGCCTGCAATTCTTAACTCTTAGCTTAGGCGTACTTCCATGTAAATACTTTTCACTGAAAACAATGGAATGTGTCCTAAGTATTTAAGGTAGAATTGTGGGGCTGCATTTATACTTTTTGTTGACATTGACATCTTGTCCCAGAATTCAGTTCCCAATAGCAGCCAATAGTTCGTTGCTCCTGGTTTTTGTTTCTCCAGTCTATCCCAAGTAGATTGTTATTTATGTAATAATTTAGTTTCAATTTAATAATTACAATTACATTACTTAAATTTAATTACATAATGTGGTAGTTTTGGAATTGGCAACCTAACAAATTATTTTACTCTCCTATGGTTTTGGGAGACCCAATCATGTCTTTCACATGTGAAGCACATCGTCAATATATCCTGAACCAAAGAATTTGAATCTGGATTTCTCATATCCCAATCATATTTCTCCCTCCATCACAAAACTCAGGTGAGTATATTCTAATTTTTTTAATGTACTAAAGCAACTTTTCCCTTAAAACTTGATTATCCCAAACTATTTCATATTCTTCATGTGACACTTCAATAGATTCATTATCATTCAAAAAGACAAATGTAATTTGAAATACCAAAAAGAGAAAATATCTGCTTTGCCTTTTAAAAATAAGCATTAACTTTCATCCAGTGTGCAGGAAAGCTTACATCATTTTAATTGTAACATTTAAGAAAGGAGAAGAAAGAGAATGAAGAGCTTGCAGCACATAGTAACTCTAATCAACAGTTACAGTCTGAACAACAGCCTCTAAGTTTCTGAAAAAATATCAGTAACTGTATCTTGAAATATTTCATATGATTAGAAGAACATGCAATTAGAAATTGTGATAACTACAATAACACATATAGACGATAGTTTATAATTTATGTACATGTAAGCCCAGTTAGTTTGAATAGTACTTCAGTTCCAGATAATGGTTAAGGATAACATCAGTACAATATTACGGGAGAATATGCCCACAGAATATCTCTGGAAAGCAGACTGAATCAGGAACTTAGCAAATGTTATTTGGTTCTGAAAGATAACACGCTAATAGATTCAAAGGGAAATCAGTTTAATCAAAATCCCTTAGAAATCCACAAATCTCAACGTCAGAGTTTGATAGCATAATAAAAGCAGAACAATATACTAAGGAGAATCCCAAGTCATAAAGCAAACATACTTGGCTCCATTGGTTGCTAAGTAAATACTGTATGTACAGAGTAGTTAATGGCATCTGTAACCCTTATATCATATTTTAAGGCAAAACAAATAAATTAACCTTTACTATGATCCCCTATCATGATTAAACTAAACTAAATACATTGCTAAACATGTCCTCAAATTGCAACAAACTTGTCCTGTCCCGACAAAGCTCAACACTGGAAGAGGTGTTTAAAGATCTTTATTTACAAAATCACAAAATCCAGCCCAATTTACGAAGGGCACCAGACCACTACTGGTTGGGTCCTGGGAGTGCCCTTCTGTAGGAACTTGACTGGTCACAGAAACAACCCGAGGCTCGAAGCCGGAATTCCGAACGGCAGAAGAGCAAGACTGGGTTTCACGCGGAGTCACGGTGGTAAGGCAAGGCTTCAGCGGGACATGTGGCCTCAGTATGCGGCAGGAATTTGGCAGGCGCGCAGTATCAGGGCAAGTCTGTACCTCCGGGAAGCATGTGAAAGCGGGCGACGACTGGAGAGCAGACGGGTGTGCGGCAGCAAGGCAAGACGGAGTTGCAGGGTCCGGAGTGGCGATCGCAGGGCAGGGCTCGGAGGCAGGAATTCTGGTGGCGAGAGGGTCTGGCGTGGAGGTAGGATCTGGAGCGGCGGCAGGATGTGGCTCAGAATCGGGTCCTCGGACGATGGCAGCACTAGTCTCCAGCACGGGATCGCATGTGGCGACAGGAACGCAATCCGTGGAGCACGTGGGTGCTGAGATAGAACAGTTGTCTCCGGCAACCAGTGCTGGGTGTGCTAGCCCTTTTATTCTTTGAGTTTCGCGCCGTTTGCAGCCAGGAGCCAATCAGGCCTTCCGTTGCTCGGCCCGCCTTTCCCACCTCCTTTGCCGCACGCTGATGGGCGGAGGTGTTTCTCCTTCCGGGCTACCTCCAATCAGCGGCTCCGGCTCGGATTTAATTTTCGCGCCATCACAGCTTCTTCCTGTTAACGGCTCGTCTTCCTCCGACATGGCAGCAGGCCCAGGCTTGCTCCTGACAGAACTTCTTCAAAAACTTAACAAACAACAAACATCCATAAAGAATTGGAACCATGAATGAGGGTTGATAAGAGGGTTTATCTCATTCTTTCCATTGCAGTCCTGACAATTTTGCCCATGAAGCTGTTTGCATAATAAGGAAACCTTCTATTAATGTGAGGATTTCTGCAGGAAATAAGGGAGTGGGTGAAATATAACAATACTTGTAGAGGCAAAGAAAATGATAACTTCTATTCAAGCCCAAACAAACAAAATCAGGCCTTATTATTTATTCCACCTCAGCTATTTCCCATTGAATGTGCAGTATGTGAAAGTTTGCATTAGCCATTTAATAATGTGGGTTAGTTCAATGGTTGTCCACTGAATAGACAAATTTACTTGAGTGAGCAACTGTGGACTAGTGTGGCCTATTACTGGCTCAGGGGATTCATACAGTTTGGATGTCCACTGGACACCTGTGCTTCCAATTGACTCAGGATCTCCTCTTGAGATGTACACCCTCAACATTGCCTTGTCCAATTCATCTGAAAACACAAGCGATGTGAAGGAGAGTACTCTCGGACTTTTGCTTCAGAGAAAAAGCTGTCTCCTACTTACCCGCTGAAATTACTACACTAAGATCCAAATTCTACATACTCATATTTCTTTTTCCTAGTATTTCCTTTAGTTGACCTTTTTACCAGTGTGTATTGAAGTCTGAACTGAAAATGCACATTAGAAGAACAATCTGAGAGCATTTTTGTACATGAAAAACATTAGAATTAAATGGAAAAAAACCACAAAACCCTTCCAGGGTCAATGGTCATAACCCATGCATTAAGGCCTGAGATATTTTTTCCTCAGAGAAAAATTGTATTTTCCTGGATGGAACTGAAATAAAACCATATGGCAAGACCCCCACGAGCCATTCCCAAAGTTGTGAGTGAGAAGAAAATCTGGAAAGGAGAGAGAGAGAGAGAGAGAGGGAGGGAGGGAGGGAGGGAGGGAATTGCCTGCCTGTTTCTGTACTATTTTTCCACTTTTAGATCTATGGAGATCTGTTTCTGTTTCTAACTATAGATCTGTTGTTTTAATTTCCCATCTGAGCACAGTACCATAATTAATACACTTCTAGTGACTCCATTCTTTGGAGCATTTTCATTAAATAAGCAATTTGTTGTCCACTAATCCAAAACTTCAGAAGATATGCCCAGTCCTTGCACGTACAGCAGATATTAAATTGTGAAGGCTGTGGCATTAACTCTACACATTTCACTATTTGGCACAAATTGAACTCTTTGTCACTGAAAAAGTCCTCATTAAAAGTGACAACCTTCCCTAATTTATCTGGCAAAAATGTAGCACTGTGCCTTTTCCCATCAACTGTGACGTTCATGAAAAGAGATCAGCCTTTGGCACCCCTGAATAGAGAGAGGCTAAACCAGACAGTATTAAGAGGGTCCCGGAAGTGATACTGTCTAGGGCAGTGTTTCTGAACCTTGGCGACTTTAAGACGTGTGGGCTTCAACTCCCAGAATTCCCCAGCCAGCATGGCTGGGAGTTGAAGCCCACACGTCTTAGAGTCGCCAAGGTTCAGAAACACTGCAATAAGGAAATGCACACCCACTCCCAGCCATCCCCCTGTCAATGCATTATTACCTTTTCCCTCCACCCTCCAAAAGGTGACTTCGGTCATAATTAAAATCATAGGAATCAGTATGTCTAGGTGTGTGTGTTCGTGTGTTTATGCCTTGTATGCAAAAACTTTTAGGTAGTACATATTTTATATATTTTGTAGCTTAATTCCAGTTCTAGGCAAACGGTTGGTCAGGGATAGTCAAAACAGGTATGTATGTATCTGTGTTTGTGCTACCCTGCTAGAGCTGAAGATCTGTATCAGAGTCTTTACATAATTAGCTTTTGTTTGTATGAGAAAAAAGGAAAACTTTGCCCAGCTCCAGCTCATGAGGACAAATGGGGACTGCTGTGGCAAACATAAGCAGCAACTAAGGTTCCAGCATGAGCATAAACTTCCATCAGCAGGCTGACCAGGGCTGGATTGATGGGCTGCTAGATTGAGATCTTGCATCATAAGACTGAGTAAAAAAATGATATTTTGTATTCTTTCAGTGTGCTTATTGTCAAGTAGCCCACATTTTGAGCAACCTCTATTCCCTTCCCTTCCATGGCAGCAGTTCTATGTAACACACCTGACCTAACTAGATACACCAAGATCAAAATACCCAGAATCATGGACCTCATCAACCTCTGCCTCACCACCTACTTTCAGTTTGATGGACAAATATACCAACAAATCAAAGGAACACCCATGGGATCACCACTCTCAGGACTCATAGCAGAGATAGTAATGCAACGTCTAGAAAGGATAGCACTCCCACGCATACAACCCAAAGTATGGATCCGGTATGTAGATGACACCTTCGTCATAATAAAAAAGGATCAACTGGAGGAAACACATGAAACCATCAACAACATCTTCAAAGGAATAAAATTCACAAGGGAAGAAGAAAACAACACACTATCCTTCTTGGATATCCTCATCAGCAGAGGAAACGATGGCAAATTAAAAACACAAGTCTACCGGAAATCTACCCACACTAACCAAGTGCTCCACTACCAAAGCAATAACCCAACCTCCCACAAGAGGAGCTGTATAAGAACACTATTCAGACGAGCACAAACACACTGCAGCAACCCAGAACACCAGAAAAAGGAAACAGACCACTTACTGTATATAGCATCTTCCAGCAAAATGGATACCCACGCAACTTTATCAAAAAGTGCCTGACCACTCAACCCACCACAGCAAAACCAACAGAAGCTATGAAAAGGATTACACTGCCATACATCAGAAACATCTCAGAAACTACTAATAGACTGTTACAACCACATGGCATCACCATAGCACATAAACCAACCAAAACCCTTGAGAACATTGTAAGTAAACCAAAAGACCCAGTAATCCAAGAAGAAAAAACAGGAGCTATCTACAACATACAGTGTAAGGACTGTAACAGCCACTATGTAGGACAGACTGGCAGAAGACTAGCAGAACGCATCCACGAACACCAACTAGCAGTCAGAAGACACAATGAAAACTCTTTAATCTCACAACACATGGACAAATTTAACCATACTTTCAACTGGGAAACTGTGAGCATCTTAAACCAAGCCAAATCCAAAAATGCTAGAGAATTCCTGGAAGCTTGGCACTCAGACAAAGCAGCCATCAACAGAGACATAGAGGTAAACAACATTTATATACCATTCATAAGAGACAATAGAAAAGCCAGAAGACCAGAACACCTCCTTGCCAGCAATCAACAACCAGATAGGCAAAGATTAACACCAAGATTAGCACCAGAGGAGCAATCAAACAACACAATAGACCCTAATCAAGGAACTATTAACTCAGTCAATCAACCAAGCAGCAAACAACAACCCAATCAAGGAACTATCAAGGAGAGTACAACACTCCCACCAACACAGGCAGGACAAGCCATGGTATATAAACAGAGAGCAAGTCCCACTCCCTTTTCGCACTGAAGATGTTGCCTAGCCTGGCAATGAAACATCTGCAAGAAAACAACAAGGCTCAGAGAGCACCAAGGACTCCACTCTCTTCCTTTTTTCATCCTTCAGGGGCCCACATGTAGATTAGTTCTTCCTGCATGATCTGCATGGGATTCATAGCCAAGAACTTACACAAGGTAAAAGGGATTTAAGAAGATACTGAAGGTTGCAGCAACAACCTTCTAGTAACAACCCTGCATTTGGTAGTGTGTGCAAGCTCTTTGACAGATTACATGTGGACAGCTGTCATACTACAAAATAGCAGGACTGGTTAAGCTTTAACTTTCCAGTTGCTGCAAAAATGACAACTTCAACAACTACCATCATTGTCCATCCTGGCAGGGGATGCTAAGAATTGAAGTTCTGCAACAAATGAAGGGCCCAGATTCCCTTATTATATAAAAAGGAATTGCAAACGTTATATTTGGAACTATTTCTTCCTTACCATCTTCATGATTGTTCATCTGTTCCAGGCTCTATTTAAGACCAGGACAACTTAAGGTAGCCTTCCCTGTCCAGGGCCCTCCAGATGTAATGAAATGACAATTGCTGACTTGGGCCTTTTTCTCCTTTCCTACTCGATTTCCCCCCCTCTCTCTAACACAGTGTTTCTCAACCTTGGCAACTTTAAGAGGGGTGGACTTCCCGTGGCTGGCTGGGGAATTCTGGGAGTTGAAGTCCACCCCTCTTAAAATTGCCCGGGTTGAGAAACACTGCCCTAACATGTTAAATTAACTATCAAGCTGATTTTCTCTCTGAAAGGAGCTGTACATTTTCATCCACAGAGAGAAATGCAGTGGGTAGAGGCATCTATGATTAGTTGTATGGGGGTAAACAGCCATTAACCTTGCTGGTGTTTTGTTCAGTACTGCAGCTTTTTGTGTTTCTTCTTTCATTTTTTTAGGGACAAAGTTTCTTTCAATTACATCTCACTGTCATGCTCCTTTGATCCAACGTTTTCAAAACATCAGATCAACTCGCATGCATGAATGTATTAACCCGGGTTGAGAGATGCGAGTTGCATTCCAAAGCTGTGAAACCACCTTGTTTGGGTTATCAGTAGCCAAGGACACTGGAGCGGCTAGAAACATCTGCTATGCTGTGGAAGGCTGAGAAAGAGCTGCCAGGCACAAGAAGGGGGGTTGCATGCTTTTCAGGAGGGATTTCAGAACTTTGAGAGGGAGGGAATTTTAAACTGTTCAAACGTATAACCTGGGAGAAAACCGTGGGCTTTTCCATTCGCAACTTTCTCTGTACTGTAGTAACCTAGCATTAAATAGATTTTCCAAGTAAAACCTTGTGAATCAAATTTAATTGCAACTTAGGTTCTGCAACCATTACACTCACATGGGATCATTCCAAAAAAGAACAGCAAAAATACAGTTCATTTTCCTGAATTATGAAGGATGATAATGACATAATATTTTTGAACTCTTTAATCCTGAAATACTATACCCCCAAGAAAAGCTGTTTCCAAGAGCTATTCCAGTGTTATGTTATAGCAGCATTAACGGGCCCACCTGCAATAACAAAATTATTATTATTTTTTAATAAAAATGATACTTTTACTTGGAATGTTCTCAAAGACAGTTGCTAACTTGGAAGGAGGTTTTACCTTTATATTCAAACCATCCATTGAAACCATTTTCAAATCAGTAGGAGTTCTTTTCAGAGCAGAACCAGATTCCAGAACAGAAAATGAAAATGAAATAAATGGTAGAAAAAGCAGAATATGGGCTCTCTGCTGACATTTAAAAGTCAACTCTTTGTTGAAGACAAGACAACTTGTATTTCCCACACAATACAAGAAGCTGTCGTGAGAGACACTATGGAATACAATTCCCTATTTCCAAGCATTTGCATACTTTTTCCCCAAAAAAAGTTGTGCTTTACACCCTTACACCAGCACAGCACAGGATGTTGTTCAAGCAGCCCAGCTAGGCTTCTGCACATGCCTGAAAAAAGATGTTGCTACTTTAAGTATTGCATTAACTTTAATGAGTGGACTCCTTAAAGCAACAGCATCTCTTTTGTGGGAAGGTCTTTAAAAAGTCACAAGGGACGTGGTGGCTCAGCAGGTAAGACGCCAGGCTTGTCGATCGGAAGATTGCAAGTTCGGAGGTTCGAATCCCTAGCCCTGCGTGCGGAGTGAGCTCCTGCACTAGCTCCAGCTCTTGCCAACCTAGCAATTCGAAAGCATGCAAATGCAAGTAGATGAATAGGTACCACTTCGGTGGGTAGGTAACAGCGTTCCGTGTGCGTCATGCGGCCACATGACCGCGGAAGCGTCTTCAGACAACGCTGGCTCTTCGGCTAACAAACAGAGATGAGCACCGGCCCCTAGAGTTGGACACGACTGCACAAATGTGCGGGGGAACCTTTAAAAAGGTAAAGGTACCCCCCGCACATTTGTGCAGTCGTGTCCGACTCTAGGGGCCGGTGCTCATCTCCGTTTGTTAGCCGAAGAGCCAGCGTTGTCCGAAGACGCTTCCACGGTCATGTGGCCGCATGACACGCACAGAACGCTGTTACCTACCCACCGAAGTGGTACCTATTCATCTACCTTTACCTTTAAAAAGTCAGGCTGCTTTAGGAGGGTGAACTAGAAAAGTAAAGCATCATCAAACAAACCATGCAATTTATGTATTTGCCTTGTGAATGTTTCGTGTCTTCATCATCACTGTTTCTACTGTATGCCTATGCCTTTTACTTATTTTTTTATTTATGAAAAAAACTTATGTATCAGTTTCTATAAACTACTTTGAGCTCATTTACAATCAAATTTAAAAACAACAGTAACACATTGCACATTTCATGAAAAAAAATATCATTTAGATTAATGGTTTTCCTAAATTTAGAAATCAGAGAAGGGCTAGGGGAGAAAGGAAGGAACTACTGAAGAGGTATGGAAAAGTGATGACCATTTGATTATGTTATGGCAGAGTTTTATCTGTACTAACTCCCAGGCTATGCCTAGGCCTAACCCAGTATCTCAGTTCTGAAAACAATCCTAGAGGATTGTTTTCTCCCACATAGATCTACCGAGCCCCTGAAAACGTTGTCCATAGCACTCCCTCAGATGTCTGTAGTTTGAATCATGTCAACTGGATTTCTATTTTCTCAGTGGAAACATTTCGCTCCTTATCCAAGGAGCTTCTTCGGTCTGAGCAAAGTTAGTAAGGGAATCCTAAATATGTTTCTAGGTAGCTGTGTGACCTTACAACTGAGGCTAGGTCATGGTTATATTGAGATGTTATTTTAAGTCCTTTTATCATCCAAAGGAGGATCGTTAAGATTACCATGCTGCTGTTGAGCTTGTGAAATGGTCTTAATCTTCCTAGGCACAGAAGACAAAGCAGGGAGGAAGATGGGGGAAAGATTGTGCCTGAGGCCCCCACCTCTATTCAAGGAAGGATTTTCAAAGTTGGCATAAATGGATTCCTTGACCCCTCTCTCAAACCACCTATCTTCTCTGTCTAAAATGTGAACATCACATTTTATCACATGAATCCTCAGATGCCTCCAGATATCCCAGTCAAGTGAAATGTGACTGAGGAATGAGTATTCTTGGACCCACATTATGAAATCTCTTTCTGGCATCATTTTCCCCAAATGCTTCACACCACAAACAGTAGACATTTTAAATAAACAAGATATACTATTTTCAATACCAGAGGAAGTTTCTATGTATCTTATCTACATTTAGTGATGCTACATACCATTTTGTATTGCTTCAGTTGCTTTCCATTTTTATTAATGTTACTTCTAGAAACCATCCAGAAATTACTATTTTTGAGAAGCATGCATTTGCTGTAAAATTGGTTGCAACCACATAATTTAACAAATGGAATTCGAACAAACCATTCCTGTTTTATCTTGAGGTACAGTTGACAAAATGCTGTTTATCCATATCTAAATGGCTCTGCTTTTCTCCATCTTTGTGATAGACGTATCCAGACCACCACTGGGTCATGGTCCCCTCCTTTGGCTCTTATCTATTATTGCAAACATAGTCATTAATATAACAGCTCGTAACTTTACCCTTTCCTTAGATTTGACATAAAGGGACAGCATTGATGACAAGTAATCTGGATTTGCTTCAAGATGGGAGTAGAGGTCTGAATAGAGAAGATAGGAGTGAAACAAAAGGAGGAGGAAAGGTTAAGGCAGAGCTTCCAAACTGTGTGTTGCGACACGAAAGTGTGTTGCCACACACAGCATGGTGTGTCGCCACACCACCCGGAAGCGGTGGCGCGCGCGTGCACGGTGGCAGCGGCAGCCACCCCCCGCGCCGGTGCATGCCCCCCTGTGCTGACGCGCGCGCGCGCCCCCGCACCATGCGTGTGTCGCCAGCGGCGGCACTTTGGAAAGCCCTGGGTTAAGGAATTATGAGATGAAGAGCAGAAGAGCCCTTCCTTCAGATATTGGTACTTGTTGTTTGTGAAATTTCACAAGTATTTAATTAATAACCTTTAATTAAGACCCTCCTGGCCTCCTGGAAGGCCATGAAGACCTGGCTTTTCTCTTGGACATTAAGGCCAGGATGTTAGAGAAACCCAGTATATACTTTTTTTGTCTTGTGAGATAGTTGTGCAATGCATCAGTTATTGTATTGTTATTTCTAATGGTATTTTTGTTTTGTTTTGTTTCTAGAAGGTTTATCATATTGTTTTCTTGTGTATTGGCTGTTAGCCACCCAGAGTTATTTATTTAAGGTGGGAGGCCATATAATTTTTCTAAATAAATAATGCAGTGAGCATAAAGCAAACATACATTAGGTATTTTCACATAGCATACTCAGCCATGTTTGAGTTAAATCAGAGTTTACTCACCCCAGGTTTCTGGGTTTGATGCCATATTGAACCCTCAGTAGGATTGTTAATATTACTCTGCATCAATCACTATACATTAAAGATACATGCATTCTTCTTGGCTATATCCCAGTATTTGGAACCTATTAAGATTTCAAGCTTTTTCAAATATGGGGAATGGCTAAAAGAAATGTATTGGAAGCAAAAACCTGTATCTGATATGCAGCAATGGATTGTTTTCTGTCAACATTTGAATTAGGGTTGGGTTTTTGTTTGTTGTTGTTTTGTTTCTTTACATTGGGGTAAGGAAGATTTTCAAGGTTTTGGGAGTTCTGTCTATATCAGTTTTCCAGACATTTTCCTTTTTCCAATGATATTTGAAACTTTATTACTTAACTAATACTGTTGTATGCATTCATATTTTACTTCTGCTAATTAATTTAGTACACTAGAATTATATTAAAAATGACATACTGAACCGTAAACTAATCTCATGGGCAAGGCAAAATTGTGGTGGAATACTTTGAGGTTTGGTGTGTCATACAAGCCCACACTATGTCTCATTCTAATGACTATAGGCAGTAGGTACAGAGCTATTTAATTTTGAGTATTCCCAAGTGTCCCCTTCATGGATCACTGCCTTGTTGTGGCGAAGGGGCTTGCGTAACTCAATGAAGTCAGGTCAAGACAGACAGGTCATGACGGAGAGTTCTGACAAAACGTGGTCCACTGGAAGAGGAAATGGCAAACCACTCCAGTATCCTTGCCAAGAAAAGCCATGGAAGGCTAAAAGATCAAAAGGCTAAAAGATATGATGCCGGAAGATGAGCCCCTCAGGTTGGAAGGTGTCCAAAATGCTACTGGGGAAGAGCGGAAGGCAATTCCGAGTAGCTCCAGAAAGAGTGAAGCGGATGGGCCAAAGCCGAAAGGACGCTCAGTTGTGGATGTGTCTGGACGTGGAAGGAAAGTCCGATGCTGTAAAGAACAATATTATTGCATAGGAACCTGGAATGTAAGATCTATGAATCAAGGTAAGCTGGATGTGGTCAAACATGAGATGACAAGATTGAACATCGATTGGAAAAGGTCAGTTTACGTTCCAATTCCAAAGAAAGGCAATGCCAAAGAATGTTCAAACTACCGTACAATTGCGCTCATTTCACATGCTAGCAAGGTTATGCTCAAAATCCTACAAGCTAGGCTTCAGCAGTATGTGAACCGAGAACTACCAGAAGTGCAAGCTGGGTTTCGAAGAGGCAGAGGAACTAGAGATCAGATTGCCAACATTTGCTGGATCATGGAAAAAGCAAGAGAGTTCCAGAAAAACATCTACTTCTGCTTCATTGACTACGCTAAAGCCTTTGATTGTGTGGATCACAACAAACTGTGGCAAATTCTTAAAGAGATGGGAGTACCAGACCACCTGCCCTGTCTCCTGAGAAACCTGTATGCGGGTCAAGAAGCAACAGTTAGAACCGGACATGGAACAACCGATTGGTTCAAAATTGGGAAAGGAGTACGACAAGGCTGTATATTATCACCCTGCTTATTTAACTTATATGCAGAGTACATCATGAGAAATGCTGGGCTGGATGAATCACAAGCTGGAGTTAAGATTGCCGGGAGAAATATCAACAACCTCAGATATGCAGACGATACCACCCTAATGGCAGAAAGTGAAGAGGCTAAAGAGCCTCTTGATGAGGGTGAAAGAGGAGAGTGCAAAAGCTGGCTTGAAACTCAACATTAAAAAAACTCAGATCATGGCATCTGGTCCCATCACTTCCTGGCAAATAGAAGGGGAAGAAATGGAAGCAGTGACAGATTTTATTTTCTTGGGCTCCAAGATCACCGCAGACGGTGACTGCAGCCATGAAATTAAAAGACGCTTGCTCCTTGGGAGGAAAGCTATGGCAAACCTAGACAGCATATTAAAAAGCAGAGACATCACCTTGCCGACAAAGGTCCATATAGTTAAAGCTATGGTTTTCCCAGTAGTAATGTATGGCTGTGAGAGTTGGACCATAAGGAAGGCTGAGCGCCGAAGAATTGATGCTTTTGAACTGTGGTGCTGGAGAAGACTCTTGAGAGTCCCTTGGACTGCAAGGAGGTCAAATCAGTCAATCCTAAAGGAAATCAACCCTGACTGCTCATTGGAAGGACAGATGCTGAAGCTGAAGCTCAAATACTTTGGGCACCTAATGCGAAGAGAGGACTCCATGGAAAAGACCCTGATGCTGGGAAAGACTGAAGGCAAAAGGAGAAGGGGACGGCAGAGGATGAGATGGTTAGATAGCATCACCGATGTAATGAACATGAATTTGAGTAAACTCCGGGTGACAGTGGAGGCCAGGAAGGCCTGGCGCGCTATGGTCCATGAGGTCACGAAGAGTCGAACACGACTAAACAACTGAACGACGACAACAAAAATCCCCAAGTGTGTACATGCTCTGATTGATCTAATTATAAAATGCATTTCTCCTTCATATGAGAAAGATGAAGATTCTGTTTCATATTTATTCTTTCCAACTCAACAGAATGTGAGGAAGAAATTATGTAAAGGGCTTAGGACTCCGTCCATCTGTCTGTTAGCAGGATTACTCTCCAAAATCAGAACAGAATGGGATCTGATGTAATGTGGTGAGGGAAGCTGGCAAAAGCAAGTTTGAGTTTTAAAAGGGGAGATCAGGAGAAAAATCTATTTAAAAAATTCCCCAAAGCATCCCTATGGAAAGGTAATTGAGTAGTGGTAGTTGCTGACTTTTCCATTCCAAGCCCACTTCCTCCTCCCTCTTGGTTGTATAAGTTAGAGTGGGGTGTGTACAGCCTTATTTATATTCCCAGCATAAACATACACAAGGACATACAGGCACAATACAAGGAGAAAACAGAAACACACAGTGATGCAAAATGTTACTTTGTTACACAGAAGAAAATACAGATGCCTTTTCTAGCTACTGATGGAAAGGGGTTAGAAAGAATTCCAGAAGCATGCTTTCCCTCTCTTATTAACCCTAGCTTATTTATTTTAAAACACTGTTTTTGTTGTACAAATAAAGTTGATCAAATTGGAACGTTGATTATGTAAGTAAATATACTTTATAAAAGCATATACAATCTTACAATGTTTAGGAGATCTCTAGGTCTATGCAGTCATGGAAACTACTCCACTACACCAAAATGGTCCATTCTTCCTTCTTCCATACTAACTCCCCTTACTCTAATTGGTTAATTTCTGTTCATTGTAATGAGTGTTATATGTTAGTCGGAGACCAGCTTACACAAGTAAAAGAAAAAAAATGTGTGCAGTGCTAAGAACATAAACAGAACAAAAGCTCACTCCATTGCTTCCTTCTGACATTTCAATACAAAAGATTGCCTCGCCTTTATTGCTGTTAAAAAAAACCTTCTTGCTACATTGTCTGTAATTGAATACTTCTGATTTAATTGGAGAACACTGATTTTTTACTACTCTATCATTGCAGATCCTTTCCTCAAAAGATGTCTAAGGTACCTCTCTTGTGAGTCTCTGTACCAAAGGCATATGAGTAGTATCTGTCTTCAGTGATTATGTACCACCAAGTCAGTATCAACTCTTTACCTACTGCATAGATAGATATTCTCCAGGATGATCTGTCCCCAGCCTGGTCCATTAGGTCTTCCAATGGTGCAGCATTGCCACAGTAACTGAGTCCACCCACCTTGCTACTGGTCATCCTTTTCTCTTTCCTTCCACCTTTCCCAGCATTATAGACTTCTCTAGAAAGCTAGGTTTTTGCATTAGTGTCTGAAGTAGGATGATTTGAGTCTGGTCATATGTGCCTTGAATGAGAACTTTGGGTTGATTTGTTCAATGATCCATTTGTTTTCTTGACTGTCTGTGGTCTTCTTAGAAGTATTATCCAATACCAAATATGTAATGTATGTAATGTAATGTAACATCAGGTATGACTAATGGCTTCTATTTTCCCCATGCCACATGAAGAGATACAGTTTTTAACTGAGATATGGCAACATTTGCTTTCTAATAACTTTCACAATCCTCTGAGGTCAGGAGATACGGATATAGACCTGGAATATAAAATCTTGTTTGTGACTAATGATTTAAATAATGGCAAAAACTCAAATCATTTGAAGCTCAGTATGCCTTAATCCTTGTTTTAGAACCCTTTCAGCTGTCCTTAGAGAAGCTATACATTGAGGCAAGAAACCTCAGCCATTAAGGTCTTGTATTAAGATTTCTTCCTCCACTGAGAGTAAAAGGTGTCAATCCAGGTTAGGGATGCTAAGGAATCTGAAGATAATGTTAAATCTATTCAATAATTAATGTGTAAGAGCCATGTAGTCTTTATTAAAGACCTACTAGATTTTAGGCAAAGTGTGGTGAGTTTGAAAAACATTGAAATGCTAAAAAAAAATCAGTATATAGACCAATATGCCAACAGTTGGCATCTCTTGCAGCCTCCTGATTATTTTAAAAAATGTATTCTCTCAGCTCTGTCACTTTTCGTTTATTTATCCCATCGATTACTGCTGTCTTGGTGGCTCTCATGGGTAAAATGCTGTGCATGTGCTCTTCATTTGGGAGAAGCATATAGGCACACAAAAATGTTCTCCTTGATGGATATACATGCTCAGTTGTCATTATGTAATATACACTCACTAGCACTGATGATGCTACCTAGTCAGGTAATGAAATGTCTGCAAGCAAACAACCAAGCTCAGAGAGTACCAAGGACTACACAGTTCAACCCTGAGCTATGTATATTCTCTTCTATTGGGAATTTTCTTCTGTTAAGATACCTCACAGACCAGGTCTGCAGCTGGATCTTTCTTGTCTTTCCCTCCCTCTTTAGAGGCCATGTGTAAGGCAAAAATAAAACAAAATCAAGAGTAAAAGCCTGCTATCCTACCTACTGATAAAGCTGGGAGATACTGCCACTTGCACATGACAGTTAATAATTACAAAGAAATTTATTTTGTTCTAATCTTTAAATACATGTTTAAGGCTGAAGATTCTGGGCAAACAGGAAGATTTTCAACAGATCTTATGGTAGCATTACACCAATATCACACTTCCAAAAGTTCTGCCTACTTAAGAATTATTTGGAGTGCATTATTTTAAACCAACTATACTTTTTTCACTATTCCATCTTAAAACGAAGTTTCAGAGCTATGCCTTGTATCATTTTGGAAGCCAATCAAGTAATACTTTTCTTCTTCCCTATTCATCAAAACATAATGTTGACTGAACTGAAACTAACATGTACATTCATGACCAATCTTGCCTAAAACCTTATTCAGGAGGGTAGAAAACTGTATTTGTAATGCCATAGATAAGATTGTTCAAGAGCTTTCATTTTGAAGTTGCTATTTTTAGAGATTTATCTTATCTTTCTAGATGCAACACATTCTACAAGCAAAGCAGAATAATACCTCTCCCCCAAGGACATTTGAAGGCAAAGATAAAATTAAATATGTAGAAAAAGATCCATTTATAACCTTGCCCTCCTCTCCCCTCCTCTACTGGTATAGAATTGTTGGAGCAGAGAAAATCTCAGATGGTGGGGTATCTTAGAATTGCCTTCTCTAATTTTAAAGTGTGTTTGCATCAACACAGGGTTGTTTGTTTGTTTCAGAATAAACACCTATTATCTTTTGAATAATGCAAATTAAACTGTCAAGGCAAGATTTAAAGATACATTCTTCAGAAAAGCATCAAGAGATATTTCAAACCTTTCAGTGACAGATTTTATTAGGACCATAACTTTGCTATGTTCAATAATTTCTAAACAAATTACTGTAGGTTTAATTGCAGGAGGACTAATTCATTAGCTCCTTATATTTTAAAAATATAGGAGTCATGATTAATATGCTAAATATATCTAGGTGGGTCAAAATTAAATTTATTTACTGTTAGAGGTTATGAGTCTAGACAAGTTTAGGGACTTTATCGTCACTTCCAGACAACACTTGACTGTAATTCAGGCAATCAAGGTTTTTTTCTACACTATCCCAGACACTTGCCAAAATAAAGATGGGCTACATTCACAGAGCACACAGGGGACTGTTCTTCACTAATGACTTATAGTATCTTCATGACATCACCCAGCCATCACTGAGGTGATATAAAGCCTGCTCTTCCTTTAGCTATTATGGCACAGTGACAGTTGTGTGACTGCAGAAGATACTCTCAGTTGCTCGTGAGCAAATGACATTAACCTGCTTACTGGCTTAGTCACATTTTCTGAGTTCCTGAGAATCCAGACCCTATATTATGTTACCAACAATCACAGCCCGAGGAATTGGTCTTCATTGTTTGATGCTTTCTAACTTATTTCTTGTTAGATGTGTGAGAATTTGAAGTAATACATGTGCTTTGTTTTGTTTTAAATATGTCTCAGCCATTTTATACAATCTTGTATTTTATATACTGCAACCCCTGGGAACGTGATGTGGGAGGCTTTCTTGAAAAGGCAAAATGTAACCTTTTCTCTCTGAAATTCCTCTCCTACATAATTCATTCAACCATTTGAAAATTTCCTGCCCCATCTCAAAATACCTTATTCGCGTCTTCATTTTCATTTGAGGTATTTTTTTTACTGTGGAGTAAAATCTATTGGAATAGGCCTGGGGAGAGCCATGTTCAAGTCTGCTTTGTATCATGGAAGCTCTGTGGCTTTGGGCTCACCACTGCTCTCAGCCCAACCTACTCCACAGGGTTGCTGCTGTAAGGAAAATTGGAGCAGGTACACTGACAGGAACTCTTCGAGAAAAAGCAGGATATAAAGCTTACTAATGTGTCAATAGATTCGAAAAGCCAATAAATGCCAAATAAAATAAAGCAGCCATAGCCATATAAAGTGCTATAAATCTGGTTTTCTCTCCATCTGGAAGAAATTACCTGATGATATAAGCCCTGTCTGAACATTCATGAATATTCACTGCATAATAAACCTAATGCCAAAATCATTTTAATAATACCAGCTGCTACAGGCACCCATGTGTTGAGTGTAAATACTTGCAGCACAGAAACTCAGTCACTATTAGCTTCCATTTGAGCCACAATCCTGCATTATAAGGATTTTAGCTCACATGCAAGCCAACCCAATTTGGCTTTTGCATCTGTCCACGTTAAATGTCTGCAGCATCTGATCTAATTTGGCTGACATTCCTGGGGAATTATTCAGAATACGCCCATGTTCAGCCTTTCTCATGATGAAAATGGGGACAGGGCTACAGTGGAAGGATTACGTGCACTTCTATGCTCAATAGGAACAGTATAAGGAGGTTAAATTTTCTGTGGGCTCTCAGAAATACAGCTGTTATGGCAGGGCTACTCCATTTGTGGCATTCATTCTTCTTGACCACTATTCTAATAATGATTTTACAAGCCAAATACCATCTTTTTCTTAATAATGTTTAATATAACTGACTGATTCAGATGCTGTTTTACTCATTGATCTCTTATGCAAGATAACATTCCTCTTGATACCTCTTGTTTTAAATATGTTTTAACCTGAAATAAATTATCATTAAAAGCATGAAAAGACATTAATAGAATTAAATTTGGGCTAGAATTTTGTGATGCATTTTCTCAAATGAAGCCACTGGCAGTAGATTTAAAAATCACTTCAATAAAGGACTAATTGATAACTCTTAATCCTGTACGTAAGCTTCCTTTTAACATTTTCATTCTGATTAATCCTGGCATCTCACAGCATTCTAAGCCCTTCAGTGATTTGAATGGAAGCTTTAGACACAATTGCCAATTATACATTATGCAAAGCAGAAAAACATATTCCCTTTAGCCATAATTAGCATACAATGCAGATGCATGCATATTTCGTAAATATACTGCTTGGTTAGATCACACAATTCATAGTTATTTTGCTTCTTCTCAGATTCAGTAATTCTAAAACAAAGGAGAGACTGTTTCATAGCTTCAGACATGGGGAAGAAATAACCTGGATGAACAAAGTATTTCCCTCTTAAGTTGTACTCATTTGAAAAATTTAAGTAATATTGTCTCTAACCCTGCACCCTCCATCTATATTCCCATCAATACTACCTCTCACAGTAATGCTGTGCTATGCCTTCTGTTTATTTCATGCATTTCATGCATGCTAGGAAAGGAAAGCAGAGGAATTAATGACTAACAGCCTTAGGTTCACTGTTCTTGTCTTCATCATTCCCAAACAGACGGACTTGGGTTGAGATTGAAACTCTGCAATTACAAAGACCAGATTCAGTGAGTAAGATAAGAGAATAAGCATAACAATCCCCACTTAACATATACAATATAAATATCACTTTAAATTATTTTACAATAATTACCAATGACACTATCTACGCAAGCCATGTATTATAGATTGGATTGGCCCTTGAAGATCTGATGGAACTGCTTATACTTCTGCCCAGTGTTTGGAAGCCTGCTGTACAAGCTCTTTATGCCCATTCTTTTCCATCAAGCTTTTTTAGTAGAATGACAGAGCACTGTTGAGCTGAGTGTGGTATGCTATATTGTCAGCATAATCTTCCTCAGAATTCATGGGGCATAAGATGAAGAATAAGGCACAGCATTCCAATGCAAAGAAGCTAATAATTAGGGGGTGATGGTATATATGGCAACTTCAGCAATTGTAGTTTTCTCTGAGCATGGCCCTGAAAATAGTCATTACCTCACATTTACAGGTATTTATTTTAAAAAAGGTTATAAATCTTGACATGTTTGAAATCACCCACTAAACAGTCAAGGAAAAGCAGTAAAAGATGCAGATGTAATGGATACATTTAGGACCTATGCCAATGCAAGTTACTCTTGAGCAATTGCTTGAGACACATTTGGCATTGCCTGCTTTATTGAGTACTGTAGCACTGAGAGCACCACCATGATAGCCTGAAGTTATTTGATGTTAGAGGCATTGTGGGAAATCAAGTTTGACCCAACTGCCTAACACCACTGGAATTACTGCTGTCAGCTGTGTTTACAAAAGGGCAGTTTGGACACAGCCATGTACCATGTTCTGCAAGGCAATTAAAAAAAAATACCCATAGCATTTGGAGACTTCACAGAGCACAAACTTTTGTGAATAGATTCAACTCTGTCAAACTCAATGTCTGACACTATTAAAAAACTGGGTACGCTGATGATATTCAAACTGAATTCATTTATGATTAATTTCTAAGTATTTTGTTTAAATGACAGGTGTAATCTCTTCTATAAGGACAGAAAATGTGTAGGAAAGGGATTATAGCTCTAGTAGTTTCAAAAATTATACCTGTTTGCTTGGTTACTCAAAATATTATGAAATAAACCTTTTTCAGTTCATTAAGAAAAAAAAGTTTGCTAAATTATTCTCCAGACATTATAAAACTGGCCTGGCTCTCCAAGGTTTCTGTGTAAATGTTTGAACAGACATAGTATAATATTCAGAATGTCCAAATATGTATGCAAAAGAGGATTTCCAGCTAATGCCAAATGGGATATACTTCTCAATATAATCAGTTTTCTAGTAACGTTGGCATCATATACAATATTAGAAATTGTATTTCTTGCTGCTCATAAATGTTTGATTCCTTTTGAATCTATTTCCATGATCACAAGTTTTAAAATGTTTTAAAATGTTCTATAAAACAATTTTCATCTTATTTATCAGGCAATGTTGCAGTGACTTCTCTATAGAATGTTTGGAAAACATGTCTGGATAAACAGCCTTTGCCTTTAAATTATGACTACACCATAGTTTCTCCTCTAATTCTCTTTGGTACTGATAAGTGTATTATAACTGAATACACCTTGTTTGTGTATTTTATTATTATAAGCTTGCTCCTTTCTTTAAAAATTGTAAAATTTATATATAGAAGATGTAGTTACTACTTGTGTATAATCAACAACTTTATGCTTTGAAGTGTATTATATTTTATAAGCCATTAATGAAAATCATTAGTCTTGTAACAATTTGTTTTATTCCTTAAACAATTGTTTTTAAAACATAAAACATAAAATAAAACATTTAGAAATTACAAATTGTATTTACTGGCAGGTGCACTATAAAGTTTATAAAGAAATCCTATTCCTTCTGTTAGCTTAAGATTCAAAATAAAGATTCTATTACTTATATGTTTAGCTACCACAAAGGAATAGTATTATCAGAAAAACTAAGATGAACAGAAAATGTACTACAGCTACAATATTACACATATTTATTATTTCATAGTAAAGAGACAAATTTCACAAATCAATAAGGAGGGTATTAAAATGTTCTCCAACTCCACACTCTGCAAATTAGTTTAACAAGCATAGTTAATTAAAACCCAACTCAGTTCATTGGCTTTATAGGCCCAAAGAGATTTAAAATCCAAAATCTTAGTTTTAGCTTTGAGCCACAACTTTGTTTTACTTTTCCACTGCATTGTGGTGACCTCTTAACATTAACTAGCTCAAAAAAAAAGCAAAAAAGCAATATAAGTTGTGTATGTAAATATAATACTTAAAAGATATGGCTCACAAGACATCATATGTAAAATGCAAATATTATAATATTTTCTACTAGGTGCCTTATTTTAACAATAAAAAAGAAAAAAAAATCAAAAGCTAAGAAATCATAGACGTTTACATGTCACACTTAATAATATAACACTTTAAACCTCAGTAATATTATGTACAAGATGCCTACGCTATTTCTGAATTCTGTGTAATGACCCAAAATGAATATTATTCCTGGATTTCTGAAAAAGCATTGAAGAAGATCTATATATGTGACTGGATACAGGCCTCTTATTTTTCTTCACTGAAACATACTTCTCTTCCTTAGGAGGAGGCACAGGAATTGGTTTCCAAGGTATGGGGTTGTAAAAGGCTGGAGCTGGATAGGCATTTCCATCTGGATATGCTGAAATGTTTAGAAAGCAATACAGTTAAGGACTGGTATGTGGGCTAAACTTTATCTTCAAACTGAAGAAAACAGTGAATTAATTATAAAATATTTGATAACATGTCTTAGTCATGGTAACTTGAAGATTTAAAGAGCTTTTCTTGACTGTATTATCTTGCATAAAATTGCACTTTTTTTAAAAAAAAGTCTTATCTACCTAAAGCCATTGATACACCTTTCAACACTGGTCTACAATTTGCATAGTTCCTTTCAAATATTAATCAGGGTTTACGTTCATGGCAGCAGCATCTATAGAATGTACACACATTTTTCTTTTGTTTAGCAAACAAAAGACCATCATGCTTCTAATCATATCTTCTTCAGCTGCACCTGCCCCTTCTCTGGGATTTTGCAGTGTACCTCCACCCCTAGCCTGGTTGGTCCCAGGCAATCCACTAATCATTTAATTGATAGGCTGTGTGATCTTGTGTTCTTCTTCACTGGAAGGAGAAAGAAATCTCTATGGCTCCTTCTTCTTAGGCCAAGAGGATAAAAAAATCTGTTTTCACTGGCAACAGCAATACAATGTGACATAATTCAACCTACTTTCAACAAGGAAGCAAAGCTTTCTATGTGTGATATGTAGCTTATATTTGTAGGCATATGTGTATTGTGTGATCATATCTTGGTAAGGCTGTGGAGTTGGGCTATTCATGTACAGTATATGCAAGGTGTATGTTGGGAAATAGCAGACCTTGGGGTGCCACTACATTTAGTAAAGTTGATGAAATCACTGTATGTAAATCAGGAAACCACTGTACGAACTCAATATGGTGACACTGATTGGTTCAAGATCGAGAAAGGTGTGCGACAAGGTTGCATTCTGTCACCTTTCTTATTCAACTTGTATGCCGAAGTGATCATCAGGAAACTGGAGCTAGATGAATCAGAAATTGGGGTAAAAATTTGTGGAAGAAACATCAATAACTTTAGATACGCGGATGATACAACCCTCATCTCAGAAACCCAGGAAGGCCTAAAGCACCTAATCATGAGACTCAAAGAAGAAAGCAAGAAGTTTGGCCTCTTTCTGAATATCAAAAAGACCAAACTCATGACAACTGCAAAGAATGGAAACATCAAAATAGTAATTGATGGAGATGAGGTGGAATGCGTGGAAGAATTCACCTTTTTAGGATCAGTTGTCTATCAAAATGGTGAATGTAGCCAAGAAATTAAACACTGAATCATGCTGGATCGTACAGCAATGATGAGTATGAATCAAATTTGGAAAAGCAAGGATGTCAGCTTGACAACTAAGTGTAGACTAGTCCGCACTATTGTGTTCCCCATAACTACTTATAGTAACTACTTACTCATATAGACTATTACAATGCGCTCTACATGGGGCTACCCTTGAAGAATATCCAGAAGCTACAGCTGGTACAGAATGCAGCCGCGTGGGCAATTTTAGGTGCACCAAGATCAGCACACATAACACCTTTGCTCTGCGAGCTGCACTGGGTGCCGGTTTGCTTCCGGGTCTAATTCAAGGTGTTGGTTATTACCTTTAAAGCCCTACATGGCATGGGACCAGGATACCTGATGGACCGTCTCATCCCCATAATATTGACCCGCCCCACCCGATCATGCAGAGAGGGCATGCTACGGACCCCATTGACCAAAGAATTCCATCTAGCAGTGTCCAGGAGGCATACCTTCTCTGCAACGGCGCCCGCCCTTTGGAATATCTTGCCCCCAGAGTTGAGGCGGATTTCCTCCCTCCCGGCCTTCTGGAAAAATCTGAAAACCTGGTTCTGCCACCTAGTGTGGGAGGGGAAAGGTAATAGCTCCTCCTGGGGGTGGTTAGTATCATAATACCCTCCCTATTGTTTGAGATTAATTCGCCAGATTGGATTTTATATTTATATTTATTATGTCATAATGTATTTATATTGTATTTTAATCTTATTTTTATTGTGAGCCACCCAGAGTCCCCCGTTGGGGGAGATGGGCGGTCATATAAATTTAAATAATAAATAATACTTATGGCTGTGAAAGTTGGACGATGAAAAAGTTGGATAGAAGGAAAATTGATTCCTTTAAACTATGGTGTTGGAGGAGGCTCATGTGAATCCCTTGGACTGCAAAGATAACAAATAAAGAAGTGTTGAAGCACATAAAACTGGACATGTCACTAGAAGGAAAAGTAACAAAACTTAGACTTAGTTACTTCGGTCATGTCATGAGATCAACATCATTGGAGAAAGACGTTATGCTTGGAATGGTCAATGGCAAAAGACAACGAGGACGCCAAAGAACGCGCTGGTTGGATGTAATCAAAGCTGACACAGGCCAAAATTTAAAGCAACTGAAAGAAGCTGTACAAGATCAGAAATAATGGAGAGAGCTGGCTTATGGAATCGCCAAGGGTCAGATATGACTGAATGGATAATTCAATTCGATTTGATGTTGGGAAATGATCTGTGTGCATGCTGAAGCCAAGGATATACAGTATGTGTGTGTGAAAACATATCTAAGTATGGATATGGGTATATATGAGGTATGCAATTAAGTGTGCTCTGAAGGTCTGCCTTGGCACTTCACATCCAAAATATTTACCAACTAGCTCATTAACATTTTAAAGAAAACTTTTGAAAATCAACATTTCTATACAAGTTGAGGAGATATTGTGTTAGCTGACTGGCTATTGATACAAACTTGCAAGTTTCCCATTGACATAGGCATAGCCAGCTGATGCTGGGCGGGGCTTGTTTTTAGAATTTTGCAGCCATTCTCTGAACATCCTCTCTGATTTTTCCTTTTTCTCCTGTAATTCAGCTTCCCGTAGCTTTTCCTTTTCCTGCAAAAGGAAAGGTAACAGGTATGTAACAATATCAAAGTGCCTTCTAGTTGGTGGAACAAGGACAGCAGTATGCAGACTTGCAAGGTAATCTTTAGATTAGAGATGCTGGCTTGCATAAAATGTGAGCAAGCTTAGGATAGAATTGGGCTTAGTTGGCCTATGACATGCTAGCAAAATCTGTCAAAACCTATCGGTATTTTGTCCTTACATACTAGCAGGGAATGCTGTGTGTGCCATAGGTGCAACTTATCCTAACAACCCAGTCTACTTTTTCTTATTAAAAATTGATTAACTGACTTCTATTTTTATCTTGGTTTGTTTTATATTATAAGCTACGCAGAGCTGCATTGTTCAAGTTGGGCAGCCATATACATTTTATAAACAAACAAACAAACAAACAAAACCAAAGTTTTGTGAAAACCTCAGTAGAGGTCAATATTCATGGCTGAAAGTATTGATAACCATGGCATATGAAATACTGCAATTTGGAATGTAAGAAGAATATAAGGTAAAAAGCATAAATTAATGAATGGAATTTTTTAAAAATATGATACTGTGTTTGCAAAAATAACAGAATAGGGAAGGACAAGCTAGGTCTAAAAGAAGGTGGTCTGATCTTCAGGAGTGAAGTTGATGAATACATGAATCCTTGCAAACCATACTTGTTTCTTCCATGACCATACACGGCCTTATGTTCTTTAAACTTCTCATCTCTTTCTGAGTAATTCACCAACTCCACCCAACTATAAACTTTTTGGTCTTCCTTTTCAACAATTTCTTTGAGAGGGAATAGCATAACAAATGTGTGTACATGTATATAACATTATTATTTCAGCTACTCTTTTACTTAACTGGTTAGTCATTTTACTCACAGTAGTTATTGGCCACATTAACAGATACTCAGGACAACATATACAATAACAACAATTTAAAATTCAACAATAAATGAATATATCTTAAAAAGATTAAAAAAGATCTCAAAGACAAGACAGATTAGAAAGCCTAAATTAACATGTATATAAAAAACCCTTCTCAGTGCTGAAAAGATAGTAACAGATATGCAAAAATGAGTTGTTGTGGGAAAAATATTCTACAAGTGTTACTTCATCACTGAAAACATCCTTTTCCCATACCTCACAACTGTGGAGGGAGGAGACCTTTATGTGCTTCATTCTTAGGTTTCAAAGGATATTAAAAGTCAAAGCCAGCAGTGTAAATTGGGTTCAGTGAACATGATGTACAGTATATAAAGAGAAGGCTGTGAGAACTTTTAAGAATATGATATAACAGGGATACGGCACCCAATATCCAGATATTTCTCTTAGTCCTTACAAGTGCCCCACCTGACCTATGTTTTAAAAGATTCCTGAAATGGGAAGCTGCTATATTTCAAAGTAAATTGAATACGCTAACATTTTTATTTATAGGTCTCATAGTCATTCTTAAAAAATAGCTTCAACATACTTTGGAAATATTCCCCTGCTCAGAAAAAAATTAAAAGTAAACTGGTTGGTAGACAGCAACCTCACCTATTTGTTTTGTGGTACGGTTTCCCCCCCGCCCCTGAACTACTGTGGCCACAATAGCAGCTAAAGGCAAGCTGCCTGGTGGCATACTGCATGCCGCAACCTTCCAAATGTGCTCCCCACCCAAAAGGTTTGCTTCCTCCAGCTATATATCTCTGCAACTTAGATACAACTCGGTAAAGCCAATGTATAAATCACTTTACCCTTGTATTTTCTGGTACCACTCTACTAGTATCAATATTTATAGTGTATCTTCAAAATCTAGGAATAATCATCGATCCAAACTGTTACAGCTGAGCAAAACATACATCTGTTTTTAAAAATCCTGCTATTCTTATGCAGCTGCTAGTAAAAATTGCATTATGTAGGTTTGTTGGAAAATGGACAGAGGCAGCTCATTAAATCTATTTGTTCCTTACTCCATGCATATCTGGATTTGTAGGATGTGGATTCTCTACACACAGACACACACACTTACTTATCACTCATTACTCCTGTTGCAAAGTCAGCCAGACAGCAATTTTGCACAAATATGAGAAGAGATCATGCACTATGTTAGCACTATCTGCATGTTGCAAGAAAAAAATGACTATGCTAAGTTAAACTTACTTTCTCTTCTTTCTTTTTTTGAAGATCTTCAGAGTTCTTTTTCTTCAGCCATTCCTGATACATTTCTTTTGCTCTTTCCTTTGACTGTACTTGCTCAAGCTCTTTTATTGCTTTTTCTTTCATTTCTTTTTTGAGCTTACTCTGTCTTTCTCTTCTTTCCTGTAGGCAGTATTAATTATTTTGGAAAATATAGGTCGAAATATTACTAGTCAGAAAAAAAAAGTATGTTCTTGATGTCCTGGGTATTCAATAATGCCTGCACCTGAAAGGGATATAGACCCAATGCAGATATTCTACCTTGGTAAGAATTAGGCCCAGATGAACAAGTAGCAATATCTGACAGGCTTGAGACTGTTTAGAAGGATACTTTATTCTTTCTTTTTTTTTTTTTGCAAATTGAACCTGCCAAAGCCAATCTTGGTCATAATCCAATGCTTATATAACAACTAATGTTTCATTTCCAGTTTCTTCTGGAAGAATATGGAACTTAATATAGCACTTTTTGATTTCGCTATATACTGGCTTTGTGACAGTGATTTGCCAGTTTAACTGAGAAACTTTGAGTATGTATGTGTTGTTACTAAAACTGTATGCAGAGCTGATACACTGGTAATGTACAACTTATATGCTTCCTCAGTTGAGCATGTAAAAAAAGAGACCATTTTCATATTTGTAGGCTGATTAAGATAACACCTGGATAAGATCACCCATAAGTGGGTCATCAGTGAACAATTACAGGAAAAATGCATATGACTATCTCTATCTTAAAGGCCTCCAGCAAAGGAGATCCTTTGTTGACCATCTTCAGCCTTACTGAGTTTATGTAATGTTTTGCTATTTTATGCTGATTTTTTATGTTCCTCTTAATTAATAAATGCATTTATGAAATAAGAGTCTGCCCCTAAATATTTATATCATAGTTGTGTTTCATGAACAAGACTATCTTGATTCTTTGGCTTATATTATACCCAAATTAGCCAATGGGAACCCAAAGTTAGGCTGGAACAGAAAAGAGTAGATCAGACTCTGTACAAATTCTTGCTACTGCTCAAGCTTGTTTCAGAACGGCTGATATTAAGAATTACTCTTAAACTTTACCATTCATTTCTAGGAGTAATGCTATATGTGATGCTGCTAAGTGTTTTAAAAGTGAATATATTTAAGAGACTTTTATTTCAGGCTCATATAATGAAAGACAAAGATATTATCAGTATTTATTGATCTAAGAGAGCTTCTGGTCCATATGGAAAGAAACATAAAGCTAGATATTTTTCATGTCTATGATTAAAAATATGTGTCTGTATCTTTAGCCTGTTTTTCAGGAAAAAAACCCTTTGACATTGTTTTCTTTAGAGAGTTACTCTACTTTTTAAACAATTTATTTATACACTGCAACAGAACATAAACAAGCCTGGCTACTCTTGTTCTGAAGCATTTTGGATAACCACCTTTTTTCAAAGACATTTGTAGAGTGGTTGGAACCTATTTGCACTGAAATTACTCTCTCTTGTTCTTTTGGTTTTTTAGTGTCTCCCCTCCTTGCTTTCTTTTATACCCTTATGCTATGAGTTGTCTCTCAATTTAGCTTCTCTCAGCTAATTTGCATCAACTCACAGCACATTTATTAGTATCAACTGTACCTTTTTTTGTTCACTATCTAGATCCATCTGTGAACATTAACTTTCAATGGCTACTCATCTAGGGAAAAGGTTATCACTGTTTATGTGACCTTATTTATACCTAATGTCCGGTGTCTTTGTCTTAAAACTGAGGCTAAATAAAATATGCATCAAGGAGCTTATTTTTAAAACTCTATTATTGCTTAGTGGCTTTAATATTTATGAAGTTCTCTTCCCATATCTACCTACCAATCCACTAAGATTTTCTTTACTGTACCTCCCCTCCAGGTTACCACAACATCTGAAGAAAGATGGATAGCTACAGGGGAAAAGAAGTGTTATAAATATGGGACCTTGCACACACTGGTTTTATTGATCTAGCCAATTTAGAAGCTGACCATACCTTAATTAATCTAAAGTGTCCTTTTGAAAAAAAAGTGTCTGTACAACATTTTCCACATCCCACCCTATCCCAAAGAAATCCCTGTGCTTTCTGCTTGGGAAAGGCTGAAGCTACCAATCTTTCACATTTATTTATATCAATCTTATCTTTTACTCATGTACAAAATATGCAATTCTAGTAAGATACAAAACAAACTACTGTCAATAAATGCAGTATCATAGTTCTATATTATTTACAATTTTCTTGCAGATGGTGCAAGCTGTATGGTTCTTTAGGAAAAAAACACCAGAGCTACCAATGAAGCATGAAAGGAAAGAGTTACCAGTTGAAATGGGAAGGACAACCTTTTCTTTGTGCTAAATTAGGCATGGAGAATCCATCCATAAAGCTCAGATCTCACTCATCCAAGTGTCAGCAAGCAAACTGCCAGTGGTCTGAATTGTATTTAAGAAAGTTTAGCTAACACTACTAAAAGGCTTAATCAGAATAGAAATCTCATTGTTGCACAGTTTTGCACAGGTTGATGCCCAATACAAATCTCTGTACTGTTGGATATAGAAGAACTGAGATTGGAACAACAACAACAACAACTTCTTCCCCCTCCTCCTCCTCCTTCTTCCTAGCGTTTTCCCGCTATTTTTGCAGGGTCTGCTTTTCGGATCTTGAAACACCACTTTGCCCGATCATCCACATCCTCAGGGCATAGCCCATCAATTTGCATGTCCTTATTGATGGTGTCCTGCCATCTCTGTTTTGGTTGCCCACATGGCCGTCGGCCATCGATTTTAAGATGGTAAGCTATTTTGGCGACAGTGGAAGGTGCAGCTCTAAGGACATGTCCATACCAACAAAGCCGGCTTTCTCTCATCTTCTCTGTAATTAATGACATGCCTAGCTGTTGTCAAATGGCATCATTTGTGACGTGGTCAAGTAGGGAGATGCCCGATATCCAACAGACCATACGCATTTCCATAACATGGAGACGGCTCTATGTTGCTGCCCAACACTGTGCCATACAATGCCACGTGGCAGACAATCGTCTTATACATCTTAGATTTGAGACAGATTGGCATTTGTTTGTCACAAAGCACACCGGTGAGTTCTCACCAACGCAGCCAGGCCGCATTCACCCTTGCTCGCACGTCACCGCTCATGCCACCGTCGCCTTGGAGATGGGAGCCAAGATATCGGAAGATATCGACCTTCTTTAAGTTTTCTCCATTTATTTGGAGCGTTCCATGGGTGGTTACGGTCCCTAGGTACTCAAGTTTTCTTTATGTTCAGGCGAAGTCCAAAATGATTGAGATGGTCGTTCCATGCCTGTACTCACCACTGCAGTTCATTCCTAGTGGTAGAAGCAAGCAAGACATCATCAGCATAGAGTATGGTCCAGGGTGCATTTCGCTGCAGGTCCCATGTGATGGTATCCATAACTAATATAAATAGGAGCGGCAACAGCGCGGAGCCTTGGTGCACTCCAACCGTCACTGGAAAACTGTTAGAGAGGCCAGCTGGACATCGCACATGGCTACTAGTGTTCTTATATAGCATTTTGACCCAGTCAATAAGTAATTCAGGCATCCCATGGTCATGGAGGGTATACCAAATCAATTGGTGTGGAACACGGTCAAATGCCTTTTCCAGGTCTAGAAATGCCATGTGCAATGGTTGGGTCTTCTCTCAAAGTTTCTCTATAAGCTGACGAGCTGCAAAAATGGCATCAATTGTCCCACATCCTTTAACGAAGCCACATTGGTTGATGGCAAGTTGGACAATGTTGCAAATGCGTTGGTCCGAAATTTCCTCAAAGATCTTCATAGTATGGGACAGGAGGCGAATTGGGCGATAATTGACACAGTTGGCTGGGTCTCCCTTGTTTTTAAATATGGGGACTGTTATACTCGTTGACCAATCATTCGGTACACAACCATTTCTTGTTACGACATTGAAGAACTCTGTCAGCCAATATATCCCTGTATCGCAGAATTCCTGCAATTTCAAGAGATCCGCGGGTATATCATCAAGTCCTGGGGCCTTCATGTTTTTCATACTGTCTACTGCATTTATGACTTCTGTGGTGATAATGGGCAAAATTGGTCCATAGGTTGGCATGCCCATCGGAATTGGTGGGTGCGGGAATTCAATGTTGGCAATCTCATTAAAATGATCTCGTCAACGTTGCAGTATTTCCTGCTTGCCCTGAAGTTTTTTGCCATCCTTATCATTTAAGCACATATAATGCTCGATGTCTTGGGCGGCCTTCTTTCGTGCTTTGGCCAGGCGGTA
Organism: Charina bottae; assembly: GCA_023362775.1. Taxonomy (NCBI): domain Eukaryota; kingdom Metazoa; phylum Chordata; class Lepidosauria; order Squamata; family Charinaidae; genus Charina; species Charina bottae. The sequence continues at coordinate 170,577,867 of JALMGJ010000001.1, forward strand.
AATGTCCTTCTCCCCTTCACGTGTTTCCAGACGATCATATAGGTTTTGGTAGTGTTTCGCCTTGGCTTTGGCAACAGTTCTCTTTGTTGCTCCTTTGGTGGCCGCATAATACTGCCGATTTTCATCGGTCTTATCTGCCTGCCATTTCTTAAAAGCTCTCTCATTGGAACATGAAGAGCCAATATAGCAGCCAACTGGGCAAGCCTCTGATCTTCCAAATCAACAGAAATTGAAGAACTGCTTTTATATAACATTTCAATGTATCCGCCACTCACTGGTTGCAAAAAGACAACTTTGTAGCTTTATAGAAGTACATGTCAGAGGGTTTTTGTAACACCTCTAATATTTGTTGGAGTGCCATTAAAAGAGTTGCTTTGAATGAATCCACCATTCAGTCAAGCAGAGAGTGATTGTACCACAATGACAGACAAAGCCTCATTACCTGAACAGGAGACTGCCTTGAGATGGGAGATATTAGTAATTGTTTCCTACTACATGGATGAGGGAGACATGGGAATACAGTAGGTATTGCCTGCACTGATCTTCCCTAGAACAATGACAATTAGTGGTATGGTGGGAGGATTAAAAAGTGTATCCATCCACTTCAAGGTAACAGCTTTGTCAGGGGAATTCTTGTCATGAATGTTCTTATTGAAGCATTTTCTGTATTGCGTATAACTGCTGTGGACAAAAAGGCTGATGATTGGAATTTCCTTCTGCTGAAACAGAGTATGAAATAGGACTCTGTTGTTCAGTATTCAGTTGTGACAGATTGCTTAAGCAATCCACAAAAGTGTTGCTCTCTCCAGGGAAGTATGCTGTGATGACAAGGATGTAACGGTGGATGCATTAGTCCCAGAAGTCTATAATGACACAAAGGACTATACTAGATCAAATTCCTCTTTGCTTTTTTATTATTTTGTGGTATATTTTGTGTTGTGGTACAACAATTTTGGAAGAAGGAAGAACTAAGCTACTCATATGAAGTACTTTGTACTTCATTCAACCATAGACCTGTAGAAATTGGAATAACAAGGATACTCTCTTAGTGGTAGGTAGATGCCAAAGGTAAACCAAGCAATGGCTCTAGAGATGGCATAAAGGCTAAAACTGAGGCAATACAAGTTAAAAAAATGGAAGAGACAGATTGGAGGACTCTCCAGGCCTAAGTGAACAGGATTGGAGGTTGATACTGAAGACAAAATAATGGAAACAGTAAATATTAGGTCCATAGCAGGAACAACAACTTCAGAGATGGCTGGCATCTGCAATGCATGCAGACCTTCAGTGGCTGTAAGATATGTCATTTGAGAAGAGGAAGAGAGGCTGAGTGACTATGAAAAGCCTAAGAGAGGGACTGGTGACATATGGTATTATACCAATAAGACTAGTGATAATGATGGTATGGCACTCAAAAGTTACTGTATTAGTTCCAATCCACCACTGAATGAAAGTTACAATATAGAGGGGAATCCCAAATATTTCTAGAACTATCCATAAGATTTATAAATTTATAAAGAGATCCCCATTGGGGGAGATGGGCGGTCATATAAATTGATTGATTGATTGATTGATTGATTGAATGAATGAATCCTGCAGTACTATAATCTACAATGTAGTCTGTGTTTCATCTAAGTTTTATTAATAGATAAAGAGATTCTGGTTTAAAAAAACAGCACAAAAACAGTGTACTGTAGTGCGTCATATCTTTATTGAACATATTGAGCCAACACTCACTGTCTTCGTTGGAAAAGAATGTGAAGTTTTAGATTTAGTAAGGTGGCACCTCCATTAGCAGCAAATTCAGTCAAATGTTTATTCTATGTGTTGATCAATCCTGCATATCAGTTCAGGGGTGTTCTGCCCCATTCCTCTTTACAGAACTGCTTCAACTCATTTGTCCTCATTCCTCTTTACAGAACTGCTTCAACTCATTTGTTCAATACTTTGGCTCTGTCTTGCATGAACTACTTGCTTTAGGTCATGGCACAATACACTTCAGTGTGGTTAAAGTCAAGGCTTTGATTTAGCCATTTCAAATATGAAATGTCCTTAGCTTCAGCCAATCTGTTCTAGATTTGTATGTTTAAGATCTTTGTCATGCTGCCTGATCCATGTTCATTTAAGCTTTAGCTTATGGACAGATATATTGACATTCTTCCCTAGAATTTGGGGGTACAATCTAGAATCCATTCTTCCCTCATTGACTGCAAGGTGTCCAGCTCTTGAAGTTGCAAAACAACCCCATACCAAGATACTGCCATTGCCATACTTCACAGTTGCCATATTTCACAGGAATATGTTGCTGTTCAGTCATTTAGTTGTGTCCGACTCTTTGTGACCTCATGGACCATAGCACGCCAGGGCTTCCTGTCCTCCACTGTCTCCCGGAGTTTACTCAAATTCATGTTCATTACATCAGTGATGCTATCTAACCATCTCATCCTCTGCCATCCCCTTCTCCTTTTGCCTTCAGTCTTTCCCAGCATCAGGGTCTTTTCCAGGGAGTCCTCTCTTCGCATTAAGTGGCCAAAGTATTTGAGCTTCAGCTTCAGCATCTGTCCTTCCAATGAGCAGTCAGGGTTCCTTTAGGATTGACTGATTTGACCTCCTTGCAGTCCAAGGGACTCTCAAGAGTCTTCTCCAGCACCACAGTTCGAAAGCATCAATTCTTCGGCGCTCAGCCTTCCTTATGGTCCAACTCTCACAGCCATACATTGAAGAGAGGTGGGGGCCTCAGACACAATCTTTCCCCTATTTTCCTTCCTGCTTTGTCTTCTGTGACTAGGAAGATTAAGACCATTTCGCAAGCTCAACAGCAGCATGGTAATCTTAACGATCCTCCTTTAGATGATAAAGGGACTTAGAAATAACATCTCAAAATAACCATGACCTAGCCCCAGGTGCAAGGTCACACAGCCACCTAGAAACATATTTAAGGATTCCCTTGGATAAGGAGCGAAACGTTTCCACTGAGAAAAATAGAAATCCAGTTGACATGATTCAAGCTACTGACAACGTAAACTGACCTTTTCCAATCCTGTGGCCACTGTTGAGTTTTCCAAATTTGTTGGCATACTGAGTGCAGCACATTAACAGCATCATCTTTTAGGATTTTAAATAGCTCAGCTGGGATACTGTCTTCTCCACTAGCTTTGTTGTTAGTAATGCTTCCTAAGGCCCACTTGACTTCACTCTCTAGGATGTCCGGCTCAAGGTCAGTGAACACACCATCGTATTTATCAGGGACACTAAGATCTTTCTTGTATATTGCCATCTCTTCTTAATCTCTTCTGCTTCTGTTAGGTCCCTGCCTTTTTTGTCCTTTATCATGCCCATCTTTGCACAAAATGTTCCCTTGATATCTCTGATTTTCTTGAAGAGATCTCTAGTCTTCCCCATTCTATTGTTTTCCTCGATTTCTTTGCATTGTTCATTTAAGAAGGCCTTCTTATCTCTCCTTGCTATTCTCTGGAAATCTGCATTCAGTTGGTTATATCTTTCCCTTTCTCCCTTGCCTTTTGCTTCCCTTCCTTCCTCAGCTATTTGTAAAGCTTCATCAGTCAGCCACTTTGATTTCTTGCATTTCTTTTTCTTTGGGATGGTTTTAGTTGCTGCTTCCTGTACAATGTTACGAACCTCCATCCATAGTTCTTCAGGCACTCTGTCTACCAGATCTAATCCTTTCAATCTATTCCTCACCTCCACTGTATATTCATAAGGGATATGATTTAGGTCATACCTGAGTGGTCTTGTGGTTTTCTCTATGTTCTTCAATTTAAGCCTAAATTTTGCGATAAGAAGCTCATGATCTGAGCCACAGTCAGCTCCAGGTCTTGTTTTTGCTGATTGTATAGAGCTTCTCCATCTTTGGCTGCAAAGTATATAATCAATCTGATTTCGGTATTGACCATCTGGTGATGTCCATGTGTAGAGTCATCTCTTGTGTTGTTGGAAAAGAGTAGTAGTATATATAATGGTCTCCTGAATTAAATCCGCCCATTCCTGTCCATTTTAGTTCGCTGATTCCCAAGATGTCGATGTTCAATCTTGTCATCTCATGTTTGACCACATCCAGCTTACCTTGATTCATTGATCTTACATCCCAGGTTCCTATGCAATATTGTTCTATACAGCCCATGCGAAACAGCCCATCCCTCCCTCTCTCTCTCTCTCTCTCTCTCTCTCTCTCTCTCTCTCTCTCTCATTGATTGATTGATTGATTGATTGATTGAGTGAATTGAGCCCTGAAACACATCTGTTTTATCTGGAATGTCAAGTCTGGGGCACCTCAAGCTGCATCTATTTTGGAGGATTTACTTCCACAAACTACTAAGCTGCCCCAAGGATAGCATGATCTGGAAAAGGGCTGGCATTTTACACATCTGTAATAAGTTAATTGATGATTTTGGAGTCTTTCTGAATATAATATACTGTATATTGGTCTAAATCTCGGTGTATGCCTTTGGGGGTTTCTGAATTATCCAAATCAGTTTTTTACAGACAATTTCTATGGGTAGTACTCAAAGCTCAAGATGAGTTATCGTAAGATAAAACAGAAAGTAAAATTTGATCCTATAATCATGCTAAATTATTATAATGGGAAAGTTTGAGAATAGCAAGGCAGTCTTTTTGTTGGAGAACCTGGGTAGAATGTGGAATGTAGACTTAACAGATGAATTTTTATTTTTTATGTATTCTTTGAGAAGTTGCAATATTAGTATCTTTTGCCGAAACCTAAATGTTAGTTGGTAGTCCTAAGTACACAAAACGTCCTATCATAGTCAAAATTTCAATTTTATATATTTCTGAATAATCTAAATTTTTACATTTAAAGCAAAACTTGTTAATTTGATAAACAAAGCATATTATGTGTAATAGAATTTATATTCCTAAATCAACAAAATGATTTAGACACTAAAGATAAGTATTACATTTAAAAAATTCATCCTAAATCCTAAAAATCTGTTATTCCTATTATATCTTCTAAATTCTGTAATTTTACATCATGGGTTATCATAATGGATTAATTCCATTATATAGTTTGAATAAATGTATGTTCCAGACAACTAGAGGAAAGTTGGCCTGTTTTTAATTCTAACATCTAGTGCATGTTTCCCAACTTGGCAACTTCCACATGTCCCAGAATTCTCAGCAATGGCCAAGTTGGCTGGGAAATTCTGCGGGCTGAAACTCCACTCATCTGGAAATTGCCAAGACTAGGAAACAATGATATACAGCAAAGACTATTCTGAACTAGTTGCAAAATGTATAAAAATTTAAACCAAATCGTTTTTATTTGGTTATAAACTATATAAATTGTGTTTAAATCATCTATTTTCCTACCTGAAACTCAAAGCAATAGATAACAGAATTTAAATGATCTTTAACATTAAATTAGCATACAGCAAGTATTTTTAAGAGAACGGTTTAAAAAAAAACACCCATAGGAATTTCTATTTAACCATCAGGAATTCACTTCATTTGTGACACAGAAGCCGAGCAAGCTGCTAAGGAAGGACACTCTTCCTCCCTCACTCCATTCCATTTCTTGTTTCCTTCTTCCCATCCCAGCTCTAGCCTGCTATATCAAATGATATACTTTTCATTACACGAGAGTAATTGAATAAAAAAGAAAAGGGAGAGGAAAGGATAACTCTTAAGAATGAAAAATCCTACCCAGAAAAAAGTCCTCACTATACAAAATGGGACTTAATTTTAATACACACGTTTGTCTGTTGTTAATTAATTGATCTTAATTATTGTCATTAGCAGAATAAGAGAGGTCATGTTTTCATCCTATGAGGAATGAAAAGCATTAATTCCTACTGAATTATCAATATAAAATCTAACTAAAAATCTACAGTGGTTTTTAACAGCTTGGTAACTCAAATATTATCTTGGTCCACATTTAAACAGATACTATTTGCCATGTCACAAATGTAAAATTCAACTGAAAGAGAAAAGCAGTTCTTCACCCTTTTCACCTCCTCATTTTTTTTCTGGACCCACTCCTTGTGTTTCTCTTCAGCAATTAATTTTTTTCTTTCTCGTTCTTGTTTTTCCTTTGTTTCCTCCATTTGCTGATTCATTTCCTGTTAAAAGAGATGGAAATTATTCTTTGCTTCTTGATTGCTTTGCATAAAGTACAGCAAATTTGGATCCAAATACAGGTCTCACTGCAAACTACATGACAAATTCATTTTATTTTAAAGTAAGAAAGCAATAGCTTCCAGAAATCTCTTTTTCCTACAAGGTTTTTTGTTATGGCGTCTGTGTTTAACTTATCACAATTTTTTTTCTGATGAATAATGAGTGTACAGTTGTATAAGAGGATGTATGAATGAAAAGAGTTAATGAGTGTCCTGGATGTCTTGTCCTTCCAAACGTATAATTTAAACTTGTCTTGATGAAAGCAATAAACATTGAAGTCAGTCATTTCTAGATGACTGAAATTGAAATGAAAACATAAAAGCCTGAAATTCATGTTTTGAGGCACATGTCCAAATGCTCCTTCTCTTCAGAACACTTAGACTTACCGTGAGGTGCCATTCTCCTAGTCACCCAAAAATGTACTCAGCAGGAAGGGTTAATCTCATTTTCTTGTCAGAAGGCAGGGCTAAACTTTTGCAAACTGTGGAAATGCCCTGACCTCCCTTCTCAGTCATCCCCCTGACTTAAGCTGCAAAATACATGTGCACACATTTACTGAACGTGAGGTAAGCCATAGCCCTCAATGCCAAACATACTACCTTTAGTTCTGACTGATGGGGAGCAATGACTCATATTGGCATCAATGTCCCCTGTTGAGAAACTTCAACTCTCCTCCCAATGTCATCGGAAACCCCTTTTTGTGCAGGCACTGAATAGTCAGATCAAACTCCAGATGGCTCCTTCTCTCAAGAAGAGCTGACAAATCGCCAGGATAAGCATAGATAAGAATCCCACAGGTACTCAGGTGTCTGGCCATTGTTAATTACCTTTGTGAACACTGTGGATGGTGATGTTTGATCAAATGGAGGGCCTTGAATTGAAACTGCTCCTTTCTGTAAGCAAACCTGCAAAATCTACAGTGCTCCAGGTCCCTACTGTGAAAGTGTCAACTTATGGGACCTTGGAGGCATGCCTTCTCTGTTGTGGTATCTGCCCTGTGGATGAGCCTCCCTGCTGAGGTTTGGACAGCCCTGGCTGTTAGCTTTTCTGAACACTTTAAAAATCTGACTCTTTCTCCAGGCCTTAGGGCCAGGATGTTGATAGATTCCAGTCTGTGTTTGGTTTGCTTGACTGAGGAGTTTTTACCTAGCATCTTTATTGTTTTTGCATTGTTTTATATAATGTGTTGTGCCTGTTCACCACCCAGAGTTGACTGCAATATGGGTGGCCACATAAATAATAAGAATAATAAGTTGTTGTTAATCTTCTGCTCAAGTTCTTTGTGTGGAGGGAAGCAAGACCGTGCAGGCCCATTCCACTAATCTAATATTTCTGCCCTTTCCCATGTTCCTGCTTAGGATACATGAATGAGGCATGCATACATAATATCCAACACATGTAAACCAGTGAAATGGAAATTATTTATTTATAGGCTGACCATATTTCCTCCAGACAAAAACGAGACTTTTGGGATGGTAAAATGGGACAGGGTCTTATGCCACCATGCCGCCCTCCAAACCCCGCCCCCCAGTCCACGCAATTGGCTCCCACCTGCAAACCCCGCCCCTGCTCCACACGATTGGCTCCCGCCTGCAAACCCCGCCCCCATCAGCGTGATTGGCTCAGATTTTAATTTTTTTTTATTTTTAAAGGTTTTTTTTTTCTTCTAGCAGTAAATGGTGCGGCAGAGCTGGTGTGTTTGGGGGAGGCCAGAGTACACACACTGTGCACACAGCGCCGTCATCGGCCGGGGAACAAGGGGCGGGGATGGAGGGGATGGAGGCCCACCACTGCCCCATCCCCCTCGGGCTTGGCCAAGGGAGGGAGGAGAGTCGCTGCTGCTGCCACCGCCGCAGAGCAGGAGAAGCAGGAGGAGCCGGCTGCGCTCGGCTGCTTCAGCCACACCACTCCGCTCCTTGCTGCCCGCTGAAGCTCCCCAGGGTGGCCGGCTCCTGCTTCTCCTGCTCGGCGGCCCGACAACTCTCCTCCCTCGGCCAAGCCCGATCAGATGCACATACACACACTCACAGGACAGACTGCCCTCGGCAGGAGCTAGCCATGCTGGGAGGCTTCAGCCACACCACTCCGCCCCTCGCCACCCGCTGAAGCCCCCCGGCATGGCCAGCTCCTGCCAGGGTAGTCTGTCCTGTGAGTGTGTGTGTGTGTGTGCATCTGATCGGGCTTGGCCGAGGGAGGAGAGTTGTTGGGCCGCCAAGCAGGAGCGGCCACCCTGGGGAGCTTCAGCGGGCAGCAAGGGGCGGAGTGGTGTGGCTAAAACAGCCGAGCGCAGCCGGATTCTCCTGCTTGGTGGCTCAACAACTCTCCTCCCTTGGCCAAGCCCGATCAGATGCACACACACACACACACACCCCACACCCTCTTTCTCCAGCCTCCCCATGACCAAATGCACCCGCACCTATTGCAGGGAGGCTGGAGAAAGAGGGTGGGGGGGGGGGGTGTGCGCACGCGATTATGCTGAGCAAGTAATCTGCGCGCACGCACACACACGCACGCACCCCACACCCTTTTTCTCCAGCCTCCCTGCAACAGGTGCGGGTGCATTTGGTCATGGGGAGGCTGGAGAAAGAGGGTGTGGGGTGCGTGTGTGTGTGTGCGCGATTACTCTGAGCAAGTAATCTGCGCACACACACACACGCACCCTTTCCACAACCTTCCCGTGCCTGCTTTCCCTGGCCTCACCACTGCTGGGCAGACAATCTCAGGATCAGGTAAGGAGGCAGGAACCTGGACTGTGGTGCTGTGTCTGCTGCTGGGCTCGCACATGGCAACTGGGCTTCCAGTTGTCACGCTGATAGGGCCTCTTCCGGGCTGCCTCCAATGGCAAGTCCGGCTCCAGTCCTCCTTCCTGTCTTCCTGTCCTCCTTCTCGCCGGGTTTAAAAAAGGGACAAAATTGAGATTTTGATCAAAATGACGGGATGGTTGAAAAATGCTAAAATAACGGGACTGCCCCGTTCAAAACGGAACGTATGGTCACCCTATTTATTTAGTGATATCAACAACTTTGTATAATTACTGGCTATATTCACAGACTATATTAGTGAATAGTGAATGTTTATTTAACAGACTAAACATTATGACCTAATGAAGATCTCACTGAGGCAGACACTGATTGGGTTTCATAACGCACTGAGCCTTAAGGTAATTGGTTTTTGCTTAACATATTGTGTGAACCCAGCTCTTAAGATTTGTAAACATGATTTATGGCTTATTGCAATGTTTGAACCCAATTGTGGCTTAGTTCATATAGCATGTTTAACAAAATCAAAGAACACATATCAACCACTTAAAACCTCATTTCTTTACCTACAATGGTTTGGACTTAAGAAAGATTATTGCTTGAGCCTAGGCCAAACTGACTTCCTAAAGACTACTCAGTATGGTTGTTGTGGGTCTTCCGGGATGTGTGGCCATGTTCTGGAAGTTGTGGTTCCTGGGGGCTTGTCCGGGGGGCTCGTCCCGGACGAGCCCCCAGGAACCACAACTTCCAGAACACGGCCACACAGCCTGGAAGACCCACAACAACCATCGAACTCCGGCCGTGAAAGCCTTCGACAATACTACTCAGTATGTTTTATAGAGAACTGAATATTTAAAGCAACATGTTTTCTAATCCTGTTTGTTTTCTTCTGTTACTAGAATTAGAAATTGGCAAACTGCAGGAAGGTTTACATTAAGTAGATAAATCAATAGTTATGACAATAAGTCCTTTCCCCAGTTATACAAAAATCACTACTGAATTACAGCCAAAAATGTCCATGAGCATAGATGGTGTTGGGATGACAGAATCTTCATGAAATGCAGGTAATGCAAACAATATTGAGAAAAATATGAAGTTGGTATTATCTCAAAAAATCAAGTGGGACCATTCTGAACATTACTAGAGAATAAGGTAAATTCATGAGCAAAAAGGGTACTAATACAAAACTTTTTCAGAAATAAATTTCATTTTGAAAGGGATAAAAGCTCAATACATACCTCAAACAGTCATATAACATACTATAGTTTATCACAACATATATCAGCCATAACATTCTTTTACTTCTTATGCAAAGGGTTTCAATTTGTTTGTGTCAAAATGCAGTTTTCTTAGTTAATAAAGTGAGGTGGCTTGGTTCTACCAATCATATCTCGGTGATAAAAGATACGAATAACCTCAAACAAGTAGTATATTCACAGCACAAATAAATAAGTCAGGAAACTTTAACTCAGAGCTTTCCAAACTGTGTGTCGTGACACAAAAGTGTGTCGCCACACACAGTCTGGTGTGTCGCCACACAACCCGGAAGCGCTGATCATCATCAGCGCTTCCGGGTTTTCCCGCGGCGACACACCAACGGCGGCGTGCAAAAGCCAAAAGCGGCAGCAGCGCTTCCGGGGTTTTGCACGCTGCCGCAACGGCGGCACTTCCGGGTTTTCCCGCAGCGACACACCAACGGCGGTTGGTGTGTCGCCGCGGGAAAACTTTGGAAAGCCCTGCTTTAACTAAAAGCCAGGATTTAAACCTAAACCGGTAACCAATTTCTTGGTGTGGAGGAAAATAGCACGATAGCACCTCTTTTTCTCTTTCCCAAAGTAAAGTTGTAGACCTGGGGTTATGTCATAATGGGATGCAAATCTATCATTGAAATCCTAAATTCAGTTTAATGACAATAACTGAAACAAAACTATCCCTGTCTTACAGCCAAATCATCTCTTATCCTGGATTATATACCTTGGCTTGCCTATGAACAGCACACATTCTTTCATGTGTTAAAGCTTAAATACAGATGTAGGTAACCATTAAAAAAAATAAAATAAAAGCATTAATTACACAAAAAATATTTTAAATTTATATGATCATGAGGGAGTTGGATAAGTAAAATGCAGGCACCAGTTTCAATCAAGCATAAAATAAAATCAACAGAGCAAAGTATGCATAATTATCAAATGAATCAGGACACAATCAGCAAATAAAAAGCAAAGCAAATATAAAGTGATTAAAATATGAAGAACAATCTGTATTTAAAAAATGTGCGAAATGTGCATTTTGATGCCTGACAGTCTGTTGTTAACTATAAAGAAGATAAGTTAGGTATTCACCTCTAAAGCTTTTGCTTGTAAACGACCACGTAGTTCTCTTTCTTTGCAAAGGAACCATTCTTCCCATGGTGAGAGATTGGTATGAACAGGCGACTGACTTCTTTTATTTGTATCTTTAATTTGTTCCATACTGTGAATTGACAAATAAGAAATTAGATGCAGTAGTGTTTATGAATACCATTTTAAAACAAATCTTTGTTTTCAAATAAAGCAAGAAACAAGTAATATTATAAACAGTTCTTTAGAGTATTAAGGGGCGTGGTGGCTCAGTGGGTAAGACGCCAGGCTTGTCGATTGGAAGATCGCAAGTTTGGAGGTTCGAATCCCTAGTCCCGCATGACGGAGTGAGCTCCCGCACTCGCCCCAGCTCTTACCAACCTACCAATTCGAAAGCATGCAAATGCAAGTAGATTAATAGGTACCACTTCAGTGGGTAGGTAACAGCATTACCTATAATTATAATTATATATAATTATAATTCCCCTTCATGGATCACTGCCTTGTCGTGGCGAAGGGGCTTGCGTAACTCAATGAAGTCAGGTCAAGACGGACAGGTCATGACGGAGAGTTCTGACAAAACGTGGTCAACTGGAGGAGGGAATGGCAAAACCACTCCAGTATCCTTGCCAAGAAAACCCATGGACAGTATCAAAAGGCTAAAAGATATGATGCCGGAAGATGAGCCCCTCAGGTCGGAAGGTGTCCAATATGCTACTGGGGAAGAGCGGAGGGCAATTCCGAGTAGCTCCAGAAAGAGTGAAGCGGCTGGGCCAAAGCCGAAAGGACGCTCAGTTGTGGATGTGTCTGGACGTGGAAGGAAAGTCCGATGCTGTAAAGAACACTATTGCATAGGAACCTGGAATGTAAGATCAATGAATCAAGGTAAGCTGGATGTGGTCAAACATGAGATGACAAGATTGAACATCGACATCTTGGGAATCAGCGAACTAAAATGGACAGGAACGGGCGGATTTAATTCAGGAGACCATTATATATACTACTGTGGGCAAGAATCCCTTAGAAGAAATGGAGTAGCTCTCATAGTCAATAAAAGAGTGGGAAAGGCAGTACTAGGGTACAACCTCAAAAACGACAGAATGCTTTCAGTTCGAATCCAAGGCAAACCATTCAACATCACAGTAATCCAAGTCTATGCCCCAACCACTGATGCCGAAGAAGCTGAAGTTGACCGATTCTATGAAGACCTACAACACCTTCTAGAACTAACACCAAAAAAAGATGTCCTTTTCATCATAGGGGACTGGAATGCTAAAGTAGGAAGTAAAAGAATAACCGGAATAACAGGCAAGTTCGGCCTCGGAGTACAAAATGAAGCAGGGCAAAGGCTAATACAGTTTTGTCAAGAGAACACACTGGTCATAGCAAACACTCTTTTCCAACAACACAAGAGACGACTCTACACATGGACATCACCAGATGGTCAATACCGAAATCAGATAGATTATATACTTTGCAGCCAAAGATGGAGAACCTCTATAACCAACTGAATGCACATTTCCAGAGAATAGCAAGGAGAGATAAGAAGGCCTTCTTAAATGAACAATGCAAAGAAATCGAGGAAAACAATAGTATGGGGAAGACTAGAGATCTCTTCAAGAAAATCGGAGATATCAAGGGAATGTTTTGTGCAAAGATGGGCATGATAAAGGACAAAAAAGGCAGGGACCTAACGGAAGCAGAAGAGATTAAGAAGAGATGGCAAGAATACACAGAAGAACTATACAAGAAAGATCTTAGTGTCCCTGATAAATACGATGGTGTGTTCACTGACCTTGAGCCGGACATCCTAGAGAGTGAAGTCAAGTGGGCCTTAGGAAGCATTACTAACAACAAAGCTAGTGGAGAAGACAGTATCCCAGCTGAGCTATTTAAAATCTTAAAGATGATGCTGTTAAAGTGCTGCACTCAATATGCCAACAAATTTGGAAAACTCAAGTGGCCACAGGATTGGAAAAGGTCAGTTTACGTTCCAATTCCAAAGAAGGGCAATGCCAAAGAATGTTCAAACTACCGTACAATTGCGCTCATTTCACATGCTAGCAAGGTTATGCTCAAAATCCAACAAGCTAGGCTTCAGCAGTATGTGAACTGAGAACTACCAGAAGTGCAAGCTGGGTTTCGAAGAGGCAGAGGAACTAGAGATCAGATTGCCAACGTTCGCTGGATCATGGAAAAAGCAAGAGAGTTCCAGAAAAACATCTACTTCTGCTTCATTGACTACGCTAAAGCCGTTGATTGTGTGGATCACAACAAACTGTGGCAAATTCTTAAAGAGATGGGCGTACCAGACCACCTTACCTGTCTCCTGAGAAACCTGTATGCGGGTCAAGAAGCAACAGTTAGAACCGGACATGGAACTACCGATTGGTTCAAAATTGGGAAAGGAGTACGACAAGGCTGTATATTATCACCCTGCTTATTTAACTTATATGCAGAGTACATCATGAGAAATGCCGGGCTGGATGAATCACAAGCCGGAGTTAAGATTGCCGGGAGAAATATCAACAACCTCAGATATGCAGACGATACCACCCTAATGGCAGAAAGTGAAGAGGAAATAAAGAGCCTCTTGATGAGGGTGAAAGAGGAGAGTGCAAAAGCTGGCTTGAAACTCAACATTAAAAAAACTCAGATCATGGCATCTGGCCCCATCACTTCCTGGCAAATAGAAGGGGAAGAAATGGAAGCAGTGACAGATTTTATTTTCTTGGGCTCCAAGATCACCGCAGACAGTGACTGCAGCCATGAAATTAAAAGATGCTTGCTCCTTGGGAGGAAAGCTATGACAAACCTAGACAGCAGATTAAAAAGCAGAGACATCACCTTGCCGACAAAGGTCCGTATAGTTAAAGCTATGGTTTTTCCAGTAGTAATGTATGGCTGTGAGAGTTGGACCATAAGGAAGGCTGAGCACCGAAGAATTGATGCTTTCGAACTGTGGTGCTGGAGAAGACTCTTAAGAGTCCCTTGGACTTCAAGGAGGTCAAATCAGTCAATCCTAAAGGAAATCAACCCTGACTGCTCATTGGAAGGACAGATGCTGAAGCTGAAGCTCAAATACTTTGGCCACCTAATGCGAAGAGAGGACTCCCTGGAAAAGACCCTGATGCTGGGAAAGACTGAAGGCAAAAGGAGAAGGGGATGGCAGAGGATGAGATGGTTAGATAGTATCACCGATGTAACGAACATGAATTTGAGTAAACTCCGGGAGACAGTGGAGGACAGGAAGGCCTGGCATGCTATGGTCCATGAGGTCACGAAGAGTTGGACACGACTAAACGACTGAACAACAACAACAACAAATATATATTATTAGAAAAAAAATAATAAACAGGTTATTTGATCTATGACTTACTAAACAGGTCTTTATGATACAGTAAAATGAGCTGTGGTCTTATGTCACATTGTTTGCTAGCGTTTGAATATGTAATTGTTACCATAGTTCACTGGATTTTTTGAAATAGCCACAGTATTCAGATGCATGCTTTTACTTTGTAAAGGTGTGACTACATTTAATTATTTATCAAAGGAATATTCAGTGAAGCAAATTGTTCAAGGATAAACTATTTCAGAGCACATAACATAACATATCTTACTAAAGTGAAAACTTGTGCCACCATGCTTGGGGTGGGAGGGGGGATAGTCAATCATGGGGGTCGTTGGCACCCTGATGGGGCCAACGATAACACCTTATTCACCATCTTGGACTATACATTTTATATCTTGCATTTTTATATCTATGGATTTATATTTATATTTATATAT
Organism: Charina bottae; assembly: GCA_023362775.1. NCBI lineage: Eukaryota > Metazoa > Chordata > Lepidosauria > Squamata > Charinaidae > Charina > Charina bottae. The sequence goes on from JALMGJ010000001.1 coordinate 170,592,907, forward strand.
ATATTTATATTGTATTTATTCTATTGATATTTTAATTTTTGATTTTTAACTCTTTGTAAACCGCCCAGAGTCTTCGTAATACAAGATGGGCGGGGTATAAATAACTTAAATAACTTAAACAAACAAACAAACAAACTAAATAAATAAATAAATAAATAAAGTAAAACACATCTGAGTTTTCTCAGTGTATGGATAAGAGAAGCGGAGTGTATGGATAAGAGCTAGCGGAGAAGACAGTATCCCAGCTGAGCTATTTAAAATCCTAAAAGATGATGCTGTTAAAGTGCTGCACTCAATATGCCAACAAATTTGGAAAACTCAACAGTGGCCACAGGATTGGAAAAGGTCAGTTTACGTTCCAATTCCAAAGAAAGGCAATGCCAAAGAATGTTCAAACTACCGTACAATTGCGCTCATTTCACATGCTAGCAAGGTTATGCTCAAAATCCTACAAGCTAGGCTTCAGCAGTATGTGAACCGAGAACTACCAGAAGTGCAAGCTGGGTTTCGAAGAGGCAGAGGAACTAGAGATCAGATTGCCAACATTCGCTAGATCATGGAAAAAGCAAGAGAGTTCCAGAAAAACATCTACTTCTGCTTCATTGACTACGCTAAAGCCTTTGATTGTGTGGATCACAACAAACTGTGGCAAATTCTTAAAGAGATGGGAGTACCAGACCACCTTACCTGTCTCCTGAGAAACCTGTATGCGGGTCAAGAAGCAACAGTTAGAACCGGACATGGAACAACCGATTGGTTCAAAATTGGGAAAGGAGTACGACAAGGCTGTATATTATCACCCTGCTTATTTAACTTATATGCAGAGTACATCATGAGAAATGCTGGGCTGGATGAATCACAAGCCGGAGTTAAGATTGCCGGGAGAAATATCAACAACCTCAGATATGCAGACGATACCACCCTAATGGCAGAAAGTGAAGAGGAACTAAAGAGCCTCTTGATGAGGGTGAAAGAGGAGAGTGCAAAAGCTGGCTTGAAACTCAACATTAAAAAAACCCAGATCATGGCATCTGGTCCCTTCTCTTCCTGGCAAATAGAAGGGGAAGAAATGGAAGCAGTGACAGATTTTATTTTCTTGGGCTCCAAGATCACCGCAGACAGTGACTGCAGCCATGAACTTAAAAGACGCTTGCTCCTTGGGAGGAAAGCTATGGCAAACCTAGACAGCATATTAAAAAGCAGAGACATCACCTTGCTGACAAAGGTCCGTATAGTTAAAGCTATGGTTTTCCCAGTAGTAATGTATGGCTGTGAGAGTTGGACCATAAGGAAGGCTGAGCGCCGAAGAATTGATGCTTTTGAACTGTGGTGCTGGAGAAGATTCTTGAGAGTCCCTTGGACTGCAAGGAGGTCAAATCAGTCAATCCTAAAGGAAATCAACCCTGACTGCTCATTGGAAGGACAGATACTGAAGCTGAAGCTCAAATACTTTGGCCACCTAATGCGAAGAGAGGACTCACTGGAAAAGACCCTGATGCTGGGAAAGACTGAAGGCAAAAGGAGAAGGGGACGGCAGAGGATGAGATGGTTAGATAGCATCACCGATGTAATGAACATGAATTTGAGTAAACTCCGGGTGACAGTGGAGGACAGGAAGGCCTGGCGTGCTATGGTCCATGAGGTCACGAAGAGTCGTACACGACTAAACAACTGAACAACAACAACAACAACATGGATAAGAGACCTATTGAATATCATGATAGAAGTGGGGAGTTAATGGTAGATAAATATTAATTATCAGCATATGATGTCAACACATATCTACTGAAGCAATATTTTAAATTGAGGAATATACTGAAGGTCATAAAATTATCACATTACTAGGACACTATGACTTTTGGAAAATTATCTTAAATGAGAAGGCCTTGTGTTAGAATACCAACATTCGTTTCCTTAAAACATTAAAAAAAGTATCATAATAGTTATCAATTTAAGGGGGGGAGAGGAAGAATGAAGTTTCTGTCCACCTTTTTTTGTTGGGAAGTTAGTAAAAAAAAAAGCTATATAGAGCTTTTTATTAAATAAATGAGCTTAATGATGTTAATGAGTAACTATAATTCCTCAAATACATTAAAAATAAATAAAAAATGATAAAAATAATATTCAGTTAAATATAATGTAATCCAAGTACACTCCTTTTTCTATTATTTAATAGACATACATTTGATACACCAGGACTATTTTTGCAGTTTAGCTCTGATTACTCAACAGCTTTCTTTTCCTTGCCTTTATAACACTGCTTGTTTAATCTAAGTGTTGCCTTTATAATGGTGCTTATTTAATCCAGGCTCATTTTATTCACTAAAAGCCCAAACATGGATATTTAACAACTAAAATGGACAAAATCATATTTATAAAACTATTTATTTTCAATGTTATGCAGACCACTCATGCAATGTTATCTGCTTTTGTCCAATCTCAATTTATGCATCCCAGTCTAACATGGAGGATACTCAACCCTCCAGACCAATTCTCAAAAACCTAATGTGTTCCTTTTCTTGAATGTGAAGGACCTGAATATATCAGTTTTGACATTTATTTCTTAAAATACTTAGTAATCACTAAGCCTTTTTTCAATTATCATTTATTGGTATGACCATTTTAACTTTCTAACTTGACACACACACCTTTTCTATAGGAAAGGAATATATAATGAAACCCTGGTAAAACACAAAATAGAAATAAATTTCTAGGGAAGAAGTTGGATTTCCAAGTTTTATTTTCCTATAAGATGCACATACTGCTTCAGTATATACTGTAAAACAGAAGCCACTGTTTTCTAGAAATTAGTATATAATCTCTGTGTAAAATAGTGAGGATTAGTCTTTGGGGCATACAGTGGGGCAAAAAAGTATTTAGTCAGCCACCAATTGTGCAAGTTCTCCCACTTAAAAAGATGAGAGAGGCCTGTAATTGACATCATAGGTAGACCTCAACTATGAGAGACAAAATGAGAAAACAAATCCAGACAATCACATTGTCTGATTCGGAAAGAATTTATTTGCAAATTATGGTGGAAAATAAGTATTTGGTCAATATCAAAAGTTCATCTCAATACTTTGTTATATATCCTTTGTTGGCAATGACAGAGGTCAAACGTTTTCTGTAAGTCTTCACAAGGTTGGCACACACTGTTGCTGGTATGTTGGCCCATTCCTCCATGCAGATCTCCTCTAGAGCAGTGATGTTTTGGGGCTGTCGCTGGGCAACACGGACTTTCAACTCCCTCCAAAGGTTTTCTATAGGGTTGAGATCTGGAGACTGGCTAGGCCACTCCAGGACCTTGAAATGCTTCTTACGAAGCCACTCCTTCGTTGCCCGGGCGGTGTGTTTGGGATCATTGTCATGCTGAAAGACCCAGCCACGTTTCATCTTCAATGCCCTTGCTGATGGAAGGAGGTTTGCACTCAAAATCTCACGATACATGGCCCCATTCATTATTTCCTGTACACGGAACAGTCGTCCTGGTCCCTTTGCAGAGAAACAGCCCCAAAGCATGATGTTGCCACCCCCATGCTTCACAGTAGGTATGGTGTTGTTTGGATGCAACTCAGCATTCTCTCTCCTCCAAACACAACGAGTTGTGTTTCTACCAAACAGTTCTACTTTGGTTTCATCTGACCATATGACATTCTCCCAATCCTCTTCTGGATCATCCAAATGCTCTCTAGCAAACTTCAGACGGGCCCGGACATGTACTGGCTTAAGCAGGGGGACATGTCTGGCACTGCAGGATCTGAGTCCCTGGCGGCGTAGTGTGTTACTGATGGTAGCCTTTGTTACGTTGGTCCCAGCTCTCTGAAGGTCATTCACTAGGTCCCCCCGTGTGGTTCTGGGAGTTTTGCTCACCGTTCTTGTGATCATTTTGACCCCACAGGGTGAGATCTTGCGTGGAGCCCCAGATTGAGGGAGATTATCAGTGGTCTTGTATGTCTTCCATTTTCTAATTATTGCTCCCACAGTTGATTTCTTCACACCAAGCTGCTTACCTATTGCAGATTCAGTCTTCCCAGCCTGGTGCAGGTCTACAATTTTGTTTCTGGTGTCCTTCGACAGCTCTTTGGTCTTCACCATAGTGGAGTTTGGAGTGTGACTGTTTGAGGTTGTGGACAGGTGTCTTTTATACTGATAACAAGTTCAAACAGGTGCCATTACTACAGGTAATGAGTGGAGGACAGAGGAGCCTCTTAAAGAAGTTACAGGTCTGTGAGAGCCAGAAATCTTGCTTGTTTGTAGGTGACCAAATACTTATTTTCCACCATAATTTGCAAATAAATTCTTTCCGAATCAGACAATGTGATTGTCTGGATTTGTTTTCTCATTTTGTCTCTCATAGTTGAGGTCTACCTATGATGTCAATTACAGACCTCTCTCATCTTTTTAAGTGGGAGAACTTGCACAATTGGTGGCTGACTAAATACTTTTTTGCCCCACTGTATATGCCATAAACCAAGCCAAGGTATTTAAGAATATTATGATGCACTTTGCAGTATAATACATGCTACTTCCAGTGCCTTGGTGTACCTTTGCTTACACTTTATTAGGGCAACAATAAACATGAATGCTGCACAACAGAGAGAAGAATAAAGAGGAAATTTAGCAGCTTTGCAGACTTTTAGGCGTAAGACGCCAGGATCGTCGATCGGAAGATCGCAAGTTCGGAGGTTCAAATCCCTAGTCCCGTGTGACGGAATGAGCTCCTGCACTCGCCCCAGCTCTTGCCAACCTAGCAATTTGAAAGCATGCAAATGCAAGTAGATGAATAGGTACCACTTCGGTGGGTAGGTAACAGCGTTCCACGTGCGTCATTTATTTATTTATAATTCAATTTATATCACCGCTCCATCTCCCCCAAGGGGGACTCTGCCGGGCACATGACCGTGAAAACATCTTCAGACAATGGTGGCTCTTCGGCTAACAAACGGAGATGAGCACTGGCCCCTAGAGTCGGACACGACTGCACAAATGCGCGGGGGGAACTTTTACCTTACCGGTAGTGATACAACTCCTTGTTGCAGTTTGTGGCACACATGGCACAGGAGTCTGGATAAACAAAACACTTTCCACAAATATTATAGTTCCCAGTGGCTTCCAAACTACTTAGGCCCCCAATGGCTTAACCAGAAGCTGCCTAATAAAAGTATAAAGTTGCACATAGGTAAACACATTACCTATGGTGTTTCATCTTCTGAGGGATGCTCGACCCCCTGCTAGTTGGTGTTGTTTCTCCCCCTTGCCCCTCGTGGTGGAAATCTGATAACTCTGGATGGAAACTTTCAGAGATCAGGGAGAAAGTGGAAGACTTGCCGGCCCCCTCATCGTCAGAGCTAGCAGGGGAGGAATAGACTGCCTCCCGCCTGCTTTTTGGGGGCTCGGAAGTAGGCATGATGTTAACTGGTACCTGCGAAGAAAGAAGGAGAGAATGGAGCGCGAAGTATTCCCGGACCCCCCTTCCCCACCTCTCCGCTTCGAATAACGCTCGACTCTCCCCGCCCTACTCATGGCTACCTCCTCAACCCCTCTCGCCTCGACCTCCGGGGCTCGCCCTTCATCCGTCAACAGCCCAGCCTCCGCACCTCCCCTTCCCCCATCAACAGCTCCAAAGACGCTAGACCGCCGCGGTACCTGAGGCCGCCGCTTCTAAATCCGCAGCGCCTACTCAGCTCCCAGTCGTCCCTGCGGCACAGCTGACTCCACCAATCACTATACGGAACGGATGCCATGGCAACGGAGACGCTTCCTGCCAGCTATCAGGAGCCCGCCTAGAGCGTCTCGGTCCCCGCTCCGCTTTCGCAGCGCGTGGACCAGGCTCCCTCCTTTTGTACTTCTCCCGCCAGCTAGCCTTAATTTAACCCTTCCTTCCTTGGGTGTCTTAGAGCCGTTTAATAGATGTTTAGTACCCACAATTGCATTTGGGTCTGTATAATCCTCCCGGCCTTTCTCTCGCCGTCCAGTTATCTCTGGCTGAATTACTTCAACAATGCTCCGCCTCCGTCACTATTGCAGGCGAATCTTCATTTCACTAGCGGGCATCAAGCTGGCGGGAGTGCTTTGCGCGACATGCCAAACCTTAGCCAAAGGGCTTAGATTCTCAGTAAGGCTGAGGCTTGGAATGAGGAAACAATGGCGTTCGAGCGCTGCCTGCACATGCCTCTCTCTCCCTCCTACTGTAATGTGAATTAGGAAGGAAGCCTTTCAGGCAAACAAATCCTTACCCGTCCCTTTTCAGGTTCTGCACTGAAAAGTCCGCGTCAGCCCTGCCGCCCAATCAACCTATCGATACGGGGCTAAAAATAATTTTTATGTTCTGCTAGAGAAATTCCCTGCTAGTATGGGGGGAGTGGCAGCCGCTGTTGTACCTCCACCTCCCCAACCTCTGGAGATTAACAGCTCCCTTATACGGGTTTCGAAAATCCGGACGACTGGATGGCACACGTCTTCTGTCATTATGGAAGCAGTTTTTGTATGTTTCTTGAATAGGATCACTGCAGCTCCCTTGTTAGGGATGCCTCTTTCAGCCAGATGTTATGCCTGCTTATGCAACAATCCATGTGACCAACTTATTCCATTGGTTCCTCGCTACTGAGACAGCCAAGCTTTTGATTCCTGCCCTGGTTGAATCATGCTTTTGGATTATTATAGCAGCATGTTGGCTGGCTTACTGGAGGCCTCCCTCCACCCTTCGATTTGTGCCCAGAATGCTGCTGTTCATACTATTCTGAACCTTATTTTGTCCCACCTCTTTTATTGCCAACTGTTACATTGGTTGAGAATTTGAGAAAGATAGCAATACCAATTGATGGTGTTGACATATCATGCCCCAAATATAGGCACACCTTGTTAGGTGAAAAATCTCCTGGTGGTTCATGTACCTCAGTGCACAACCCAATTATCAGGCCAGGGTCATTTGGGTCTACTCTGTACTAAAATTGCCACATTATGGTTAAGAGCTTCTTTTCAACCGGTTCCATTCTTTGGAAGGATTGGACTTGAAATTGGATGACTTTAAAAAGCCCTAAAAATGTTCTTTCTCCTGGGCCCCCGTGAAGTTGCTTTGAGATAAACATATTCTTACCTGCTACTTTGGATGTAGAGGCTAGTATTATTATAGATCATGAAATGTTTAGTTTAGAAACTCCTAATGATATTGTAATAGATTGGAATACATTACTGTATCAACTGTTTTAGTTTGTCTATATTGCACTTAGTTATAAGTAAAACTACTATTACTCCTCCTCCCTAGCTGTGCGGGTGTGTTTCAATAAATAAAAATGTGCAGATCTGAAAGAAATGCTTTCTGAAGCAGGATCTCATTAAGCCAAAGCTTCAACTACTAAGACAGCAACATCATCATACTAAACTGGCACCTCACAATCCATGCAGGAGTTGAAGTAAGATTTACACCTAATGGAGAAGATCTGAACCAGTAAGGGTTAAATGGGAGTAATTTTTTCTTAGAATTTTTCTTTTGAGACTGAAAGATTTTGAAATGTATTCGGACTTGGAGATACTGAGATAGTTTGAGCCTTGAGATAATTTTGACTTTTTGAGAACTCTTTGAGTATTTGTATTCCCAGCTTGATTCAGTGTTTCTAGAGTTGTTTGGGTGTGAAGAAAATATATTTTTGTTTATTCGTTCAGTCGCTTCTGACTCTTCATGACTTCATGGAACAGCCCACGCCAGAGCTACCTGTCGGCCATCGCCATCCCCAGCTCCCCAACGGCTGAGTCCGTCATCTCCAGAATATCATCCATCCAACTTGCCCTTGGTCGGCCCCTCTTCCTTTTGCCTTCCACTATCCCTAGCATCAGCATCTTCTCCAGGGTATCCTGTCTTCTCATTATGTGGCCAAAGTACTTGAGTTTTGCTTTTAATATCAATCCCTCAAGTGAGCAGTCTGGCTTTATTTCCTGGAGTATGGACTGGTTTGATCTTCTTGCAGTCCAAGGCACTCTCAGAATTTTCCTCCAACACCACAGTTCAAAAGCATCTATCTTCTTTCACTCAGCCTTCCTTATGGTCCAGCTCTCTCAGCCATAGGTTACTACGGGGAATACCATTGCTTTAACTATGCGGACCTTTGTTGTCAGTGTGATGTCTCTGCTCTTAACTATTTTATCGAGATTTGTCATTGATCTCCTCCCAAGAAGTAGACGTCTTCTGATTTCCTGGCTGCAGTCAGCGTCTGCAGTAATCTTTGCGCCTAGAAATACAAAGTCTGTCACTGCCTCCACTTTTTCTCCCTCTATTTGCCAGTTATCAATCAAGCTGGTTACCATAATCTTGGTTTTTTTGAGGTTTAACTGCAACCCACCTTTTGCACTTTCTTCTTTCACCTTCGTCATAAGGCTCCTCAGCTCCTCCTCGCTTTCAGATATCAAAGTGGTATCATCTGCATATCTGAGATTGTTAATGTTTCTTCCAGCGATTTTAACTCCAGCCTTGGATTCATCAAGCCCAGCACGTCGTTCTGTGTACAGGTTGAATAGGTAGGGCAGAGCTTTCCAAACTTTTCATGTTGGTGAAACACTTTTTAGACATGCATCATTTCGCGACACACAATTACAGCAGGGCATCATTTCGTCCTTAAACCAGTCCGCTGTTCCGTGGTCTGTTCTTACCGTTGCTACTTGGTTGTTATACAGATTCCTCAGGAGGCAGACAAGATGACTTGGTATCCCCATACCACCAAGAACTTGCCACAATTTGTTATGATCCACACGGTCAAAGGCTTTAGAAGGGTCAATAAAACAGAAATAGATGTTTTTCTGAAAACTCCTTGGCTTTCTCCATTATCCAGCAGATATTGGTAATTTGGTCTCTAGTTCCTCTGCCTTTTCTAAACCCAGCTTGTACATCTGACATTTCTCACTCCATGAATTGCTGGACTCTACCTTGCAGGAACTTGAGCATTACCTTACTGGTACTGTATGTGAAATAAGTGCCACTGTTTGATAGTTTGAACATTCTTTAGTGTTTCCCTTTTTTGGTATGGGGATATAAGTTGATTTTTTCTAATCTGATGGCCATTCTTGTGTTTTCCAAATTTGCTGGCATATGGCATGCATCACCTTGACAGCATCATCTTGCAAGATTTTAAACAGTTCAGCTGGGATACCGTCGTCGCCTGCTGCCTTGTTATTAGCAATGCTTCTTAAGGCCCATTCAACCTCACTCTTCAGGATGTCTGGCTCTAACTCACTGACCACACCGTCAAAGCTATCTCCAATATTATTATCCTTCCTATACAGATCTTCCGTATATTTTTGCCACCTTTTCTTGATCTCTTCTGCTTCTGTTAGGTCCTTTCCATCTTTGTTATTGATCATACCCATTTTCACCTGGAATTTACCCCCAATGTTTCTAATTTTCTGGAAGAGGTCTCTTGTCCTTCCTATTCTATTGTCTTCTTCCACTTCCGCACATTGCTTGTTTAAAAATAATTCCTTATCTCTTCTGGCTAACCTCTGGAATTTTGCATTTAATTGGGCATATCTCCCACTATCACTGTTGCCTTTTGCTTTCCTTCTTTCTTGGGCTACTTCCAGTGTCTCAGCAGGCAGCCATCTTGCCTTCTTGGTTTACTTTTTCTTTGGGACGTTTTTTGTTGCCACCTCCTGAACAATGTTGCGAACTTCTGTCCATAGTTCTTCCGGGACCCTATCTACTAAATCTAGTCCCTTAAATCTATTCTTCACCTCCACTGCATATTCCTTAGGAATATTAGTGAGCTCATATCTAACTGATCTGTGGGTCTTCCCTATTCTCTTTAGTCTGATTCTAAATTTTGCAATAAGAAGTTCGTGATCTGAACTAGTCAGCTCCAGGTCTTGTTTTCACCGACTGTATAGATGTCCGCCACCTTTAGCTACAAAGGATGTAGTCAATCTGATTTCGGTGTCGACCATCTGGTGAAGTCCATGTATAAAGTCGTCTTTTAGGTTGCTGGAAGAGAGTGCATGTTATGCACAGTGAATTGTCTTGGCAAAATTCTATCAGCCTATGTCCCGCTTCATTTTGTTCTCCCAGACCATGCTTGCCTGTAATTCCAGGTGTCATTTGACTACCCACCTTAGCATTCCAGTCTCCTGTAATGAAAATAACATCTCTTTTTGGCATATTATCCAGTAGGTGCTGCAGATCCTCATAGAACTGATCTACTTCTGCTTCTTCGGCATCTGTGGTTGGGGCATATATTTGGATCACTGTGATGTTAAATGGCTTACCATGAATTCGAATTGAGATAATTCTATTGTTATTTGGATTGTATCCAAGCACTGCTTTAGCCACTTTATTATTAATTATGAAGGCTACTCCATTTCTTCTGTGGTCCTCTTGTCCACAGTAGTAGATCTGGTGGTCATCTGATGTGAAGTGGCCCATTCCAGTCCATTTTAGTTCACTGACACCCAAAATGTCTATATTTAACCTTGACGTCTCACCAATAACCACATCCAATTTGCCCTGGCTCATAGATCTTACATTCCAGGTTCCTATGGTGTGTTGATCTTTAGAACATCGGATTCGTCGTTCACCACCAGCACCGTCGGCCGCTAGCCGTCCTTTCGGCTTTGAGCTAGCTGCGTCATCGCATCTGGGGCTAGTTGAACTTATCCTCTGTTCCTCCCCAGTAGCATTTTGACCATCTTCCGACCTGGGAGTCCCATCTTCTGATGGTATACCGACATATCTCTGGTTGTACTGATCCATTTAGTTTTCATGGCAAGAATACTGGTGTGGGTTGCCATTACCTTCTGCAGGGATCGTATTTAGTCTGGGGAAAATATATGCATCCACTAAATATTTCAAGGAGGGCAGTATGTCAGCAGATCAGGAGGGGGAAATCTCATCACATCCTGTCTTAAACCCTAGCTCTTAAAACCTTGTTATTCTCAATTTGTAACTGACACCCAATCCCTGTGCAAGGGAAGCAATTACGCCCCACAGATTTCTGCTTCACCCTGAAATCCACCACACACTGGCACAGAACAAGGAAATGACCCATGAATCAAAGTGTAACATGACAGTTTAGACTTTTTGGCACTTTCCCATGAAATAGCATCTATAGGTCAATATTCCTGATGGGACTTTTTTTGGATTTACTACTAGCACTGAGAATACTGCAATTGATTTATATCCAATTGTGATAATAGCGAGAATACAAATAATTGTGATAGGAATTACTGTTTGGGGAAACATAAACAGGTCAATAAAACTATGAACTTACAGGAAGAAGAAAAATTTTCATCTGATGACAGTGATCTGATGACTGTTTATGACTACAATATTGCCTGTAAAACCGTATGTAAAGTTATATGGCACTGGCCTGTAGCATTAGGTTAAATATGTAAATCTAAGAGATGTAAGTATAAAAACAGAACATGCTAGAATACTTGTTTTCAATTTTCTATGATTTTACTATGAACGATTTAGGCTTACAAAATTATAGTATACAAGAATGATAATAGCTCATATTTTATACAAGTTAAGTAATTTTGATACACAAAGCTTCTGGTTTTATTACAATAACAATATACAACTGAGGTTTATTTACAATAGAATATATATATAAACCACAATTTAAACATTCTGCTACTGGCAGCTTCTATATTTCAGGAGGTAGCTTTAATTAACAAAAATGCACTGATGCCACATTTCCCATCAAGTGTTCTATTAAATAATTTACAAACAGAGAAAAATTCTTTTTATGCACACTATGTACAGTTTAATTTTCCTAACTGCAATTCTAATGTTAATTATTTAGTTTAAAAAATGTGCCAGAATTACTGGTTTGGCAGTAGAATTGCTCTCACATAATATTTTGTTCTAAAAAATAAAAAGATTTAGCTTATGCATTCATAATTTTATGATGCTCAGACATTAACTAAGGGCATTAATTAGAATTAAACTATGTAATTGAGGAAAAAGGTTCTTAATTCTAAAATGCAATGATCTGTGTATCTTCTTGCTTCCCCTTTTAAGGAAGGTCAGCCTGGTTTCACATTACTGTAATATAACAATGAAACAGATGATCTTAAGTATAGGTACTTTACATTGTTCTATCTCTAAATTTCTGAACATCTCAACCTCTTTTACTCCTATAAAGCCTACTCTGTTAGTATATTCTACATCAGCCTTTCCTGTGTGCCTTCCAGATGTATAAGACCCCCATTCTGAGAATTCCTAATCTTCATCTGGAGGGCAGCAGGTTGGGGAAGGTTGTACTATGTGCTGTAGTTTCACAGAAAATACTTTCTACCTAAAAGATTTTCATCTACACAAATTGAATATTTTTTTGCTGCCAAAAGAATATATAACCCAACATGCACATATAAGTTTAAAGGATGATGGCGTATTCTGTTGCCTTTGCTAAAACTACCTAGGCAGGCATTAGAATACCCATAGTATGTCTGCAGCCCACTTTCCAATGTATGTAGATGAGAACATCCCCATTCTGGAGGCTAGAAACAACTATAACGGCAGAACTCAATCTCAAGATTGTAGGAATGTTCTAATAGTACATTTCTGAATCAAAGATTAAATATTAGTGCAGCAAACCTGAGTCTGATGTCATGTAAGCATGCAAAAGATCAGTTTCAAACTGTTTTCAAGCAGTACTCTCAAGATAAAGATTACTATGCCAAACTACTCAGAATATATTAAAGGGGTGATAAGTATTTGACTGAAATAAATATTTTTTATTACAAACAAATTAATCCATAATTTGACTTAAGAAAACACAGAATGTTTTGCCTGTATTTATCTCACAGTTGCATATGGGAAAAATCCTCCCATCTTTTGGCCCTGCAGTAAATTGTCCTGAGATTCAGTCAAAAATGCTATACAAAAGTTAGCAACAGCCCCCCTCCCCAGTTCAAAAAAATCTATAATATTCTGTTGTATTGTGCTTATTTATAAAAGTTGTCAGGATCAGTATCACAACAGAAAAACTAAAGTAGAACTGCATAACATGGAAATGAGCCTAAAATATAATATATAGTTGTTTGGAAAACAGTTTTTAAAAAATGGATTACAAATTTTGGTTTTCTAATTATTTACAGAAAGAGCAACAGCTCTTATTTTAAATGTATAGCTTAGGGTATTTAGGCCTACATCCCTTATTTATAATTAATATCATACAATGATTAATAACAGTGCTTTCAGATGAAAGAGTGAAACAGGCATGGTCTATATGAAGCATCATGCTTCCTCCTTTTTAGCATATGGTTTGCTTGCGGTAAAGCCTTTCAGTCTTTAATCCTCGGGGTGTTGTAGGCATAACGAACTAATGGAAAGCCTCTGCTCTGATAAAAACAAGCCCGTCCACAGGCCTGTACTTGATCTGAACTATCCGATACAAATGAGTCTTCTTCGTCAGCGTAATCAGAATGGGCAGACTGTGTACCACAATCTGACCAACAGCCATCTGGCCTTTGGCAAGGCACTACGGTCAGAGCAGGACAACTGTGAGATTTTACTAAATGTTTACATGGTGCTGGCTTGGATATAAGAAGTGACTCACAACATTCACACATGGTTAAGCTGCCCTGCAAATGTGTGTACATGCCACAGTCATAGTAGAAATCCTGAGTCCTACAGCCAGTTTGTGTATTGACAGCAACTGTTCCAGTCCCGTTCCTCTTGGTGATGTGCCATCTCAGTAATTTCCAATCTTCCTTGAATTTCGGGTTGAAGAACACATATAAAACTGGGTTCAAGCAAGCAGGCAGTGGGAAAAATATCAGAGTGACAGACTTCATAATTTCAGGGCTTATAGAGATTGCAGTGATGAGTGGAGCGAAAGAGAAAAATGCAACAGGGCAAAAAAAGATGCAGTTGGTGAAGATTAGCCAAGCAACATGTTTAATCATGCTAGCTTGATTGTTCTTGGAGAGATCTTCCTTTTCTAGCTTGCAGTAAAGTTTTGTATAAATAACAGCCATTAGCAAAAAGGCTAACGAGTTAAGCAGCACTAATGTAACTGTAAAGCCCAAAGAGGGGGCTTCTCCAGTAGGAAAGGGTAAGCAAAGGGGTGAGCCCGAATACTCTCCTTTGTGGAAGACTGGCAAGCATGCTGCTATCAATGTACACACGAATGCAAACATGGCTGCAATTCGAAACTGGTTTTGATGGTTGCTTTTACCCTTTTTAATGATTTCCTTGGCAGACAAGCTCCGTTCAATAGTAGCTAACAAGAGGAAAAATATAGCTCCTTCCGAAGAGAATATGGCCAGAAACCGAGCCACTTTACAACCACTGCCGGTTTCCCACCAAATACCAAATTCAGCAAACCGTCCCCAAGAAACTGCATCCAGGAAAGTTAATATACCTGTGTAGATTCCCATCAGTAAATTAGAGATAGAAATCAAGCCAATGAACAATTTGACAGAGGGAAGTGAAGTAGAAGAAACAAATATACTTAAGATAACAAGCATATTGAAGAATAAGGCAACCAAAAAAATAAACCAGACTGTAAGACGAATCATCCAGCTTCCCAGTAGGTATTCACATGGCTTGAAAGCACCTAAAACAGTGGGGGGAAAATGTGTTAAGAAAAAAAGACTCCAGTCATAGCATATTATAACAGACAAGTATTATTTCTGAAACAGCATAAAGAACATTTACATTCAAGGTTAGATTAATGGAAAATATATGCAGGTGGAAGCAAATGGATAATACAGAACTTGCAGTAAGTGCCTGGATTACTGCATCATTAGACAATAGAAGAGATTGCTGCTAGAATTGGATTTTAGATGTATATTTTTATGAACAATTTTGCTTTATTGTATTTTAATCTGTAGTTATTTTAATTTTATTGTAAACCGCCCAGAGTCGCTCTTAGTGAGATGGACGGTGACGAAATGTGAAAAATAAATAAATGGAAGAATGACAAAGGAAATTATTTTTTATCTATGATAAGTAGGAAAAAACCACCACAAGGAGGGTCTTATGGCAGATGCTTAGACTACTGTAAATGAGTAATGTCTCTGGGGCCAGTGGCATGATATACCCAGGGAAGCTGAAGAAGCTTCCATTTCTTATTTCATAGCCTTTGTCTGCAATTTTTGAGAATTCAGTCCATCAGTCAGTCAGAAGTCTGAGAAAATGCTAGGGCACAGATATGTTATCTTTGAAAAGTGTAGAAGGATGTATGGGAAATTAAGATTAGATAGCTGGATGTTAATAAGGGCAAAGCAGATTGTGAAGGATCAGTTTGAAAAAAAGTATGTGCTTTTTATTAAGAGCCAACATACATTTATCAACAATTAGTCAATCCAGTGAAAAATCCTTATCTTTTTTCAAAATTAGTATGATACATAGGGGAAAACCAAGAATATGGCACATTTTGATTTCAGCATAATATGCAAGAAGCTCCTCATTATATTTTGGCTGATAAAGAAGTACAATGTAGGCTGGATGATACTCCTATATTTATTTAGAATTATTTGGCCACCTATCTTGCCATGGCGACTCTGGGCAGCTAACAACAGATAAAAACACAAATAAAAACAAAAAACAACCAAAATATAAAACCTATTGCATATATGTACAAAGAATCAAAGCAACATATATGAAAGAACAGATATAGCCCAGGGATGTGAAAAGGACCCAGCTATCTTAGCTCATCAAAAGCTGTATGAGATGCAGCTGCTTAGAAAGCCAATCTTACACTTACATTGCATAAACAGATAGTGTCTGCATCAGAAGTAGTAATTACTCTATCCCGTTATATCCTAGAGCAGAGCTTTCCAAACTGTGTGTCACGACACGTTAGTATGTCGGCTACAGTGTCTGGGTGTGTCGCTGCTGCCGCCGCTGCTGCCTCAGAACCCTGCCAGGATTCCACGCAGGTCCTAGTGCCTGCCTTGTGCCCTGCTGTAAGAGTGTGTTGCGAAATGATGCATGTTTAAAAAGTGTGTCACCAACATGAAAAGTTTGGAAAGCTCTGTCCTAGAGTATTATGGCCATGTCTATATGCTACATTTTAATAAGGTCTTTAATAAATCACAGTTGGGAAACCAAATTCTAGCAGGAATAATTGAATAAACTGAATAGGCTTAGGCTGAAAAAGAGAAAATTAAAAACAGACATAAAACACAATTTGCAAACATCTGATGATATCATGCAGAAGGCATGAGAAGGATCCATGGATGCAAAGTGGAAAGGAAACATACTTTGGATAAACATTAGATATTAACAGTGTAAGTTGTCAGACAGTGGAATAGATTGCTTTAAGAAGTAAAAGGGTCTCTCATGGGAAACATTTAAGCAGATGCTGAATGCAGTAGAGCAGTGTTCCTCAACCTCAGGAAGTTTAAGATCTGTGGAATTCAACTCCCAGAATTCCCCAGCCAGCATGGCTGGCTGTGGAATTCTGGGAGTTGAAGTCCACAGATCTTAAACTTCCTGAGGTTGAGGAACACTGCCGTAGAGGCATCCTCTACTGCATATCCTGTATTGTACAGGAAAGCAGGCAAAATGTCATCTGAGGTCCCTTTCAAATGCATGAGTCTATGATAAAAAGTGGACAGCAAAGAAAACTACCTGTATCCTTTATCACACAATTAATTATATACATAATTAAAGCAAGCATCTATAATATGAGATAAATTAATCTGACACAGAAGGGGAAGTGGACATAGCATATTTACCTGTTGTGGGGTTACAGTGAATTACTGTTTGGCCTGGTTCTTTCTTTTCAACACTGCTTAAGTCATCTACATCTGGTACACCTAGATTAAAAGGACAGAAAATCAGGTTTACAGAAATATTAAATTCTGTCATGCTTGATATATTTTATTTTTTAAAAAATGCAACTTAAGACACTAACATTTTTTTCCTTCAAGTCAATTTTGTCTCCTAGAGACTGGCTGAACAAGTCCCTGCAGTTTTCTTGGCAAGATTTTTGGAAGTGGTTTGCTACTGCCTTCCTAGGACAGTGTGTGTGACTGGCCCCAAGGTCACCCAGCTGGCTTTGTGCCTAAGGCAGGATTAGAACTCATGTTCTCCTAGCTTCTAGACCTGTGCCTTTAATCACTACACAAAACAGCCTCTCTTACATTAAATTAGGATTCCTTAAAGCAGGGGTAAGCAACAGAGTGCTCAGGGGCATTACCATAAACACACATCAAGTCCTCATTAAAAATTCATAAAAAGATAAGTAATTATTAAATGAGAAGCTAACATTCTGTATCAGACTTCAGCATATTCTTTATTTACAAGAATGTGTTTGGGCCCCTCAGTTCCTACAAGTATTCTTTAAAAAATAAAGGTGATGGGTGCTATAGCCCGTGACCCATGCTTTGTTTGAAATCATAGGCTCCTGCCAGAAAAAAAAATGACAAAAATAAACTGGAATGATAGGAAGTATCAGAGCAGAGCAGAGCAAGGAATAACCTTACCTGTTTGCATTCTGGCAAATGAATGATTTGTGACTAGCCAAACATTTTACTACTTAAAGAGATGGGGAAGAAAGCTTGAAAAATTCACTTACATAAGATTCAAAATTCTGAATAACTTTTATGTAGAAAGGCTACCAATGTCTTCTATGCAGTTATATAATGGAAAATAATTTCCCTCATGATTTGTACCATGGAAAATCATAGATTTTTTCCTATCTAGTTCCTTCCAGATATGATAGACTTGAATTGCTCTATGTTTCAGTCAGCACAGCCAAAACCCATGCTAAGAGGGAAATTTGGGAGCTGAAATCATACGTTTGGAGGGACCCAGGTTGGTAAAAGGTGGCATAAATCACAACACAACAGATCAGTAATAATTATATCCTGAATTCCAAGGACAGAATGAGTGGCTAAAAGCCAGAATCTATGATACATGGGAAGTCTCATTTCTCTATCCAATTCATGAAGTCAGTAGCTAAGCACATTCAGATAGTTGAACTATTTGTAGTTTGTACAAAACTTGAAATAGTTTCTCTGTGATTCAGTATTACTTATTATCCATTCTTTTCTTGAATATTGCTTAGCTCAAATTTGTCCTTTCTCCCTATATCTTAATGTACTGATGCTTTTGTCTCTATAAATCACTCTTCTGTGTTATCAAGTTTTTATTTTCATTTTGTGAATTGTATTTACAGTTCCAATAGCTATTTGTTCTTCTGCTTTTATTTATTTATTTAAATTTTTATCCCACCTTTATTATTTTTATAAATAACTCAAGGCGGGGAACATGCCTAATACTCCTTCCTCCTCCTATTTTCCCCACAACAGCAACCCTGTGAGGTAAGTTGGGCTGAGTGTGTATGACTGGCTCAAGGTCACCCAGCCGGCTTTCATGCCTAAGGCGGAACTAGAACTCACAGCCTCCTGGTTTCTAGCCCGTTGCCTTAACCACTAGACCAAACTGGCTCTCAAGTACTCTCTCTTGTACTCAAGAAAGCATTTCCAAATTCTTTGCAAGTGGTTAGACTAAATATGCCATTTCCAACACAATGCCATAGCATAGAGGATGCAAAATTCTCACTGCTTTTTCTGTCCAATTTCAATTTCTTCCAGTCACTACCTACAGTCCCTCTTTATGGAAACCATTCTGAGATTTCCCAAAATTCATGAACACATACCCATACACGTTGCTTCCCCTGGGTTTGATATAAGTAAACTGTAATACAACCACTTGAATTTGCAATAGATTACCCATAAACAACTATCAAATTAAAACACATATTTGTGCCTCTAGACCACATAGACAAAAGTCCCAGATCTTATGAGACAAAGACCTTTATGATTTTCATACAAATCTAATCAGATAAGGCAGCATTTCTGTGAATTCAGAGGTGAGCTATGATTTGATTATAGTTTGAGGAAAATAAAGAGGAAATGTTTTTGACTTATTATTGTTACCTTTTTGCCATTTTGCATATAGTATGCCTGCATGACAGACATTTTGTGGGGACCCACACCACTTTTTTTAAAGTTCCAAATGAATAAACACTAGCAAACTAACAATCTAGCAAGGATAAGTTTTAGAAATTCATTTAGATATGGTAGCTTTTCAGGGAAAGAACATTTTTACATGGAAATATATTCAAAATATGCATATTGTTAAGTAACTATCCTTCTTCAAAGATGTAATTATCCTGTAAACCGCCCAGAGTCCCCTATTCAGGGAGATGGGCGGGGATAAATTTAAGTAATAAAAAATAATAATTAAATAATAATTAAATTATTCCATGTAATAAAAAGAATTCTGGCCAGGCCCTGATATGCCGCTTGCATGCTTTTGCTTTGGTATTTCCGAACAGAAATATTACACACTTCTATACCCAAATCATGGCAAGCAAACATATGGATTACATAGCCCCAGTTGATCGCAACCATGAAATGACATAGAAACAAAATCTTCTGCATGTATTGTTCAGATAGGATACTTAGCACATATTCTGCTAGCACCATTACATCCCTTTAAATTTTAAACAATCTGCATATGCTATTACTGTATCAGAGCACTCACCCTGATCATTTACAATTGCTCGACTCTGATTCTGGAAGCTGGGATCATCAGTATTGGAATTCAAATAAGAGTCACAACCCCAGAAAGGACAACATTGGTAGGCATAAGGAACAGACAGAGATCTGGAAGTTTGAAGAAAACAATAGAAGAAAAATATTTTATTTAACGTATTTGTACCTTGGTACAATTAGATTGTGGCACATAGCAATATACATACATTCAAGTTACAACAACAAAATCACAATAATAAATAAAAATAAAACAACAACAAAGACATAGCTATATGCCCACAATAAAAAGGCATAATTTCAATTTCAAAGAATAAAAAAAATCCAACTACAGTTCATAGACATACAGTTAAAACACAAAAAATTATTAGGGGAGGAAGGTTAATATAGAAAAGTATGTTCTTAACTAATTACTGAAGATGACTAAAGAGGAAGTGGACCAAACTTCTAATGTGAGGGTGTTCCATAAGTTGGTGCCACCACTGAAAAGGCCCCCAACCTAATTGTTTCCAGGCAGACCTCCTTCTGTGTTAGCACCTGCAAATAAAACCTTTGAGAATGATCATCATTCCCAGTCTGTAATACACTGGAAAGCCTTCCCCATCCCAGTTAAAGGGTCAAAGCTGTTTATATGTTAAAACAAGCATCCTGAATTTGACTCAAAAATCTACAGGAAGCCAGTACAATTTTGCCCAAATAATATGCTCCAACCAGGATATCTGACGAAGCCCTGGCTACCACATTCTGAACCTGCTGCAAATCCTGAGGTTCCTTTGAGGACATCCCCATATACAGTACATTATAGTAACTTATCAGGAAAGTAGCCGTTGATGGTAATAGTGGCCAGGCGAGACTTCTCCAGGAAGAGATGTGGTTGGTAAATCAATCACAGCTAAAAATAGGGGTTGCTCATAATCACACTAGCATGGACACTCAGAGACAATGCAAGGTCAAAGAGAACCCCCAAACTGCATACCTGCCCCTTTTGGAGAATGTAACCCCATTTAGAGCAGAAAGAGTCTCATCCATCTGGTTAAGTCTTCCCAAGGGAAAAAAAAAGGTGTTAACTAATTATTTTTTTCACTACTATATTTCTATGCTGCCACACTTCTCAACTCCTGAAGGTGATCTTTAAGGACACTATGGTACCATACTATCAGTGGTACCAAAAGCTGCCAAAGATTCCAGAGCACAAAGGACACATTATCCATTTGCACTCCCATTAGCTTATATGGCTTGCACCCTCATTACCTTTGGGACCATCTGCTCCAAGTGGAATCCATCCAGAGAAGACATGTAAGTAACAGCTCCACCCCAAGATCAAAGAAGCAACGGGTTCATAAGATGGCCTTCTTAATAGCAGCCGCCTCACTATGGAATAGTCTGCCTCTGCAGTCAGATGACTGCCACACTTTTGTTATTGGGGAAGAGGATAAAAACATTTCTTTTTTTCAGGGTCTTCAGAATGGAGGGTTCTCAGTAATCAACAGCAGTGGAGGAAGGAGTTTTTCTCTCATTTTACTACTATATTGCAATGTTATCATTTTAATACTGTAAGTTGCTTAGGATCTGATGAGTAGGCACTAAACAAATTGTTGTAATAAACAAACAAACAAGAGTGAAACCAGACTGAAACAGATCTGGAAAATCAGTTTCATCTGAAACGCCTGGAGATGTTCACCAACACCTGTTCAAACCACCTTGGCGAGAAAAAATAAATTCAAACCTGGCCCATAATTTTAAAAAAAGGGCGATCTACTGACTTGTTTTTTCGACAGAAAGCATATCACTGCCTCCTTCAAAGTAAATGGCATCAATTCAATTGAGGGAGGTTTTAATAATAAATCATAACATTTCCTCAATAGACCTGTTTTGGCCAGTAGCCAAGAAGGAGCTAGATTTAAAGAACATGTGGTGGCCCAAACTCCTCCAAGCATGCTATCCACAGCCAGAAGATGCACAAGAGTAAATAGATTCAATAAAACTGGACAAGCAAGTGCGCTAACCTCCTTCCTTGTGCCTCCACTAGTCATGTTGCCAAACTGCTGGCAGATGTGAATATCATTCTGAGAGAAAAAAAATCATGAAGCTTTCATGGTTTGCCTTCCACAACCCTCTTGGGTTATGTCAACACCCATACCAACAGAAGAGCTTCCTTGGGTGATTTTCTGCAACTCAATGGTAGCAAGGAAAAACCGTTTGTTCCCTCCCTGATTGCCATAGTGTAGGCCTTCCAAAACATAATACTCTGCAATTGGCCATATTAGCTTTTAGATTTCTGCCACTGGCAGTCTAGCCATATGCGTGTCTGCTTCATCACTCACGGTTCTTCACTAAACCAAGGAGATTAGCAGTTTTGATGAAGAGTCAGAAAATGTTTAGGAGTTAATTTATTATTTTATTTATTAATTAAATTTCTATGACCGCCCATCTCCCCCTCAAGGAGGGACTCAGGGCGGTTTACAACTATAACAACATCATTAAAATACAATAAAAATATAAATACAATAAAATCTAAGTGGCAGGTGGTTCTTACAGTGAAGCTAAACATATTTAAAATTAGTCAATGGCCTTAGTTGGTCATTCCAGCCTGCCACCAAAGGCCTCAACTGAAAGATATGGAGTAACAAGCAAATTCTGGAATGCCATAGGATCCAAAAGCCGTAACCAATGGGCCTTTATAACTGGCCCATCCATGATAAAGGGGTTAATGACAAGGGGGTAACTACAGGCTCCTCCACCCATAGAGTACCTTCCTCAGTGCAGAACACCTAGTCCAAAGTGTTCCCTGATAGAGAAGTGGGGACAGATATTATCTTAAATAGGCCAAAGGAAGTCACAGTGGCCATGAACTAAGCTGCATTCAAGAGTTTGAAAATTGAAATCTCTTGTGTACCAAGCTGAGACTCAATACCACCTCCAAGACCAGCACTACTAGCTCAAATAGGAAATCTTCTGAGCAGCAGGATATCTAGTACACCATCAGGATTCCTCTCCTGTTTTGCTCACTTTGCTCCAGGTACACAAACTCAGACCTTTAGGCCTTGTCATAAGAATGGAATGGGAATCCTTTACAATGATGGCAAATCTCACCTCCCACTTCACAGCTCTGCTTTAGAACACAGAAACCAGGTAGGCATATCTGGGATTAGATGATACTGTCCAGCTCACCCAACCAGGTATCTGTCACACATAACAGGTCCATCTTTTCATCCCAGATCAGATAATTTACAAGGTGGGTCTTATTCACCACCAATCTGGTATTCAACAGGAGAATTAACTGACAAGCTTTCCCCCCCTCTCCTCTTTAAGCAGCAGCATTCCTTGAAACAGAGATTGTTTTTTTTCCAAAGTATGTTCTAAGAAAACCTTGAAGTTAAAATTAATGTTGAGATTTCCTAAAGCTTGATTTTATGTTAGAGAAAAGGGATAGAATCCAGATTTATTTAAGCTAAAAGTTAGGAAAAACTCATCTGATTGTAATCCAACATTATGTTACAATGTTGTTACCTTTAGGCAAGCAAGATGTTTTGTGAAATCATGTTGTTACCTGTGCATATTGAAATGAACATTCATCAAGTTATCTGGGGAGCAACACCCTTGCGCAAATGAATTCTCAGGGAAGCACAGCACTAAGCCCACACCAGTCATCCTTATTGTTCTCTCAGGTTACATGAAATTCTACATGCTGCAAGTCTGGATTTCCTACATCGTGCATCTCTCTTAACTAATTCAAGGAATGCCAGAAATATTTATGCATTCAGAACAGGTTGGACCCATATTTTATATTATTTTTAATTATATCCTGTCATATTGCTTACAGCTATTAAAAACTAATAATTCCAATTAACCTTAAACATAAAACAAATGAAAAATACCACCATTAGAACAGTAACAAGTTATCACTGCTAACAGAAATAGGATCAGCTAATAAATCTCCCTCCCTCCCTCTGAATGTTAGCTGGAATAACAATCCATTGACCAATTTCCAAATAGTGTGGATATATCTAGCCTTCTGGGCTCCTCCAAAATGAGTCTTCCATAGGAAAGGTGTAATGGACAGAAGGAATAACCTTGAGGAACAGGAAGAAGAGCCACAACCAAGACAACAGTCAGCTAAAAGAAATCTGAGTCGGGGCAGAAATGTAATTTGAGAAAATGTCTCAGACATGACCTGTCATGGAGGGCTCGGGGCCAATGGGGGGTTCGGGTTCGGGCTCGGACTCAGACGAGGACAGGCGGCCAGCCTCTGACGTAGAGATGGAGGGTGAGCAGACAGCTCTAGATAAACGGCCGCCTGAGCAGTCAGAGGAGGCGGGGCTAGTGAGTAGCAGGCACAGGTGCCGCTGATTAGTGAGGATGAAGATTCAGAGCTGCCGCTCCCTCCCAGTGCTCGAGAAAGGAGAGCGGAAAGGAGAGAGGAACAGCGGAGGTTGGTGAGGCTACATGCGAGAAAGTAGCCCCACCTTCCTAAATAAGCTCCACCCGGGTCTGCCTCTATAAAAAGGGAGCCGCAAGCCCAGACCATTCGTTGGGGACAACCGTCTGCTTACCGGACTCCATGTGCCTGGACTCCTGATCGGAAAACCTCGTGACCTGACTCATGACTCTTGGACTCACTTGACTAATTGTGTTTTGAACGTGAAACCCCCTTAAGGCAAGCTTGTGGGACTTTTGGGGCTTGTTTTTGTAGTGTGTGCGCGTTTGCGCTCACACTCCCTGGCTGCCTGTTCGTTACCTCACAAGTTTACCTCACAAGTTTCTCAGCAAAGTCTACCTCACAAGTTTACCTCACAAGTTTACCAGCAAAGTTTTACAACTGCCTCCCTGGTGTATTGCGTGTGATTGGGCTGGGACAGGACATGACCCTCCCTAGGAAAGGGGGAAGGACATTCAGACTTGCAAGATTCTGTTACTATAACCTTATAATAAAAGTAGTATTGGCTTGCGTGTCTTTGGTTTCCAAGTTTGGTCTACCTTGGAGGGATGACAAAAGGTATTAACAACAACAGAGCCTTGCCCTTTATTTCTTCTGAACTAACCTTAATCAAAGAGATAACTAAATACAAGTTGTCTTCTGAGAATGCTCATGTATTTAGTATAATATACTTGAGTGTACTTGTAATACTATTTTCTTGTCATAGTAGACTGAGCAGAATGTTGGGAGTCATACTGTTCTTTTGAAAGTATAGTACTTTGGGTAACCTCACTGCATCCAATAATTGCACTGGCAATGTCAGTGTTAAATATTTATAGTCAGCCATTACTCTTTCTTACCCTGGGTAAGAAATGAGGAAAAAAAAGGTAAGGAAAATATTAAAGCATGAGTAAAAATACATTATTCCTTGCCCTAAAATTATGAACACCTGATGAAAAGCTGAAGAATCGTAACAGTTGTGATCTCCTATACCCAGACATCTTCTCCAATGCATTGTACACTCCTATTCTACATATCAACTGGGACATGTTTTTTTTTTCCTTCTCTTCATGATGGACACACAGGTCTGAAGCTTAACTACATCAAAGTCAATATGCAGCTCTACTCAGTACAGTATACTGGTGCCAATACTTTATAATGTCAGGTGCTACTTTATCAGCCAGAACCCAGTTTGAAGTATTGTTCTATGAGCATACATAGATTACAAGCTTCCCCAAAAGTATACTGGGAATTTGTTTACAGATTCCTACTTGCTTCCTCTATATCTGTAGGTTAAAACTGATAAATATTATCTCAAGATTTTCAATATGAAACAGGTAAACTGAATTATAAATGTCAGTTATGCTTTAGACCAGCCTTTCTTAACCTTTTGACCCTGGAGGAACCCTTGAAATATTTTTCAGGCCTCGGAGAACCCCTGCACATTCAGGCTCAAATATAGGCCAGAAGTTAGAAAATTATTATATTTATTTCACGTGTAGGCCTGTATATATGTATTCATAGTGTTCTTAAACTAAAAATAAATAATGAAACTTACCTCTTTAATGTGAAGTTGCCTGAATTTGAAATAATTTTTTAAATAAATCATGATTTCCCAGAGAACCCCTAGTGACCTCTCGTGGAACCCTGGTTGAGAAACCCTGCTTTAGACCCTGGTGACACAGCTAAACCATTTAAATCTGCATGTTGGTTATGTTGGTCTGGCACCACTTCAATAAATCGAAGGCAAAAGTCTCACCAATAGATATCATTTAAATGGAAATGCCAAAGATCGGATGAGGTATATTATTAATGTAAAATGTGAGTTTTATAACACTGCTTAGAGCAGAGATTTCCAAACTGTGTGTTGGGACACGTTAGAGTGTCGGCTGCAGTGTCTGGGTGTGTCGCGGCTGCTGCTGCCTCCGAGCCCTGCCAGGATTCCATGCAGGTCCTAGTGCCTGCCTTGTGCCTTGCTGCCTCCAAACCTGCTGTGATTCCACGCAGGTCCTAGTGCCTGCCTTGTTCCCTGCTGTAAGGGTGTGTCGCGAAATGATGCCCTGCTGTAAGAGTGTGTCGCGAAATGATGCCCTGCTGTAAGTGTGTGTCGCGAAATGATGCATGTCTAAAAACTGTGTCACCAACATGAAAAGTTTGGAAAGCTCTGGCTTAGAGACTGGAGAACTTGAATAAGAAGTTAGAAGTCTTAAAAAAGAAAAAAGAAACTGCTTTCTCATGACTCAGTGTTGCCTATAGTAATCTAGTTCATCTAGTTCATTATAATTTAGTCACTGGCACCAACTCCCAAAAATTTCAGACAAAGATCTTTTGCACCCCAATTTGGAATTGAATGTACAGACTTACAAATGCAAAGCAAGCATGGTACCACTGAGATACATTCTTTTCCATACAGGGCACTGAGTATAAAAACATTGTGCATATATAATCAGTGTAAATAAAGAAGAATGCAAAATCTAATTGCAATATTCCTCACTGTATGGTTTTCCACTAGCTTCTCTCTCTTTTTTGCAACTAAACAGATGGCGAGTTTTCTAAAACCACAAAATGAGTTCAGTTAAAAGATGGATATATTTTCTGGAATATGCCATATCCCAGCCCTTCTCAGAGATACATATTTTAAGGCACAAATATACTTATCGCATTTATTTGGAGATTTAGCCTTCCATCCCCTTGCTGCTGGATAAGCTATGGAGAAGGGTTAAGCTGGCAAAATTTGATTTGGAAAAGGCAGAAACAGCATGAGTCTATATTTAAATTTTGATATATGTGGAAGAATAAAGAGTTTTGCCCCAATTTAACTTCACAACAGATTGAGCATTGAATTAGTTTCTTACTAGTAAGCAGAACATGAGAGGCCTTACAGTGATACATCACTAAAACAGAAGAGTCATTTGGGGTTGATTCTGAGTTCTGCAGGGATTTTAAGGGTAGAAATTGGAGCATTTTATCTCTTAGATGGCTTGCATTTCCACTCTCACCTTATTTTTTCACTTTTTAAAGTCAAAACCTGTGCTATCCAAATTTGCCCATTTCTTACCTCCTAATTTCAGCAGCGTGACCTCACGATGCTACAAGAGCCCCAATAAGATGCTGTGGCCCCCAGGTCATATGTGACCCCCAGGTTGCTAAATCTATGTTAAGTCAACAGTTCCCAGTGTGGCAATTCAATTCATTTGGTTTGTACAGCATCCCTCTAAACATGAGAAATGCAAGAACAGTGCTTGCCAAGAAACACTGCTGTCTTAATTGAATTGACAAGATTTGGGGAAAGTAAGGGTAGCCTGAAGAGAACAACTGCTTAGTTAAAATATGAGGATTTCAACTTAATTATTGACTTACCTGAGTTTCATGAAGTCCTTTGGTGTTAATGTTTCTTTCAGTTCAATATTGCCTATCAGTTTAAGTTGCTTTAATCTACCCAGACCTCCAGTTGGAAATGAAGTCAATGCATTGAAGCTTAAGTCTCTAAAGGGATAGTGAGAAAAATAGAAGTATGAGGGGAAAAAGAGATACAAAATAGTTGAACGTGCAAAACAAAAACAAAAGAAATAGCAAGCAATTCTACTTGCTAGATAAGAGGAAGGCTCTACTGCTGGTCCTAAAAGCAGCAATCTAATTTTTTTGTTTATAGTATTTGTAGTCCTCCAGAAGCTTACAAAGGCATATACAAAACAACAAACGAGTTTAGTTGAGAGATGAAAGCCAGCACAAGACTACCTAGAGTGATTCATGGCTGAGAATGGATTGGGACCTGATCTCTTTTACTGCATTCCACTGACTTTAGATTTCCTGTTGCCATTAAAATGAATACATTTATTTTGTCCGACAAGCATCTTTATCCAACAGGCAAAACCAGATGATACAGTCTCCTTTGCTTTCCCATGCTTGCATGGACTGTCATTTCTGACAACACAGCAGGTGTTGCCAACCTGGCAAAGTACAACTGTCCCATGCAGTCAGCTAAATACAGCAGTCACTAAATGGGGATGGAAGGAGTATGAAAAGGACTCTAAGAGGATATGACATAGATAATTTAAAGAAATTGGGAAAGCCTATCATATATGGGCTGATTAAAATTCTCCATTAGAAAGAACTCCATTAGAGTTCTCCATTAGAAATCTTACAGCTTGTTGTCCCATATGCAGAATAAAGATACTACGCTGGATGGCTCTGGAAATTCCCTGGGGGAAAAAGGCTACAGAGGAAGCACAATTGAAAAAATATTTTGTATGCTTCCTAAGTCACTGCAAAACTGAAAGCTGCAGAGATTTATTTATTTAAAAGATTTATATGGCTGCCCATCTTGTGGCACACAACTATGGGCAGCTAACAACAATATCAAAAACACAAGCAATAAAAACTAATATTTTAAAAAAACAAGAAAAACCAGGAGCCGAATCTATACCTATGCCTATTCATCTCTTGAATCTCTGGGCTTCAACCCAGGGCCTGGGGGAAAAGCCAGCTCTTTACAGCTTTATGGAAGGTTAAGAGGGTAGCCAGATCTCAAGGGGAGGGGTGTTCCCCAGGGCAGGAGCCCTGAAATCACACTTCCTAGGTCCCAGTAGATGGCAACACTTAAGGGAAGGGACCTGGAGCATGCCCACCGTATCAGATCTGATGGAATGGGCAGATACCCTCAGGGAAAGGCGATCCTGCAAATAACCTGGCCCTGTGCCATGTTGGGCTTTAAAGGTGATAACCAGCACCCTGAATTGCACCTGGAAAGAAACTGGGAGCCAGTGCAGCTCACACAGCAATGGTGTAGCATGGCAAACCGAGAAGCACCCAATTCTGCATGAGCTGCTGCATTTTGGACCACTTGTAACTCTACAGCCTCACGTAGAGCTTGTTGCAATAGTCCAACTGGGAAATGACCAAGGCATGAGTGACTGTGAGCAAGGTCTCCCACTCCAGGAATGGGCACAATCGGTACATAACACATTCCTCCCCATACAGACCCTCACAGTCTCCAGCACTGGGGCCACCGAAATGGCATCACCTACTAGGCACGGGGTGGAGATGTATAAATGGGTATCATCAGTGTACTGATGATACCACACCCTGTGCTGTTGGATAACCTTACCCAGCGGTTTCATGTAGATGTTAAAAAGGAGTGTCGAGTGACCTGAGCCCTGAGGCACCCCACATTGCAGAGGCCTAGGGCTGAACCTCTCCCTCCACCTCCAATACCAACTGGTACCAGCTGTGGAGGAAGGAGGAGAAACACTGGAAAACAGTGCCTCCCACTCCCAATCCCTACAGTCGGTCCAGAAGGATACCATGGTCGATGGTATTGAAAGCCCCTAAGAGATCCAGATTCCCTTTGCATGAGATCAGGAAATGGGGGTTAAGGAGAAAACCAGTTATCAGTCTAGGTTTCCACAGGCTTTTTCACTAAAGTGCAGTAAAGTATGTGGTGAAGTGCTACCTTTCATAGTATTTTTGCTTCTTCTAAATGCAGGACGAATAGTTTTAACACGTTGTGGAAAAGAGATTTTCAAGAAGGGGTTATAATATTTTAAGATTGAAAATGTGCACTATGCTAAATGACCTACTTACAGGTTCGTAATAGCACCAAGCGTAGTAAATGCTTCCTTGTTAACCCGGTGGATCAAGTTTCTGCTGAGATCACTGCAATTTTAAAAAGAACTATTGTGTTAGTGATTTACACTGACACTTTCAAATGGTCATTGCTTGCAGTTCAGTGATTACATTATGTTTTAGGTTACACTAAGTTTCTAACAGATAAATAACGTGAGCTTATCTGTATTTTACAATGTCATCATGACCATATTCTTTACCTAATTCTTTTAAGGACCCTTCATTCACCAAAAAGCTTTTCAGTTTGGGGACTATAAAGGTCTAAGCTCCATACAGCAGTGATGGAGAACCTTTTGGGCTCGGCGTGTCAAAAATTCGGAAAATGCCTAACTTGACTCTGCTGGTGTGTCACCCTACTCCCGAACAATAGAGAAACAATTCTTTACATATTCATTTATTTTAAAAAAATGCAATCCAATCATGTGAGGTGTGGTTTGAGTTACCAAAGAAACTGAATGAACAAAAGGCACTGCAACTCCCCCCACCCACCTATCTCCCACCCATCTCTGCTCTTTTGGCTGCCCTGCACCCTGCCTTGCGGGGTGGCAAGCAGCCCCAGAACCATGCAGCTCTGGGGCTGCTTGCCACAGCCCAGTCCAGCCCCCTCCAAGACCCCTGCTGCCCTGCACTCTGCCACCCCAGCTCACCTTGCCATCTTCTTGCTCCCTCTTGTGCGAAGCCGGTTCCTGCAGAAGCCGCTTGCAATTTGCAAACAGCTTCTCCAGGAACTGGCTTTGTGTGAGGGAATACCAATACCAATACCAATACCACTACCATTACCACTACCAAGTTATTGCCCCCTCACTCAAAGCCGGTTCCTGGAGAAGCCGCTTGCAATTTCTGTGAAGGGGCACGAAGTGGCGTGCTTTTGCTGACTTTTCCAGGAACTGGCTTTGCGCAAGGGTGCAATAATAACAACAATTGTTATTGCCCCCTCGTACAAAGCCAGTTCCTGGAGAAGCCGCCTGCAATTTGTGCGAAGGGGCGTGCTTTTGCTGGCTTCTCCAGGAACTGGCTTTGCGTGAAGCCAGCAAAAGCACGCCCCTTCACTCAAAGGCGCCCCTTTGCGCCAAGGCATGCCCCTTGTTGTTGGGTGTTGGCGAACGCTGACGTGTCACCCAAAACGTCATGGTGTGTCACCTTTGACATGTGTTTCATAGGTTCACCATCACTGCCATACAGTATGAAGCTGTAATATTCTATTTGTTCTCTTTTCTCTAGGGCACCAGCTTGCCTAAAGCAGAATGGAATTATGTCTTGAGACCTGGGATATAAACAACTACTATTGTTGCTAAAAAAGAACGTAAGACTCCACTCTGTATATGAAAATGCCTTCATGGACACCAGAATGGAGACTGTTAAAAATGTTTTATCCTTGTATTTAGATTCCTTTTTGTATGACATGTTAGATTACAAAAAAGTTAATTCAGCCAGTTGCCGCCTCCCATCATTGGGTTAAGCCATATGGTACCAGTTTAATGGAACAACTTGCCTATAACATCTGCATGTTATCTCAGCCTACATTGCTCCATAGAAATTGATATGGAAGAGCCTGATTCCCAACTCTCTCTCTCTCTCTCTCTCTGTGTATTATTAATTTCAGGAAAGCCTATCACCTTCAGCACTTTTGCTGCAAGCCTGCACTAAAAGCTGTGGCCACTCAGTGCAGGAATTTGTAATTCAAAAACATCAAGGGCTATTTTCATTTAAATCTCTATCAAGAAGCAATGATTATTTACTAATTCCATCAGAAGTCAACATAGGTTTTCTGTGTATTGGGCTCACTTTGCAGATTCCACTTAGCTCACTTTGCAGATTCCACTTAGCTAATTAAATTTAGTTTCAGAATACTTGACCCAGCTTTTAAATGTGAGCAAAACTTAGGTGTTTTGGACACATTTGTCTAGTTCAAATGTTCCAGGGGTAATTTGTCATTTTTAGAAGTAAATCTTCTAGAACAGGAAGATCTTTGTGGTGTTCTGGATGTAGTTCCATGAGAAAAAAGAACATTCTTGGGCAGAGCAGAACATTCCATGATCAGAATACAGAATTACACATATTCCTGCAGGTTAGTTACATATAACATAAGCCAAAATTTATATAGTGTGGCCTCCAGCATGTAAAACTTTTAATATATAAGCAAAAAGATGAAAACCGGTGCTTAGTGGCAAAACCAAAGCAGTTTCTTTTTTCATGTGGAGTAGGAACTAGCATGGTTGTAATCTAGCATCTTTACTCCTAAATGATAAAATGGTAAGTCATTTTTGCAATGACTTGTCAAAAACTTGCAGCACCTTATAATATATGAGTTCTATCAACCTTAAATTTCTGCATTGTGCTGCTTTTTATTCTTCAGGGTAGAAGCCTCACCTTGTCTAGTACTGGTGCATTAATACTAAAATTAATATATGTAAATGTAAATATATGTAAACACTTGGCACCATAATTCCAAAATGCATTAAAAGTGATTTATGAAATAGCATTTGAAATAATAATCACTTTCTTTTAAAAGGAAACCAAATTATGGAACTATAACATCAGGTTCTTGCTGTACAAGATACATCTCTAGGATTCTACCCGTCCAAAATAACATTTCACAATATCATATTGTTTACTGATTATCCATTTGTACTGAGGTAAAACTTTTAAATGGGAAAAATGCATAAGGAGGTGGTTGTATTTAGACAGATAGATTAAACAGATAGATAGTAAGGAGAGCAGGTTTGGATTCAGACTGATTCTGAATGAGGCTTTTGTTACTGTTCTGTCTTATTTACAAAATTTTATAGATCCAGATGACAATATCTAATCTGATTTTTTCTATTGCTACTTCCATCTTTTTTCTTCATTCAAATATACATACACATATACGTATTCAAAATATTGAGGAGGAAAAAAAGGGAGTATTTATGTAATACATTTTGATTGGTATTATTGGTACTACCCCAAGTCTGAGATAGGTAGCCAATAGCCATTTTACTGATTTCTGCTTTGCTTTGGATAAACATCTTGTATTCCAAAAGTAAATATAACTGTTCACATTCAAACTTCTCTTAATATTAAGGCACTTGTAAAAAGAGTATACTTACAGAGTATGCAAAGATGTTAGTCCATGGAAAATATCTTCTTTGATTTCCTCAATCTGATTATGCTGCAAAGATCTGAAATGCAGAAATTAGTTATGTGGGAGGATTTTCATAAAAAAAAAAGGCATACTTGTGACACTGCATTCTATTCTGATGAAATAGACTCCTATTTAATGTACTAACTTATCACTAATTATTGCTTATAAGACAGTGTGAAAAACCAAAAGAATGAACCCTGAGAAAGAGAAGAGAACAAGAAATAAAACCCTTTTATTTGTGATGATTTAATTAACATAACTGAAAATGAATGGAAATGATTCTGCAGTCATGACCTGCAGTGCTTTTGGCAAGTTTCTGTTCCTGCCTGAAAACAACTTGGCATACATCTGCATCCAGTGCAAGCTTGTAGCAGTGCCTAAAAACAAAGAGCAAAGACTGGAGCATTGAGAGGTTAATACTTCACCTCATAAAAGAATATGAACAATCATTAGACCAAACAAAGAATGTGCTATTAACAGGAACTGACAGAGGAAGTAACTCTCCTGATGGAAGAGACTCCAACAAAGGAGAACATGTAGTGAATAATGACAACTAGAAATAAGAAATATATAAAGTATCCTGCACTCCTGGAACTCAGAAACATCTATGAGGCCTTTGCAGAAGAAACAGGCTCTGAACTTTCAGAGGAAGAAAAAGAGGCAGTAATGAGCAGGAAACAAGAAATGATCCCTGAAGAACCAAAAGAATGCAGCTGTGTCCTACAAGTAGAAAAAGAAAAGAGTTGTGGCTAGTGGTGACTCCCCTGAGTTACTCTGTCTGAGTTATCTTGGTCATAGACTTCTGGCAAAAGAGAGGTTGCATTTTACAAGGGCTGATAAAAATGTATTCGGTCAAAACATGGTGAGTTTTATTAGGAAGCTTTTAAACTGAATCTTGTGGGAGGTTGGAGATAAAAATCCTAAAGTAAGTGCCTCAGATATTTTACACAGTAAGGAAGTAGAGACATTGCTGTTATGAGTCCTACTAAATCATTCAATTTAATAAAATAAAAAAACAGTGCCTCCCGTAGTTCATAGTCTTTTCTGTTTGTATCCTAATGCTCACAGTATGAGAACTAAATAACTTACTGAAGCAAATGTGATAGATAAAACAGAGATCTGATGGGATGAAATGCAGCAACTGAAGGGTACAATTTGTTTAAATGGAGCAGAAGCTATACTGTATCCCCTCACTCAAAGAAGCATAGATTACTGCTTGAATCCAACCTCCTGCCACCTCACAAGAGGCCTTAACCAACCATGAGAGGCAGGAATCCAACTGAGAGGTGGTGGAACTGTACTACAGAAAGGCCTATCCATTTCCTTATGACTCAGATTGGTCCCAGATCACTTCACAAGATGAAGCCCAGTTATCCCCAATGGCACTGTCCAGCTAGAGTCCAATGCTCTTTGAATCTGAAAAGTTCTATCCATCAAATGCTGTGACAATCCTTCATAGTGGCCTTCAGATGTTCTTGGGAATCATTTTTCCTTAAAAGGGAAGTACAGTAGTTGTCTTACAAAGGGCCACTGAGCAGCATTCAGCAGTCACAATAAGAATGGCAAAATATTTCTTTTTTTTTTTGCCACTCAAATTCCCACTGTGTTGGCTCAAACATGAGCTGTTACCAGTGTCTGGTCTGACTCAAAGTTGGCTGTTCCTCCAGTGATGATCTAGGCATCCCCTCTAATGCTTCTCTCCGAGCTCTCAGTAAACTGAAGAGCTGCAGTGGGTCTGTGAGAGGGAGGGAATGTCTGGTGCAATCTGGTCAAGCACCATATTTGCCCTCTTATTCTAATGGGCAACCAGGGTCTCAACCAAACCAACCACAAATATGCAAACAAAACAAAAAATCATGAATGAATGAGTTCCAGTGTGTTCTTTACTTACATTTCTTCTAGGGAACTGCAACCTTTAAAACTTGGAAGTTCTTTTATATTGTTGTAAGACAAATCCCTTATAAGATAGGGAAACAAAACAAACAAACAAACAAAAAACAACCAAGCTTAATTTATATAAAATTGTTTGGTTTTGACTCAGGTTCATCAGCACAAGTTAATATTCATATTTTCTTCTCTTATAATATTGTTATAACTATTTTTTTCTTTCTTAAGAAACTGACATTATTTTCCATTTAACTTAATGCAAAAGGACTGCGCAGACACAGAGCAGTTAGACTTAGCAGAAGTTCACAAAATGATTACGACAAAGAAGCATTCATAATGGTATCCCAATTACTGGCATTTTCTCTAAATTTGAATTTTTTTTATCTATTCTGAATTGTTCTTTAATTTGGGCATATGAAAACCAATTATAATTCAAACCTTCATTTTGTAACTGTTCTCTTGCTTTTAAATTATAGTTTGACCTGTCTAACTCTAATAAATCTTTGTATATGATCCAATTTCCTGTATTTAAATTTCCATACCATGTAAAGGCTTCGTGTGGTGAAATCCACAATGGTATATTTGGTAGAATTGTATTCTTATATTTATTCCAAATTTTTATAATTGATTTTCTTATAGGATGATGATTGAATGCTGTATTTGCTTTAATTTTGTTATACCATAGGTATGCATGCCAACCAAATTTTAAATCGTGTCCTTCCAAATTTAATAGTTTTTTGTTTTCTAGATTCATCCAATCTCTAAGCCACCAAAGAATACATGCGTCGTAATATAATTTTAAATTAGGCAGACCAAAACCACCGTTTTCTTTTGTATCTTGTAAAAATTTAAGTTTGATTCTTGGCTTCTTTCCCTGCCATATAAATTTTGCTAATTCTTGTTGCCAATTTAAAAAAATTTTTTGAGTTATCATAATTGGTATTGTATGAAATAAAAAAATACATTTTGGTAAGATATTCATTTTTATTGTTGAAATTCTTCCCAAAAATGATAACTGTAAATTTTTCCAAAGTTTTAAATCATTTTTATATTGTTCCATAATTTAATATAATTATTTTTAAATAGTTCCGAATTGTTAGCAGTTATATCCACTCCTAGATATCTCAGCTTTTTAACATTTGTAAATCCTGTAATCTGTTCCATATTATATATATTCCTTTGATTCATATTCAAATTTATCATCTTTGTTTTATGATTGTTTATCTTGAGCCCCGCCAATTCACCAAAATGTTGGATTTTTTTTGTTAATTGTTTAATTGAAGTTTCTGGACTTTGTAATGTTATGACCATATCATCGACGAAAGCTCTTAATTTATAAATTTCATTTTTATTTTTATTCCTTCTATCAAATTATCTTTCCTTATGTTTTCCAATAGAATTTCTAAAACTAAGATAAATAGAAGTAGAGATATTGGGCACCCTTGTCTGGTGCCTTTGCCTATATCACAATTTTTGGTTGTTTCTCTGTTTACCAGTATCTTGGCAACTTGTTGATTATATATCGCTTTAATTGCTTTTATAAATTTATCTCCATATTCCATTTTTTCTAATATTTTGATCATAAAGTTCCAATTTAAATTGTCAAAGGCCTTTTCCGCATCTAGAAATAATAATATTTTTTTTCCTTGTGTGTTTTCACATATTCAATTACATTTATTATAGTTCTTATATTGTCCTTTATGTGTCTTTTTGATAAAAAGCCTGATTGATCTAAGTTTATTATCTCTTGTAATACTTCTTTTAGTCTATTTGCCAGGATACTGGTAAAAATTTTATAGTCTATATTTAACAGTGAAATTGGTCTATAATTTTTACAATTAATGTGGTCTTGGTCTGGCTTGGGGATCAAAATTATATTCGCATTAGTCCAGGTTTCCGGTATTACATTTCCATTCAAAATTGAATTTAATAATATATTAAATGGTATTAACAATTGTTCTTGAAATGTTTTATAATATATGGAAGTAAAACCATCTGGACCTGGTGCTTTTCCTGGTTTTTGTTTTTGTATGGCTTTAGAGATTTCTTGCGTAGTTATTGGTTCATTTAATCTATCTGATTGTGTTTTGGATATTTTTTGAAGATTACTTTCTGTTAAATATTTGTCTGCTTTGTCTCTATCCACATCTTGTTTTTGATATAGTTTGGAATAATATTCATGAAATGCATTTATTATACTGGCATTGTCGCTTAATTCTATTCCTTTATTTTTTATTTTCTTTATAATTTTTTTCTCCCCCTCTTTTCTTAATTTAAATGCTAACCATTTGCCAGGTTTATTTGCATATTGGAAATTTCTTTGCTTAATATATCTCAGGTTCTTTTCCAATTCTTCAGTTGTTAAAATTTCTAATTGTTTTTGTAGAATGATTATTTGGTTTTTTATTTCATTATCCCCTATTTTATTTTGCAATTCAGTTTCTTTTATTTTAATTTGTTCACATATTTCATTAAATTTTTGTAATTTCATTTTTTTATATTTACCTAGAGACATAAAGTGGCCTCTCATAAATGCTTTACTAGCATCCCATACCGTATTTATATTAATATTGTCTTTCATATTTATTTCGAAAAATTCTTTTAATTTGTTTTTACTTTGTTCTATGTATACTTTATTTTTTAATGAAGATTCATTAAGTCTCCATCTAAACGGTAATTTTGTTATTTTTAAATCTAGTTGTATTGCATTGTGATCTGATATTGTTTTTGGCAAAATTTTTGTATTTTCAATCTTATTTGCTAAATTTTTTGACAGCCAAATCATGTCTATTCTAGAGTAAGAGTGATATCTATTTGAGAAGAATGTAAAGTCTTTACTATTGCCCACTTTATGTCTCCAGGTATCTAATGTTTCATCAAATCTCCAAAATGTACAAAATATTAATTCAAAATAATTATATAAATATACAAAACAAAAAATTCATTAACAATTGGGAAAGAAATCTAGGCCACAGAATTCAACTTGAAACATGGGAAAAAATATGGCAAAAAGATTTAAAATTTACTTTGAATTTTACTTTGAAAGAAAACTTCTACAAAATGATGTATAGATGGTATATAACACCAATTACTTTATCCAAGATGAATAATAGTATATCAGACAAATGTTGGAAGTGTAAAAAAGAACCAGGAACATTTTTCCACCTATGGTGGTCATGTAGAAAAACAAAAAAATATTGGAAAAGAATACATCAAATAATAAATGAAATTCTAAAAAAAGACTTAAATATGGAACCAGACATGTATCTATTAGGATTTTTAAAACCTGAAATTTGTAAAGAATATGGAAAACTACTATTTTATCTAATAATTGCAGCAAGAATTACATTTGCGAAATATTGGAAAGAAAATTATATACCCACAAATGAAGAGTGGTTATTAAAAACAATGGATTTAATTCAAATGGCAAAATTAACAGATTTAATAAATAACAAAAACCAAGAAGAATTTAATTTATGCTGGGATCCATTTTATAGATATATAGAAAAAACTCAAAAATTACAAATAATAAACTAATTGTAAATAAGATAGACTAGTAAAATAGTAACTATGTAGAACTTATTATAGTAAATTTTTGAAGAGAAAGTTGGAAGTTCATTTTATATTGTTGTTCCTTACATGTTGTATTTATATTTTTGTATTGTTTACTTTAAAATTAAATTAATAAGGAATAGAGAATTAGGGGATTACAGAAAGAGGAGAAGGGAAAAAAAGGGGGGAAGATGAGATGAGATCTCAGAAGGTAATAGCATGTTGAGAGAAGTAGGAGGTAAAGGGTTAAAGGCTAAGTGTTAAAAACACTTAGAAATGGGAAAATTAATCAGAAGGTGTTGGAATGGCAGAAAAGGTTAGAGGTATGGAAGAAAGAAAAGAATTCAGATTTTGAAGAAAGTGTAAAGAAGAAAAAATATAGAAGAATGGGTAGAGGGTAGAGCTGTAATCTTTCTAAAGGTTGTTAATATATTAATGTATATACTTAAAAAACACACAATATATTGTATAATGTATAATATGTGTTATATGTTGTATTGTATTAGTGTTGATTTATGTCTATATTATTGTTTGAATAAAAATTTATTAAAAAAAAAGAAGCATTTATAATACTATATCCTCTCTGGGAATAAGTTAAATAGTGAATTGATGTACTACTGAGTAGGCATTATAGATTGCAGGATCAGCTATTTTCTTAAAAGCTCTCTTTGTTAAGCAAAAGGTAGAAAACAAATTAGAAGTTTTGTGAGCCTCATAATTTTATTCAAATTTGGAAAAACATGGCAATAATTTACTGGAAGTTACCATCAATTCATCAACTAGAATTTGCTGTTTCCTAGCACACCTAATGTCATTTGGACAGGACTTGCTGTAATCTACAATTTATAAGGTAGTTTTATAATATTCAACTCAATAAAAGCCATGCATAACACACCTGGCTTTAAAATAAGGTTTGTTTGTTTTTAACTAGTTAACTATATACAAGTGTTGTGTTTTTTTACTCCCCAAATTAAATCTCTATTACCAAACTGGCCAACATCAAATTGATTTTCTGATACTACGGTCCTTATTTATAAAAACAGAGCAGGATCAGAACTTATGTACTTACAAAGTCCGAAGTATCTTTTGCTCTTCGCATAGACCAGTGGGAATATTACTTATTTTGGTGCCTGTAAAAGTTCTGTTGAATAAAATGTAGACATTTGTGAGAACACTGATAACAGAAATTTAAAAAGTAGCAGCTTTTCTAGAATGTTATAAATCTCACATTTCTGACAGCTTAGCATGCGTTTAACCTGGTATCGTAGGAGTACCGAACCATCAAAAGGAACCATTTGATAATACGCTTTTTTTTTTAGAACAATAGGTTTAACAATGGTCCTGTTAACACAAACAGTAAGCCAACATTTCTGGCTTACTGATAACAAAGAACAGCGCTGCTGCACACTGCCCAATAATTCCTTCTTGGCTTTTCCAGTTATTTCTGCTTGTACTAATCATATACATCTTGTCATTATATTAAAGATAGACAACAAGCCCCCTTTAACATATCCAGATTACCAAGTCAACAAACAACTGTGGCTGTAGAGGATAAATAAGCCAAGGATTCGATATAATGCTAAGCTTTCTATGACTATCAAGTGCCTGCTGTTGTTATCTATTCTTGCTTTCAGGAGAAACTACTGGGAAGCATGCACTAGCAAGTTTGTTAGTATACTCAGAAATTCTGGCATCCCATTTTTGTGCCAACACAATCAAGCAGAAAAACTGCTTTACAACAAATCTCTAACATTAAGAGATATACTGAACCTACTTTACTTTACCTCTACTCACTGAATATTCACTGAATTCAAATGCAGTGTGCATTTTAACAGTGAGTCTTTTTCTGTGAAAAAAGGCACCACAAACATATCTTTGCCTTCCAAATATTATTGGATTGTGATTTCCCCCCTTATAAACTACTGCCCATGGAACCTAGGGCTAATGGTGAACCAAATATTGCCAGTCGGGCCTATTAGCATCTGAAATTGATTGCTTTTACTAGTTATTTCATTTGTGAAGTCTGA
Source organism: Charina bottae (assembly GCA_023362775.1). Classification (NCBI taxonomy): domain Eukaryota; kingdom Metazoa; phylum Chordata; class Lepidosauria; order Squamata; family Charinaidae; genus Charina; species Charina bottae. Next base: position 170,633,039 of record JALMGJ010000001.1, read on the forward strand.
CAGTAAATACTTACAGACTCTCCAGACTGATAGTTCCTGTTAAATTAGGAAACCATTGTACCATATTGGCCCCACGAATGACTCTGAGGAAGAAACAGAAATGTAATACATAACAGCTTCACTATTCAATAGAAAAATCAATGCTATGGGAACAGAAGTTTTTGTTAGTGTTTTTTGTTAGTGTTTTGTACTGATGTGGTTTTCTCTTTCTCACTAATATTTACTTATTAAGCCAGAGAAGAGAAGAGAAGAGAAGAGAAGAGAAGAGAAGAGAAGAGAAGAGAAGAGAAGAGAAGAGAAGAGAAGAGAAGAGAAGAGGTTTGTGTGTGTGTGTGTGTGTATGTGTGTGTGTGTGTGTATATATGAAAATATTTTTTAAAAAAATTGTTTTTACTGAACTATAATGAACTATGAATGATGAAAATATGAAGTATTTACGTTTGCCAGAATTTAGATTTCCGAGAATGCACTAATATCCTGCAGATGACACTGTGGTCAGTTTCCAAGCCAGCTTTATTGCAAAACTAAATGTATGATGTAACAGTTAAACCATTTATTTTATTGTTCTGTACATCTTATTGTAAGCTTTGTGGAATTATCACTAAAATTTGGTTCTAGATGGGGTGGCACTACCCCATTCAGAGCCAGTGCGGAATTTGGGGGTTCTCCTGGACTCACGACTCCTGCTTGAAGAGCAGGTGGCAGCCGTGGCCAAGGGGGCCTTTGCACAACTTCGGATTGTGCGCCAGTTACGCCCATTCCTGGACCGAGATGCCCTCCGAACAGTCACTCATGCCCTTGTCATCTCCCATATATACTACTGTAATGCGCTCTACATGGGGCTACCCTTGAGGAGTATCCGGAAGCTTCAACTGGTCCAGAATGCAGCTGCGCAGACAGTTACTGGGGCCAGAAGATCGGCTCATGTGACACCGTTGTTACGCGAGCTGCATTGGGTACCGGTTTCCTTCCGGGTACAATTCAAGGTGTTGGTTATCACCTTTAAAGCCCTACATGGCATAGGGCCAGGTTACCTGAGGAACCGTCTCATCCCCAGAACATCGACCCATCCCACCCGATCAGCCAGAGAGGGCTTGCTGCGGACCCCATCGACCAAAGAGTTCCATCTAGCGGGGTCCAGGAGGCAGGCCTTCTCTGCAGTTGCGCCTGCCCTTTGGAATTCCTTACCCCCGGAGCTGAGGCTGGTTTCCTCGCTCCCGACCTTCCAGAAAGGCTTAAAGACCTGGTTCTGCCGTCTTGCCTGGGAGGGAAATGCCAACAGTTCCTCTTGGGGATGGCTGGTCCCATGAAGTCTCCCAGTATTCCATTTTTAATATCTTTTATGCTTGGATTTTATATTATTTATTTATTGTAATTTTATATTTATCTTTTTTAACTATGTTTTATTGTGAACCGCCCAGGGTCCCTGACAGGGGAGATGGGCGGTAATATAAATTTAATAAAATAAATAAATAAAATTAAAAATACACATTTATCTGCTATTCATAAATTCATGGGATAGAGAACAACTCATGAAAGAAACATAGTGCTTCTGAAGATGAATGATCACATTTTATTTTAGACATTCAAGTAACAGATCAAAACAGTTCCTCAATTAAATGAAGATGTGTATATTATTCCGTTTTGTAATCAACTTGAGTAGTACTACAAAGCATACACTGTAAATTAAACAAATTTAAGTGTAACTAAGAATTACACGCATTTGCTTGATTAAACCGCTCAGCCTTTTGTTTCTGAAGGGTGTAGCCACCAAGAGCTTTTACAAATATACCAAAATATATAACCCATCAGTTTCTGTATGATTTTGAGAGATGAAACACCCACACAGAGCAAGAATAGAAGAGTTTTCACAAAGAAGTACAGAAAAACAATAAAGAATATTTCTCCCTATGTTTGTAATGATAATTAACAATGGTCAGTATGTCCATATGAAGACAGATTATGTATTTGTGGTGCCCCAGCTGTTGAAGTTACTGCACATATCTTATTTGATTGCAAATTATATTCTGTAGAAAGGACTGACCACTTAGATTTATATTTAAAAAACAAAAAATACTGGAGCAGCCAGCAGAAACTTTCTTATTTTTTACAGGGTAAGAACCAGCTCATTACTAGGAAGACTGCACTCTTCATATCAAAGGCAATCCTAAAGAGGACAGATTACATAGACCAGATTGGAGTTGACTGTAGGGGTGATGGTTTGATATGAATTTGTATTACAGTTTTGTTTGTATTTACTCGTATTTACTTGTATGTTTATAATGGCTTTTTATTTTATCTTCTTTCATACTTGATATGGTCAAAAGACTAAATCAATAAAGTATCTATCTATCTATCTAAACAATGGTCAGTAATACCATTGAAAAGTTAATACATAATTACAAGGGATCAATGAAAAAGAATTTCTGTAGTTGAACTGCTAAAATTTGCATGGTTCAAATAAAAGTTCACTCAGCCTGCTTCACGAAGGCTTGTTTTGAAAATAATTAGTATTTGAAAGCTTTATGATGCATGTATTGAATACAGAAAGATTTTTTGTTGCTTAAACCTTAGCAGTAAATCTCCAACTTCTTGAAACCCTGTAATATTTTGGGAGATTGCTTTCCTGCTTGCAGCATTTCTGAAATGTCTCAACTATAATTAAACAAAATTATTTTGACAGTCTACATACGTAAAACTCTATTTATATCACAATTAAATAGAATACTGTACATAATATAAATAAAATAGGTGGAACTACATGCAGTATACTGACCCCCACCTCCAACTTTCCTCTGCTGAGTGGGGAAGCTGGCAAGGGGGTTCAACTGGGGTCTGCTTGAACATGAGCAGAATCCTTGATACGAATAAAAACTGGAAAAATATGGTTCATAGTTACATGGAATCTTCTACTGGAGCTCACCTGAGCACAAGAAGACTACTGAAAATCTTCCTATTCAGCATTAGGAAGTTTAAATTTGTAAAATTGGAAGTGGGTTAGTAGATGCAATGCTGTCCATCTTGTGCTAACATCTTAACATCTGAAAAGGGCTTAGGTCTTCATGAAACTGGCCAGCTGAAAGCTTCTGCTCAGCCATTAACTTACTGCATAAATACAGAAATACTGCTGTGGATCTTCTGCAATAATGTTTATTTTTTCCATCGGTCATTTTATTGTCGGACAGGGCTATTTTCTTTCCTGCATGACTTTATAACTGCAACTCCATTGTTAATATACTATCCATTATCAGCTTGTATAACAGATTTTATTGATGTGCATTTATCATAATTATGAGGTTGAATGTTCTCTTCTTGTTTCCTTCTAGTATTTCAACATTAAGCAAAACTATTACCAACTTATTTGAAAAAAATTTCCTTTGTTTACTAAACAAGCTAATACAACTGGACCTACCATAACAATCTGAAATACACTTATTTTAGTCTTGTTCCAGGCTCACTTGCTTCAAAAAATAACTACCCATATTTATGGGATCCTACCATGGCCAAAATCTAAAGCAAAGATTCTGAGAAGTAATTCTACTGAAATTAATTGAATATCCAAATATATGCATTTAGGATTAGAGGACTAATTAGCACAAATAAATTTAAAATTAATTGCAAGAGTACTTACAGGGAATGCAAATCTGATAAGTTTTGAAAGGCTGAGTTCCCAACAAAGGATAAGGGGTTATCATACAGATGTCTGGGGGGAGGGAAAAAAGGCAAGCTTTATCATTCATGCATTTAGTTTTTGATCCATTAAACCAAAAATTTATTTTTTAAAATTTAAAACTTACATTGTTCTTAAAAGTGGGTTTCCTCCAAATGCATTATCAGGGATCATTGAAATATAATTGCTGTGAAATCCCCTAAAAACAAATTGAAAGGGCTGGATTAATAGTTTACTATTTTGGGATCATATATCAGATATTAATGATCCTTTATCAATTTTTTACTCTTATTAGTTACATTTGCTTTATAACTTTTCAAAATGAGTAAAAGAAAACAAAGTAAAAACTTTTCTAAGAAGGAAGAATCTCAGCAAAACACCTCCTTCTTCTCCACAGTTCCAAAAGTTCTTTATACGCAAGATCTGCGTACTGGAAGATAATCTTTCTGTAAGTTATTTCAGCAATCACACCAGGAAACGCAGGTACATTTTCCATGCAAAAATGGACAACAGGTATTACAGACTGGCAACTCAAGCTGAATTTCAGAATAGAGATTAAAAAATTAAAGACTGAATATTCAGGATTATCTTTAGCCAAACATCTCAACAAACAGAATGAAACCAATTAGAAGCCAGGCTAGAACCACTAGAAATCAAGCAGTGTAAAAATAATCTGAATTTTAGAGGCATACTAGAAGAATTTGGTAAGGAAGACCTGGAAAGAGACAGAGAAGACTTACCTCAAACAGCATGACGAAGATAACTGCTACATGACATACTTGTAAAATTTATATATTTCAAAACTAAAGGGGCAATTTTTAAACTCATAGGAAATGAAACCTCTTTGAAAATGGGAGTTATAATTAAAATCCTACCAGATGCTTCCCTAAACATTCTGAAAACTGTTCTTCAAGACAAACTAGAAATTTCTAGCCTTAGATAGATGGGAAAAATTATGAAATGGAGTGAGCAGATGAAGATTCTAGATTGAACATGTGGAGAAAATGATGTATTAACAGGAGAGTTATGTGGAGGAAGCTACGTTGATTCATTAAAAAAAACCTATATTGCACTCAACTAAACAATACCAAATATGAGAAACCCAAAAGCCAGCTCACAGATTATTTTAAGTTGATCCTCTGATGGTTTTTGTTGTTGTTCAGTCGTTTAGTCGTGTCCGACTCTTCGTGACCTCATGGACCATAGCACGCCATTTTAAACTTAATTCATTTTAGTTTGCCAAGAGGAAAAACATAACATTCCCAAAACTAAACATTTCTTGTTGGAAAAAAATAAAATAAGAGTATAAAAATAAAAATAAAATACTCACAATTCCTTTATGCTTGGAAGTGATCTAATTGCTTCTGGAAATTCCACCATGCTGTTATAATTTAAGTCCCTTGAAAGAACATAAACAATTGCATTATGTGGGCCATTATGAAAAAATAATTAACATGCTTTAGTTTGTTTAAATCCTGTTGGTTTAAGCTTGTTATATACCTCCTACTATGCCATATATGCATGCATACACACATATTTATTTATTTATTTATTTTATTTTTCAACTTCTATCACTGCACCATCTCCCCCAAAGGGGACTCTGGGCGGTTATATACTTAACACACATTTGTTTCAAATACTTTATCCTCCCATAGGATAGAGTTAATTTTTCACTGTACTCTGGGTACTAATCCTAGCTCATTAATTTTAATAGATTTTAGAATCTGTGAAGTCCTTGGTGCTCTCTGAGCTTGGTTGTTTGCTTGCAGACATTTCATTACCCAACTAGGTAACATCATCAGTGCTAGTGAGTGCGTGTTTTTTTTAAAACATTTTTTATCCCACCTTTATTATTTTTATAAGTACCTCAAGGCAGGGAACACACCTAATACTTCTTCCTCCTATTTTTCCCACAACAACCCTTTTTTTTTTTTTGCAAGTTTCTGAAACAGTTTTTACCTTCATTCTCCCAAAGAACCCTAAATAAGGTGGCTAATCACAGAGTAATTTGTATAGATATCATTAACATATGTACATAAATGTAGACCTGGAAATCGATCAATTTCGACTACTAAGGTGGGACTAGAACTCACAGTCTCCTTTCCAGCCTGGTGCCTAATCACTAGACCAAACTGGCTCCTTTTTTAGATTTAGCTTGATCTGGGATTTTATTTATTTATTTTTATTTATTTCCAACTTATATCACCGCCCATCTCCCCCCACAAGGGGACTCTGGGCGGTTTACAATCAAGTTAGTAATTAAAAACATATAAAATACATTATACAATTTAAATATTAAAATATAAAATCCAAGAGACTGTTATATAATGTTTGCGAGCCGAACTCTATGGCGCAAGCCATCCCCAAGAAGAGCTATTACTCTTCCCATCGCAAGCGAGGTGGCAGACCCAGGTCTTCAATTGCTTTCGGAAGGTCAGGAGTGTGGGGGCTAGCCTCACCTCAAGGGGCAGAATGTTCCAAAGGGCAGGTGCTACTGCAGAGAAGGCACACCTCCTGAAGATGAAATTCTTTTGCTGATGGGATCCGTGGCATGCCCTCTCTGCATAACCGGGTGGGGCGGGTCGATACTCTGGGGATGAGGCGGTCCCTAAGGTAACCTGGTCTCATGCCATGTAGGGCTTTAAAGGTGACAACCAACACCTTGAATTGGACCCGGAAGCAAACTGGCAACCAGTGCAGCTCACGCAGCAGAGGTGTCACATGTGCCGATCTTGGGGCACTCACAACTGCGCGCGCAGCTGCATTCTGGACCAGTTGAAGCTTCCGGATACTCTTCAAGGGTAGCCCCATGTAGAGTGCATTGCAATAGTCTATATGGGAGATGACCAGGGCATGAGTGACTGTACGGAGGGCATCTCGGTCCAGGAAAGGGCGTAGCTGGCGTACAACTCGAAGTTGCACAAATGCCCTTCTGGCCACGACTGCCACCTGCTCTTCAAGCAGGAGTCGTGAGTCCAGAAGGACCCCCAGGTTCCGCACTGAGTCTGAACGGGGTAGTGCCACCCCGTCCAGATCTAAAGATGACAACTCCTTGGATCCCGAGGCGCCATCAATCCACAGCCACTCCGTCTTACCAGGGTTCAGCTGAAGCCTGTTGTTCCCCATCCAGGCCCCCACAGCCTTCAGACACTGAGAAAGGGCAGCCACTGCATCACTTAACTCACCCGGGATGGAGATATATAATTGAGTATCATCAGCATATTGATAATACCTCATCCCGTGTTGGCGGATGATCTCACCCAGCAGTTTCATGTAGATATTAAATAGGAGAGGGGAGAGAACCGAGCCCTGCGGCACCCCACAAAGTAGGGGCCGAGGGTCGGACCTCTCATCTCCTATCACCACCGATTGGGACCGGTCTCGGAGGAAGGAGGCGAACCAGCGCAAAACTACGCCGCCCACCCCAAACTCCCCGAGCCGCCCCAAAAGGATACCATGGTCGATGGTATCGAAAGCCGCTGAGAGGTCAAGAAGAGCCAGGATGGATGCACTGCCTCCATCCCGCTCTCGCCAGAGATCATCTGTAAGTGCGACCAATGCAGTTTCCACCCCATATCCCGGCCTGAATCCTGACTGGAAGGGGTCTAGATAATCCGTATCATCCAGAATCCTCTGGAGCTGTAATGCCACCACTTTCTCAACCACCTTCCCTAAAAAGGGGAGGTGGGAGACGGGACGAAAATTGTCCAACACTGTAGGGTCCAGCGATGGCTTCTTGAGGAGGGGGTGCACCAGTGCTTCCTTGAAAGCAGCCGGAAACACTCCCTCTCCCAAGGATGTAACAACCATCGCATGGACCCAACCACATGTCACTTCCCTGGCTGCTTTCACTAGCCAGGAAGGGCATGGGTCAAGATGACACGTAGTGGCCCTTACAGTCCGGAGGATCCTGTCCACTTCCTTAGGCTCAACAGGATCAAACTGTTCCCAGATAACCGGGCACAGACGTTCCCTTGGCATCTCCCCAGACCATGCATCACGCTTGGAGTCCAGCTTAGAACGAATCCAAGCGATTTTATCCATCAGATGCTCCAAAAATTCCTCCGCACAGCCCTGAAGGTGGGTCACTGGGCCTACCTTACCTAGGAGAGATCGAGTAATCCTAAACAGGGCTGACGGGCGGCATTCTGCAGATGCAATAAGAGTGGAGAAATATTGACGCAATTGGATGCTCACAATTGCTCAGTTGAAAGTATGGTTGTGTCTGTCCATGTGTTGTGAGATTAAAGAGTTTTCATCGTGTCTTCTGACTGCTAGTTGGTATTTGTGGATGCACTCTGCTAGTCTTCTGCCAGTCTGTCCTACATAGTGGCTGTTCCAGCCCTTACACTGTATGTTGTAGATGACTCCTGGTTTTTTTTTTCTTCTTATGAATTTTATTCCTTTGGAGATGTTGTTCATGGTTTCATTTGTCTTCTCTAGTTGTTCCTTTTTTATTATGATGAAGGTGTCCTCTACATACTGACCAAGCTAAACCCAAGAACGCTAGAGAATTTGTCAGAGTGTGCACCGTGGGGCGGCCTGCTGCCTATTTCCAAGACTTCAGTGATCCACGTTCTATGCAGTAAATAGACACTAAAGCAGAGATTAGATAAAATAGCCTATTTACTTTATATACATACGTAGTCCAAAATACATCCAACAGCAGTAACAAATGATAACAGCAACGAGATGGAATACAGCGATGAGAAGTTTAACAGCAATGAGAAGAAAGAACACCAGATCTTCTCTGCTTATATACATAAACTGACCAATCACATTATAGGTCACTCTCATCATCTGCCACACCCAACTAAACTATAGCACCTGTAGTATGAGTCATTACTTCCACATCATCCCTACAACAATGGCTGCTAAGTGGATGACTTGCAGAATAATTCCCCTCTCACCTAGATATCAAGCCTCTCCAGTATAATTTATCTATCTGTAAATTCCTGGGTATATACAAACCCCAACAGAATTCCTGGAAGCTTGGCATTCAGATAAATCAGCCATCAATAGACACATAGAGATAAACCACATTTACACACAATTCAAGAGAGAAAATAAAAAAGCTAAGAAAGAAACAAAGACCAGAACACATCCGCTCCAGCAGCCTACACCCAGATAAACAGGGATCAACACCAGACAAACAATCAAGCAGAAAAGAATACCCTAATCAAGGAGCTACCAAGGAGAAAACCACACTCCCACCAACACTGGCAGTGCAGGTTACTTTATATAAACAGGGAGCAAACCCCACACTCACTTGCACTGATGATGTTACCTAGTCAGGTAATGAAATGTTTGCAAGCAAACAACCAAGCTCAGAGAGCACCAACGACTCCACAGTTCAACCCTGAGCTACATATATTCTCTTCTATTGGGACTTTTCTTCTGTATACTGAATCACTAGAATTACCTCCTGTTTGTCCTTGATTGTTACAGTGCTTGCCTTACCTTACTGCTGACCAGAGCTTTCCAAACTGTGTGTCGGGACATGTTAGTGTGTCGGCTGCAGTGTCTGGGTATGTCGTGGCTGCTGCTGCCTCCGAGCCCTGCCAGGATTCCACGCAGGTCCTAGTGCCTGCCTTGTGCCCTGCTGCCTCCAAACCTGCTGTGATTCCGCGCAGGTCCTAGTGCCTGCCTTGTGCCCTGCTGTAAGAGCATGTCACGAAATGATGCCCTGCTGTAAGAGTGTGTCGTGAAATGATGCATGTCTAAAAAGTGTGTCACCAACATGAAAAGTTTGGAAAGCTCTGCTGCTGACATTCAACTATCAAATTCCTAGTTCTTCTTGGTAGGGGCCAAAGATCTTCATGCTCCAGAATAATGCCCGTTTCCTTCTCTGAATTTCCCCTTCACTCAGAAAACTAGGGCTAGCTACTCACTATTGGGAATGTTACTTCCTTCCATCTCCAAACAATGTGACTGACTGTAATGATTCCTTTAAGATAGTTCCTGAAGCATCTACAACTTCTACAACTTCCCTCTCTCTCTGATCTTCTTTGGTAATGCCAATTGAGAATAGGTTGGTGTCAGCTCACTGGACCTTACTAATATACAGTATATCTATTTTTAATAACTTCTCCTCGTGCTTGGATCTCAGTAGCTAGATCATAATCATAGCATATTTGAAATCTCAACTCTCAGTAGTTGCATGCTTGTACTCCTAAAAGCAACAAGTTCATATTTTTCCCCTCTCTCTTTTCAACTATCATATTGCCTTATCTTTCTTTGTATTGTCCACCTTTTTTGTAATGTGGCTGGAGAACAAGGAAAAAACAAAGCTAAAACCAGCCCAGCTGCAAAGAGATACATTGAAGGGGCTGTGCAATTTCCCCATTCCTGCAACAAAATAACTTGCAAAACAAAATCAAACCAAGTTGCGACCAGTTGTTTCACAATAAAGCATTAAATATATTTGTAAATGTAAGTAAATATGGCTAATCACAGCATAATTATGTCTAATTATAAGCCTGCACATTTCTAAACCAAATGGTTTAAATTCCTAATGTCAATATTTGAAGGCATTAAGTCTTTTGTAATGTGTTTTGTTCTGTTACAGAGCCTCAAAGGGAGGATACTTACAAAGTTTCCAGGTTGTTTAATCCATAAAAACAGTGTTGTCCCAATGTTTTTATTTTATTGTTATGGAGATGCCTGAAAAAGAAAAGGGGACGTAGAATCCATTACCTGGTGAATCATTTTTGCCTCGCTGTTCCCAAAAACTGAGATTCGTAGCAAAAAATGCATCACACTTGAAAGATCATCCTGAGTGGTGAACTATTAATATAAGCTGCTCAAAAAAATAAAGGGAACACTGAAATAAGACATCCTAGATCTGAATGAATGAAATATTCGTATTAATTACTTTGTTCATTACATAGTTGAATGTGCTGACAACATCACACAAAAAGCAATGGAAATCAAATGTAAGCAACCCCTGGAGGTCTGGATGTGGAGTTACACTCAAAAATTAAAGTGGAAAAGAACACTACAGGCTGATCCAACGTTGATGTAATGTCCTTAAAACAAGTCAAAATGAGGCTCAGTAGTGTGTGTGGCCTCCACGTGCCTGTATGACCTCCCTACAATGCCTGGGCATGCTCCTGATGAGGTGGCGGATGGTCTCCTGAGGGATCTCCTCCCACACCTGGACTAAAGCATCCCCCAACTCCTGGACAGTCTGTGGTGCAACGTGGCGTTGGTGGATGGAGCAAGACATAATGTCCCAGATGTGCTCAATTGGATTCAGGTCTGGGGAACGGGCGGGCCAGTCCATAGCATCAATGCCTTCGTCTTGCAGGAACTGCTGGCACACTCCAGCCACATGAGGTCTAGCATTGTCTTGCATTAGGAGGAACCCAGGGCCAACCGCACCAGCATATGGTCTCACAAGGGGTCTGAGGATCTCATCTCGGTACCTAATGGCAGTCAGGCTACCTCTGGCGAGCACATGGAGGGCTGTGCGGCCCCCTAAAGAAATGCCACCCCACACCATTACTGACCCACTGCCAAACCGGTCATGCTGGAGGATGTTGCAGGCAGCAGAACATTCTCCACGGCGTCTCCAGACCCTGTCACATCTGTCACATGTGCTCAGTGTGAACCTGCTTTCATCTGTGAAGAGCACAGGGTGCCAGTGGCGAAGTTGCCAATCTTGGTGTTCTCTGGCAAATGCCAAACGTCCTGCACGGTGTTGGGCTGTAAGCCCAACCACCACCTGTGGACGTCGGGCCCTCATACCACCCTCATGGAGTCTGTTTCTGACCGTTTGAGCAGCCACACGCACATTTGTGGCCCACTGGAGGTCATTTTGCAGGGCTCTGGCAGTGCTCCTCCTGTCCTTCCTTGCACAAAGGCGGAGGTAGCGGTCCTGCTGCTGGGTTGTTGCCCTCCTACGGCCTCCTCCACGTCTCCTGATGTACTGACCTGTCTCCTAGTAGCGCCTCCATACTCTGGACACTACGCTGACAGACACAGCAAACCTTCTTGCCACAGCTCGCATTGATGTGCCATCCTGGATGAGCTGCACTACCTGAGCCACTTGTGTGGGTTGTAGACTCCGTCTCATGCTACCACTAGAGTAGAAGCACCGCCAGCATTCAAAAGTGACCAAACCATTATCCAGAAAGCATAGGAACTGAGAAGTGGTCTGTGGTCACCACCTGCAGATCCACTCCTTTATTGGGGATGTCTTGCTAACTGCCTATGCTTTCCGCCTGTTGTCTATTCCATGTGCACAACAGCATGTGAAATTGATTGTCAATCAGTGTTGCTACCTAAGTGGACAGTTTGATTTCACAGAAGTGTGATTGACTTGGACTTACATTGTGTTGTTTCAGTGTTCCCTTTATTTTTTTGAGCAGTGTATAAAATCCCTTTGGTTGCTGAGCAAGGTAGTAGAAGAACAAACAAGCTATGTATTCCGAAATCTACTCTGCATTTTTTGTTTTTAAGAATGACGTTTCTAGGTGTGAAAAAGGCAGCCCTCCAATTCTGACAAAGACTACGGAGGAATCCAGAAATCGCTTTTAAAATGGATTTTCATAGAAAATGTGACTTGATGATGTGATAATGTCAAGCCACAAGAATGGCAGGAAAGATTACATAAATTTATTTATTTATTTATTTAAATTTATATGACCCCAGTGTTGTTGCTGGTCCCATGAAAGCCAAGAAGATGAGGAGATGAAATGGCAGAAACACCACCTGGAGTGCCAGTGGAGAAAGACAAGAAGTAAATCTGAGCATGGGTACATGCCTATGTTCAAGCCTACTCCTGGCAATAATATAAATAATATCACAGTTAATTCTCCTCTCTTATTGCCTCAGTGGGTTATTCTCCAGAAGCTAAGGTTGCCAATTCCCTCTAGGGAAGAGCCAACAAGAGCTCCTGCCTGGTCATTATGATCTAAAAGCACAACATCTCATTGGCAAAGTAACCCAGATTCGCTCAAGGGCTGAGTCCAGAGTGATAACTGAGTTACTGTCTTGATCAGCCTTTCTCAACCTTTTGACCCTGGAAGAAACCTTGAAATATTTTTCAGGCCTCAGGAAACCTCTACATATTCAGGCTCAAATATAGGCCAGAACTTACAAATTTATTATATTCGTTTCATGTGTAGGCCTGTATATATGCATTAACAGTGTTCTTAAACTAAAAATAAAGAATGAAACTTACCTCTTTAATGTGAAGTTGCCCGGATTTGAAATAATTTTTTAAATAAATTGTGATCTCACAGGGAACCCCTAGTGACCTCTCACGGAATCCAAGGGTTCCATGGAACCCTGGATGAGAAACTCTGGTCTTGACTGACTACCTGAATTTCTTTTGGCCTGTGACTTCTCATGAAGCAAATGGGGCACTGTCTGTGATGTCCTTGGCCACCTGCTGACTGGATCCTTGCCACTCTTGGCTCCTTCATGAAGCTGGAGGGGGGTTAGTTTTCTGGATCTGGGAGAATCTAACACCTCATTGTAAGAAAGAATGCTGCCAGCAGATTTGAAGGAGTCTGCAGTGCACCCACTCTGTAAGAGGCCCTCTCTGGATCCAGAACAACTATTTCCTGATCTCCAACCTTCCCTTCCCTAGATAAAACAAATTATCTGGACTCTTTTCAGTCAGGATTCAAGCCCGGACATGAAAAAGAGATAACACTGGTCACAATAAAGGATGACTTTTATTGGGACCTAGATAAGGGAATTGCACCCATTCTGGCCCTTTGATACCTTCTAGACTGTCCGCAGGGGATGGGGATTGGGGGCACTGTGATTCAGTAGTTCCACTCCTTTCTCAGTGGGTGTTTCCAGTCTGGGCAGAGGGGAGGGGAGATATGCCTGGTTGCTACCCCCTTTGTAGTGTGCCACAGGGGCGATCCCTTTCTCCCCTCCTATTTAACATTTACATGAAGGCACTAAGTCATCATCCGAAGGACTGGGGTTTGGTACCATCAATAGGCTAATGATACCCATCTCTTCGATTGATACCCAGTTTTACATGGCTACCCCAGGCCAGTCTGTGATACTGCTGAAGTCTTGTGAGGCTCTGTATGGGAAAGAACAGACTTAAACTGAACCCTAGCAGGACCGTTAATATTTGTCCATTGGGGCTCTCTGTCTGCTCCAGTGGTGTATCTTGATAGGGTAGCACTACTCTTGAAGAAGTAGGTCCACAACTTGGAGGTCCTTCTGGACTCACAGCTCCTGCTAGAATAGCATATGGAAGCTGCAGCCTAGGGTCGTCAGCTTTGGTTGTGTGCCAGTTGTGGCACTACCTGGGGCAGAAGAACCTTGCTACAGTGATTCATGCTGCCCATTTAGACTACTGAAATACACTGTGCATGGGGCTGTCTTTAAAGACCACTCAGAGGCTGCAGTTAATTCAGAAGGCAGCAGCCCATTTGCTCCCATATGTTGGGAGCATATTACACCAGTACTGCAGGCCCAACTAGGTTACTACTAGGCTTCTAGGTGCAATTTAAAGTGTTAGTGCTAACAAGTAAAGCCCTACATAGCTTGGTGCCAAATTATTTGCAGGACCACATTCTCCCACTGGAATCAGCCTGGCACTATGATCTACCTGGGAGAAACTACTAGTGGTTCCCCATCTTACAGAAGTGGGGTGGGCTGAAGCTTTGTGGTACTTCTTTTCAGTCCTTTGGAATGGCCTCCCTGTGAATACCAGGTTGGCTCCCACCCTGGCTGCCTTCTGAAAGCATCTCCGAATGGAGATTTTTCCTCTATGAAAATGTAATGAAGTTACAAATCCATTTTTTTCCTTGAATATTTAAGTAATCACTGAGATGACAGGATGCAAATACTTACAGGACAACGAGGCTTGACAGATTTCTGAATGCAAAGTCGGGGATGTCGGTTATTTTATTGAGAGCCAAAGTTAAAGCCTGCAGTGAGGGAAGATTGCTGAGTGGAATAACAGGAACTTCAGTCAAACTATTATCGTCCAGCCACAGGTGACGTAGTTGAATTAGACCCTCAAAACTGTCTTCTGGGACAGCTGTAATGTGATTAGCATCTAAACGCCTGAAGAAAAAGAACATGAACATTAAACAGAGGATGTATAACACGAGAAGCAAACTATTTAAAAAAATTAAATTATTAGAAAGAAGTAAACATTTGAAAACTGGGGGAAGCCAGCCCAGAAACTCAGTCATGGGCCTGATTTCAATCCAACACAGTCCAGAGGGAAGGCAGTAAGTTATACACACAGTATAGTACAGTTTATCTATCAGAAGAACACAAAACTTACAATTTACAAAAACAGATAATTGCCCAATTACTCATTGGTTCAGTGACACACTGTACTTCTTTTAAGCAACTACTGTGCAAGGCCACCTTCAGGAATAATTCACCTTTTTACCTGTGCAAGCAAAAGCTGACCTGAGAACATAATGCAAGTACTCTCTCAGCATACCTGAATTCAGTTTTCAAGACAAACTACCTGGTATTATCAAGAAGTAGTGTAAGTGTTTTAACAGCTCTAAAATTTTCCCATTTAAAGATGTTGGGGGGGGGTGCACCTACATCACTATTGACTCTTGGCCGCTTCCTGGAAAAGTCCCTGCAGTTTTCTTGACAACATTTTCAGAAGTGGTTTGCCACTGCCTTTGTCCTAGGGCTGAGAGAGTGTGACTGGCCCAAAGTCACCAGCTGGTTTTGTGCCTAAGGTAGGACTAGAACTCACAGTCTCCCAGTTTCTAACTTGGTGCCTTTAAACACCACACTAAATTGGCTCTCAATTTCTATTATTAGAGACATTCATGTAATTTAATATTAAAAACTTTATCTACTGTATTCATGTTAGAAAAAATGACGACAATTAGAATGTTTTACCCACTGCATCAACTAATTATTTTGGTTTACAATGAGTCTTGTAGCATTACTATAACACATGCTCACTATACATTACTTACGCTACCTCATAGTCCTTATAATAAATAAACATAATTATTGCAAAGGACTGGCATCAATTAAAGAACATAATTATGATTCTCCTTTGTGAAATATCAAAACAACATGTGATTAAGGCAACATTTTTGTTACAATTGCTCATATAATTTTTGTTCTATAATTGTAGAACAACTACAGTTAAAATGACTATTCTTCCTAAAATTCTATTCTCCTAAAATTCTATTCTTGTTTCAAACACTTACCTTGAATATTAATTGGCTTTGTACATGCTCCCAATGAATTAGAGCATTACAATTCATTCTTGATATTAAACAAATAATATCTACTAATTTATTTATTTATTTATTTATTTATCTTTCAACCATGTTTAAAATTTATCTTACGCTTTTGAAAAAGACAGAAACAATTCCTGTTCCTTGTTCATTCATGTTTTAAATATGTGGGTATATACTACCAGTTTAAAGAATAGGAAAATAGAGGACTTCAGCTGGTAGAGATTTGATTATAGATAGAAACTTATTTCTGCTGATTATAGTTTGGAAAATATTTGTTCATAAGTTCCAACCAGGTACATATTACTTTTTATCATTACAGATGGCAATGTCCCTATTGAGTTTGGGCTTTTGTTGGTCTGGGAAAATTGGAAAAATCACACAACTAAGTAAAGGTAAAGGTTCCCCCCGCACATTTGTGCAGTCGTGTCCGACTCTAGGGGCCGGTGCTCATCTCCGTTTGTTAGCCGAAGAGCCAGCGTTGTCCGAAGACGCTTCCACGGTCATGTGGCCGGCATGATGCACGTGGAACGCTGTTACCTTCCCACCGAAGTGGTACCTATTAATCTACTTGCATTTGCATGCTTTCAAATTGCTAGGTTGGCAAGAGCTGGATAAGCACAACTACCTTTGATAATTAATTTTACCATGGTTCTAGCATTTCCTTCAAGATATATAAAATAGTAAAACATTAGGAACTCCTCCCTCATGCTTAACTAACAACTGTATACTTCTAGAGTCTCATCACCATGGTGTTGGTTATGCCAAAGCACTGAAAAACGAGGGTTTTTTTTACCTTTTACCACTAAATTTCTTTAGATCAATAATTTCAAGAAGTGTAGCGAATAGCATTTGCTGAAAAATTAATGTAACAGTGAAGCCTTGAATCCTTAACATTTGGCTTATATTATTCATTCCTTTAATGAAGTATTCTTCCTAAATGATCTCTACCTATACAAATATCCTTTTGGATAAAAACAGTGAACAAGAAAGTTTAAAATTATTTTTTCCCCTTAAAATTACAGTAGACTGTTAATTATGTCTAAATTATGTTTTTTTTTTGCTCCTATATAGTTATTATGCTTTTATTATATATACAGTACTTATGCTTTTTACTATACTTTTGAAAATGGTCTGTGTTCTGTTGATGAACTATGTTTACAAAAATTGAAAGAAAAAATGATTATAAAGTCAAATTACAATTTATAGGTATGTAAGAGCTTCAGCTTTCTCTGAAATGTTTGGTCATAAGCAACCTATTTTAAATTCTAGTCAATAAAATTGTGGTCAGCTGGCAAAATGTCAATTTTATTTTTACCATCTGATCAGTACTCCTTCAACTATTTCCAAAGCATATAAAAGGCAGCCAGAACAAGCCAAGCATCAATTACAGTATATCTTATATAAATGTAGTAGGATACAAATGAATGAGTGATATGCAGGAACTTGCCAAATTAATAACTTATTCCCAAGAGCATAGGTCAGAAGTGATAGGCAATGACTACAAGAGAAGGCTATAACAGCATCCTTTGATAAAGTGCTTTTCTGGCAAGGTGAAGAAAGCAATGCCAAGCAAGTGCATTAATTCTCTGAAGGATGTCCAATTACTTCTGGTCAAGAGATTTAGAAGGAACTTATAATCATTAACAGAAGTTACGTTTTAATAAAATTCAATCACTAAATACTAAGTCAATAATAAAAATTAATCAGCAGCAAGAATAAAATAGCAGTATGAATCAAGAACATCTAAAAAGATTATGCCTCATTATCCCTTTACATGTTACACTTCTACACAATTAGATTCTCTATGACTCCGTAGTGTAAAAATGATATAATGGAAAATAGTGGAGAGAAAAGGAAAACAACAGTGTTTTAATTACACAGGGCACAAACATAACAGCTTCCTCTGTTCTGCTCATGGTAACAAACACTGATTTAATATTTCATTGATGGTTGTTGTGGGTTTTCTGGGCTGTGTGGCTGTGTTCTGGCAGTTTTGGTTCCTCACGTTTCATTGCTTCATATTTCATTGCTTGTCAGTCACTTTACACTTTGCCCAGGAAACCCAACTGGATTATTCTATTCTTGATTTTGACAGTCATCTCAAATAAGCCTAAGGTTTGGCCTGAAAGTTGTACAGACCTGATAATACAGACAGACCTTTCAGATAATAGCTCTTTGATCTAAAAAGCAGATTTTCAATCTTTCATTTGCACAAACTGTTCACTGAACAGCTTCCAGCTTCTGTAAGCAAGCAAGCAAGCAAGCAAGCAAGCAAGCAAGCAAGCAAGCAAGCAAGCAAGCAAGCAAGCAAGCAAGCAAGCAAGCAGGCTGTTTTTATTTTTTTGCTGGCAAACAGTTGTGCTAATATCAGGAACTGTAAAAGTTTTGCAAACAACTTTAATAATAGCTCAAAAAGATTTAAAAGTTTAACAAAAAATTAGCCGGCTTTTCAGATAATGTGTATCTCAATAGCTCAAAAGCTACTAAAACACACACTCAAGGCAGGAAATTAAACTATCCTTGGTAAAAAGTCAAAAGCTTCTGAGGAGGAAAAAATGTATTTTGTCATCAAGGAAAAATCCCCCTAAAGCACCCTTCCCATGTAGAGGGGAAAGGTGCCAGACATCCAGCTCAGTCACATTTAATTTGGAAAATTCTGGAATGAGATGATAGCTTAAGTATTTTTAGTGAAAAAGAACCTTGGTAACAAAGAGATTTTCCAGTATTTTACATATTGTTACCTACTTTGAGACTACACACCTCAATGATCTTCAAAGCATTTTTCCTTGGAACAAAACCTTCCTCAAAAGGTTAAATTCTGTTAATACCATAATATAGTCACAAGAAAATATTTTATGTTTTTTTTAAGTTAATCTCCTGTGCTCTGTATTTGACAACCTCTGCAACATTTCCGAGATCATGTCCCTAAGGCATACTGCCAAATGAAGATCTTCTGACCATTACTCATACAAACTGCAAGGCAGATTTCTGTATTACATTATACAGTATATTAAGATTATCCTTGATAGATGTTCTGCAGCTTCAGCTAATATAGAAGAAGCTAGCCCAGTCAGGGTGTTCTCAATGACCCTACTTATATTTTAGTTTTGTCTCTCTACCCTCACGCCAGGCTGGTGAGCACAATTTCAATAATTCACTAGGCTGCCTGTGGAGCATAATATTGTCAATACAGCACAAATTTAAAATTTGGGAATGAGAGACAAATGAAGTTAACTCTCAAAGTTAACCCTAATCCTTTGCAAATACAATACCGCTCAGTGGTTCTTGAAAACAAATAGTGCCCCGCCCTTATTCTGAATCTATACACTTTTAACACACACATTTATTTATATATTGAACATATTTCTATGCTGCCATAATAAAAAAAGACTTGGTGGTTTAGACAGAACAAATACAGATTAAAACATCCATGGTAAGAATAAAACAACTGCAAAAATAATATAAAAATAAAAACTCATACAATATAAACTACAAGTAAGAAAAATGAAAATGGCAACATTCACGTAAGAGAAAGCCTTTTGAAACTGTTTGGTCTTCAAGAACTACTAACAAAGAGAGAGACAGACTGATCACACACACACACAAACATATATATTTGATAAATTCCTTTAGGTGTTTCTATTTATTTTAGGTAAAGGTTTTCCCCTGCATAGTTGTGTCCGACTCTAGGGGGCGGTGCTCATCTCCGTTTCTTAGCCGAAGAGCCAGCGCTCTCTGAAGACGCTTCAGCGGTCATGTGGCCGGCATGACGCGCGTGGAACGCTGTTACCATCCCACCGAAGTGGTACCTATTTATCTACTTGCATTTGCATGCTTTCGAATTGCTAGGTTGGCAAGAGCTGGGGCGAGTGCAGGAGCTCACTCCGTCACACGGGACTAGGGATTCAAACCTCCAACCTTCCGATCAACAAGCCTGGCATCTTAACCACTGAGCCATTGCGCCCCTATCTCTATTTATTTTATACACCATTAAATCACCTATAATTACTTGAATATGGCAGGGTATATATACTGTAGCAAAATGAATCAATCAATTAATTAAAAAAAAGAACCTATAATAAACTCTCTGGAGCTTCCAAAGCTGAGCTGCATACTGTATATTGTTAGGCTTTCCTTTTTTTTTTAATTTGAACTTTTATTAGAAAAGCTTTTCATATGCAAAAGTCAATAGTGCTCTATGAACAATCCATGTATAAAATGTTAATTTCCAAAATGCAAAATAATTCATGAAATTATAAAATAGGAAACCAAACTAATGTGCATTCAGGCAATAATACTTACAAGGACTGTAATCCACTGAGTCCCCTGATCGCCTCATTAGGAATAGTTTTCAGCTGATTGTTCTGCAAAGTGCTGGAAAGAAAGAAATGGGGGGGGGGGGAGAGAGAGAGAGAGAGAAAGCTGTAAACTGATGTCCACAGCGTTAGCACAATTTGTTCCTGCTATACGTATATATGTGCCTCCTCCCACCTTTTGGAATTCTGAATTAAATGTCTCAGAGTAATATAACTCAAAGCCTGCGTCTCTTAAGAAAAACTTTACTATCCTTGTTATAGCTCTTCTTCTCTTATTCTAATAAAAAAACAAAACAAAAAACACCACCAAAGAAAACACTTTAAGAAGAGAGGCAATCCTACATGGACTAGTTTACTTTGAGAGGCAATCCTACATGGACTAGTTGCTTTTTCTTTATCCCAAAACACTTTATCTGGTACATAATCAGAGGTTCTAAGGCACAAATGGGACATTTGTTCACTTGGATAGAATTCTGGCCTAATCTGTAGATACATCTTGCCACAAATCCCTGCAAGAAACATTTTTTAAATGGAAAGCACCTATAGGAAATACTTGATTTTCATCTCTGCATCAGATGTATGGATGTAGCATGGCAGAAGAAATAACTCTTACAGGTAGTCCTTGACTTACAACCACAATTGGGACTGGAACTCCCATCACTAAGCGATATAGTCATTAGGTGAAACATCATGTGATCACACTGCTTAGTGATGGCAGTTCCAGTAGTCCCAGTTGCGACTGTTAGGCCAGGACAGCGCCGTCGTTAGGTAAGTACCTCATGCTTCTCCTGCCCTGCCGTGTTCATCTTCGCTTCACCTTCCCCCACCCACCTAGCTCCCCCCCATCTTTGCCCTTTTGGCCACCCTGCACAGTGGCATTCCTCGGCAGCAGCGCTGGGGCTGAATTAAAGGCCCGGGGCCTTCAGCAGTCTCAGGGTCTGTGGAGTGCAGGGAGGCAGGGTGGGGGGCTTTGCGCTGTGGCGGCTGGCCATGGCATGGGGCTTGAGGTGGCACTCCTCAGCAGCGGTGCTGGCTGCACTGGGACTGAATTAGAGGTCTGGAGGCGGTGGCAGCTGGCTGAGACTGTTGAAGTCCCCATGCCTCTAATTCAGCCCCAGCGCTGCTGCTGCTGCCACCAAGGAATGCCGCTGTGCAGGGCACCCAAAAGGGCAGAGATGGGGGAAGATAGGTGGGTGGGGAAAGTTGAAGCACCCCTGTGGTTGTGTGGGACGGCTGCCAAGCGACCGAATTTTGATCATGTGACCGCAGAGGCACTGAAATGGCCATAACTTCAGATGCCAGTTGTAAGTCCCTTTGTTCAGCGCCATCATAACTTCGAGCAGTCACTGAACAAATGGTCATTAACTCAAGGACTACCTATAATAGCTCACCCCAAGCTATTATTTTATCTAAATACCTTGTTACCGGGGGGGTGTATTGTCTATTTATTGCAGACAATAAATAAAAAGGTAAAGAAAGCAGAGATGTTCCATGCAATTTTAATTCACGCTGAACCACAGTGTTCTGTGCATCAACCCTTAAAGAAAAAAGAAGTACAAATACATATTTTTCTTTCAGCAATTGAAAGGTTAATGTTCCATCTGAATTATGAGAAAAATAAAAGTTTTTTTCTCATTATTGGCTCTATACTGTACTGGAACCTAGAGCAAAAACATATCGTTCAGCTCATTCTATCAGTGAACATGCTGACTGGACAAGAAAGAAGAATTACA
Source organism: Charina bottae (assembly GCA_023362775.1). Classification (NCBI taxonomy): domain Eukaryota; kingdom Metazoa; phylum Chordata; class Lepidosauria; order Squamata; family Charinaidae; genus Charina; species Charina bottae. The sequence continues at coordinate 170,654,967 of JALMGJ010000001.1, forward strand.
CTATGAAGAGCCGAAATTTGATTACTTACAGAACTTTGAGTTCCTTCAACCCAGACAAGGCTTTTGGATGAATAAAAGCAAGGTCATTGCCAGCCAGCCGTCTGGAAAATATTGCAATAATAATAGATAGATAAATCAGTGCACCAAAACTTTTAAGTAATTGACATGTTTTGAATTAAGCTACACAGCATTTATGCTTCATGTTTATTAGCACTCACTCAAATCATATGATTTTAAGAAGTCAAAATGGACAGGATTTTTACAATTAACATTTGCATGTTCAGATTTCAACCACAAGCGTCAAGCCACAGTCACCATCTTTTGTGCTGTAATGTTCTGCCACTAGATATTGGTAGCCTACAGCTTGCAGTGTTGGGAAATCATTCTTGAAGAGGTTTGGGCAAGAAACTAAATCTTTTCAGCCAACAGAGCTGTCAATCTAAAATGAACAAATCTAATCTACTATAAAGGTGAAATATTTAGCTCTTAAAAGATTCATAGCAGATGGGTCATTCTACTTCATGTGTCAAATACTCTAATCAAAAGGAAAATTTATCATCACATCCTACAATTTAATCCCATTCTTTCATATCCTTTTTCTTTATATTTGAATTTAACTACTTTCCATGTGAGTGGCACTCTTCCTTTATATTAGAAGGTTCTGTCTTTTATCTCTTGTTTTTAGTTTAGGAAATCTTAAAAGTTGTGAAGATGTATTATTTATCCAGATACTGGACTGCTGACATATTCAGGAATGCATGTACATAACAGGCCAGTGATTTCAGACAATACATAGACAATGCACTATGAGTGTTAGGTACACATAATCCTCCTCATCTCCTATTTCTTACATCAGGAGTGAAAATATACACATCTTTTTTAAACTAATCACAGAACCATGATATTCAAATATAAGGTACATGTGGCTTTTTAAAACAGGGTTTTAAACAAACAAAGATTTGAAATCATGGCTTGAATGTTATACACTGATATTGAAAACAATTATCTATGGATATAGTAGACTCCCTTTTGCGAGACATATTTCAGGCAGAGGCTAGCACATTTGTTAGGGATGCTTCAGTTAGCATTTAATAGGCATTCTTGCATGGACAAATTATTGAATTTATTGCTCAAGTGCCCTTTTTAATATTATAATGCTATGCTCTTGATTATGAAATAAGAAGCTATGATGGGCTGTTAAATCTGAAGTTAGCATTTGATTAATAAGGGTAGTGTAAAGAATTCAAAAGAGGTTCTTTGCAAAGTGTGTTACCATGAGCATATCTCTCCTCAAAGCTGCTGTGTTCAGTAGAAGGCCTGAACAGCTGCTTCAAAAGCTTCCACACACACATATGTACAGAGCCTCTTTGTCTCCAAATATTTTGAAATCAGTCTTGTTGCTGAATGGTCCAATTTCTATCAACTGCTAATGCTAATGGCACTATATATTTTATTTAAGCAAAAGTTTTTTTTAAGTGCTGAACATCTGGCAATCTCTAACTACTAATATGAATAAAATATGATTTTCAGACGTATTAGTTGTTTTGCTTGCTTTCATGCCTCAGCTAAAACCTAGTAATGCCTGTACAGATTACAGAATGAAACTGAAGAAAAATACAATTGAACTGATTTATTCATTGAGAAATAGCAAAGAAAAAATGTATTTCAGCTTTAGACACATATAAGTAATTTATCCGTAAGATACAAACTTATCTTATCTATGGGTAATGTATGGAAATAAGTAACTGAAGTTTACAAAAACTGTAATTCGCACACATCCCACAAACTCCCTCCCAATGATTTTTATATTGCATTGTCATCAACATATTTCCTTATTCAAAGCAAAACACAGTGAATACATTGAAAAAGATGTAAGCTGTTTTATACTCAGACTTAGCTGTTAGAACGAAAAACGTTTTGAGATAGCTTGCTAACATTCTAGATTAGGTACTAATAAATCACTTGTAAAGAAGTCCAAATTCTTCTCAATTAATAATATTATGGTATTTCTTCCTCTTCAGCTCTAAGTCCATACTTTTTATCTTGATTATTTTCTCATTAGTTTAATATCTAAATACTACTAAAACTCTGTCTGTTGTAACCTTTAACTGGGCAAAATGGTGCATCGTAGGGCAACAATTTTTGAAGCAAGGTATCTCAAATGGGATAACTTACAGAAAGTGTCCAAAATCGGGGACCAATGACTCCTGTGGAATTGAAATTTGGCAAATTTTATAAAACATTTTATGACATAAAATCATAAAACATTTTATGACATAATACAAAATGTCGTAAAACATTTCCTGTGGTCAACTCCTGATGTTTGACTGTGCTATACAGTTCAATATGAATGACATGGGCTATTTTCAAGGCAGGTACATCTCTCAGTATCTCCCTGAATTTTTAAGAATGTTTCCAGTGAAGGCAGTATGTTAGAAGCTCTCCCATTGTTGAAGACATTGAGGAATCTGGTAAGGAAATATCTCTGAAATGATGACCCAATGGGTCATGCTGTCTAGTTATTCAGCTAATAGCATCTATCTATCTATCTATCTATCTATCTATCTATCTATCTATCTATCTATCTATCTCTGATGAGTTATTAGACATACAGAAATAGGCATGTGTCTATAATACTGATCTAAAGATGTTTTCTTCCAAGAAAGCTTAGCCTTATAAAAAGGCTACGACAAGCAAATGTATCAGGCAAAGAAACTAGTATGCTAGTCTCTTTCCCAGTATCACCTTTAAAATCCCCAATTCTCTGTGTTGAGCAAGCTATCCTATCTTTCATGACCAGGAACCATGACAAACATGATTGCTGACCAATCAAGTTTACTGCTGGACACACTGTTGAACACAGGGAATCCAAATGGAACTCTGTACAATCTTATCCCTCATATGCATACTGGACTCTTATATTCTATTCAGCATAAGAACAGCATAGGACAAAACATTAGACGTGAGTGGGGGAGAATTAGGAACTTATCTCTTCTTCTCAGAAAGCTTAGCAGGTAATTTTAGGGAGGTATCTCTCTACCTAACTTCTTCTGCAAGAATATTGTGAGAATAAAGGGTGTACGAAATAAGTGGTTCCTCACAATACAGGTAGTCATCAACCTACGACAATTTATTCAGCAACCGTTCAAAGTTACGACAGTGCTGAACGAATAGTGGTTACAACCAGTCCTTGGAGTCCCAAGCACCTCTGTGGTCACATGATTGCAATCCAAGCGCCCCCACTGTCACATGATTGCAATCTGGGTGCTTGGCAACCAGTTCACACTAACCACCGGTTGCAGAGCCCCATGACCATGTGATCACCATTTGCAACCATCCCTGCTGGCTTGCCCAGAAGGTCAATGGAGAAGCCAGCAGGGAAGATTGCAAGTCACTGGGTTAAGCCTCCCCCCATGCACCCTCCCCCAGCCCTTCTGTGCTCACGCCATGCCGACCACTCACACACCCCTGCACACCTCTCCGGATAAGGAGAGGACAGGAGATCACCCACATGTGCTCTTGATGGCTGCTCCTCGTGAGGAGCCTGCAGGACAGCAGCTTTCCGTGGGTTTGAGTGCCAGGAGACGATGGGATTAGCCATCTTGCTTGTAAGAGACTGTAAATAAGATGACATTCCTTTTCCATCTTTAAGAGATTGGTACCACTTGGCCAATTTTAGCTTGTATACTCGCTCTTCATCTTGTCTAAAATCTTTAAAAAATAAATAGTCCCTCAATAATGAATGGTAATTTATGTCATTCAACATTTCCTGATCTAGTGAAAATTGTGAAAATAGTTCTAGACACTAATTCACCCATCCAGTACTGTTAAATTGTTTGTGGAGGCATTGTTTTGCCAAATAAGTGTCATATTCCTCTTAATTATTGAAAGTCAATCTCTCTCTTTAAATATGATACTCTGACTGGCCTCTGTTCTAAGAGCTGACCAGCTACACAGGCAGTTTCTCTTGAAAACAGGAAGAATTGGTTGCTTTGGGGCTCACATTTCTAAGGAAAGGTTTAGGTTAGATCAAAAGGGCTGGTGCAGGAGTGTATGGCTTTTGGAGGAGGTATGGTGACCTGAACTGATTACCGCGGCCATAAAAGACCAAGGAATTGGTGAGTAGAACAGTTCCTTGGAACCTCTCCGGATAAGGAAAGGATGGGAGATTATCCACATGTGCTCTGGATGGCTGCTTTCCATGGATTTGATCACCAGGAGATGACGGGATTAGCCATCTTGCTTGCAATCACAGCAGAGACTTTTAAAGGACACTATATCTGCAAACCTCACTTTCTGATCACTTTCGGAAATTTTTATTTTTATTTTTATTTTTTTATATCCCTCCTTTATTATTTTTATAAATAACTCAAGGCGGCGAACATACATAATACCCCTTCCCCCTATTTTTCCCACAACAGCAACCCTGTGAGGTGAGTTGGGCTGAGAGCGCGCGACTGGCCCAAGGCCACCCTGCCGGCTTTCATGCCTAAGGCGGGACTAGAACTCTCAGTCTCCTGGTTTCTGGCCCGTTGTCTTAACCACTAGACCAAATTGCTCATTAACTACTTCTAAGCTATTAGAGCATAGCTTTCCAAACTGAGTGTCGCGATACATTAGTGTGTCGCGACAAAACCCGGAAGTGCTGATGGTGTGGTGATGTGTGCGGCGGCGGCACGCCATCAGCGCTTCCGGGTTTTAGCGCAATGCACGAGGCCGCCGCTGGCGCGCCACCGCCGTTGCTGTGTTGCCAATGGCAGGACTTTGGAAAGCACTGTATTAGAGACCTTTGGATCAACAAGTCTGAAAACACCAGGTGAGTTTGCCTTCACTCCTGAATGAAACATTTTAGACAGAGAAGATAGGTGGTTTGAGAGAGGGGTCAAGGAGTCCATTTATGCCAACTTGGAAAATCCTTCCTTGACTAGAGGTGGGGGCCTCAGGCACAATCTTTCCCCTATTTTCCTTCCTGCTTTGTCTTCTGTGCCTAGGAAGATTAAGACCATTTCACAAGCTCAACAGCAGCATGGTAATCTTAACGATCCTCCTTTGGATGATAAAGGGACTTAGAAATAAACATCTCAAATAACCATGACCTAGCCCCAGGTGCAAGGTCACACAGCCACCCTAGAAACATATTTAAGGATTCCCTTACTAACTTTGCTCAGACTGAAGAAGCTTCTTGGATAAGGAGCGAAACGTTTCCACTGAGAAAATAGAAATCCAGTTGACATGATTCAAGCTACAGACTGTTCCACCTGGATGACTGAGAACCTTCATCGACATCCTGAATGAAGCATTTTTTTAAACATAAGCTTAAAAATTTAAAGAATCTGAAATAAACAGCAAAAAGCTAAATAAGATTTTGATCTTAGAAAGTTATAAATGGACTAAGGGTCCAGATAAAATTGGAATATTGAAACTTTTACAATAAGATTTTGAAATTAATTATATAGAACAAATAGCTTCTTGTGGGAAATAGATTCTGTTTTGGTTTTAACAAGAGATAACATAGATAAGCAATTTCATGATTTCAAAAACTGGACACTAGAGGGGACTAAAGTTTTTAGGTAGAAACCTGCAAGATGTTGCAAAACATTCTAACAATGAAAATACTGAAGGAGACTTTTAAAGAATGGAATCAGAAAATAGTAGCCACAATATCAACAATGTCAGCAATGATGTCTGCTTCTATGGACAGACTATGTCCAAAATATGTTACTGAAGAAATGACAGATGTAGAACAAATTTTATCTGGCAAGATAGAGATGGCATCGAAAGTGGGTTTACAACTGACAGGCCAAGAGCATGACTTAGAAAAAGATGTTTCATTGGATCTACAAAAGAAACTGGCCGAGGTTTTAAAATTTAAAAGCGAAATACAAATGACAAACCAGGAAAGTGACCTGGAGAATTTTTTCCAATTGGATTTACAAAAGAGTCCTGTTAAAGCCTTGAAGAACTCTGTGATGGGACAAAGAAGAAATGAAGAGAAAACAAATCGTACAACAATATTTTAATGAACTAAAGATTAAGACTGTTAGAAGTAAAAGGAAGGAATATAAAGTTGGTTTTAGGCAGGTATCTCTCTAAAACAATCAAGGTTAAAACAAGATATGTTGTTACTTCTGACAAAACTTTATGGACTTTCTGCTGACACCAGGACTAAAAAGATAACGTTTTATGGATTTGTTTATAGATAAAAGATGTGATATGGGATGGAGAGATAAATGTTTGCAAGCTTAGAGGAGGTGAAGAATCACTAAATTTGTTTATACTTGTTGTGATGAAGGTTGGAAGTCACTTCTTTATAAATTTCTTTTCTCTTTCTTGATTATATTCTTAATTTTCTCTTTTCTTTTTTCTTGTACTTTTTAATCCTTCTTTCTATTCTTTCCTCTTTTGTTAAATTTAGTTTGTATTAGATTTTACTATTATAATCGAAATTCTTTTAAAAAATTATACACACACACACACACACACTATATATATATATATATATATATATATATATATATATATATATATATACACACACACACACACATACATACATACACACACACACACACACACATATGTTTAAAAAAACATTAGTGTACACGTGGATGAGGCCAAATAAGACATTCTAGATCTGAATGAATGAAATATTCGTATTAATTACTTTGTTCATTACATAGTTGAATGTGCTGACAACAAAATCACACAAAAATTAGCAATGGAAATCAAATGTAAGCAACCCCTGAAGGTCTGGATGTGGAGTTACACTCAAAATTAAAGTGGAAAAGAACACTACAGGCTGATCCAACGTTGATGTAATGTCCTTAAAACAAGTCACAATGAGGCTCAGTAGTGTGTGTGGCCTCCACGTGCCTGTATGACCTCCCTACAACGCCTGGGCATGCTCCTGATGAGGTGGCGGATGGTCTCCTGAGGGATCTCCTCCCACACCTGGACTAAAGCATCCCCCAACTCCTGGACAGTCTGTGGTGCAACGTGGCGTTGGTGGATGGAGCGAGACATGATGTCCCAGATGTGCTCAATTGGATTCAGGTCTGGGGAACGGGCAGGCCAGTCCATAGCATCAATGCCTTCGTCTTGCAGGAACTGCTGGCACACTCCAGCCACATGAGGTCTAGCATTGTCTTGCTTTAGGAGGAACCCAGGGCCAACCGCACCAGCATATGGTCTCACAAGGGGTCTGAGGATCTCATCTCGGTACCTAATGGCAGTCAGGCTACCTCTGGCGAGCACATGGAGGGCTGTGCGGCCCCCTAAAGAAATGCCACCCCACACCATTACTGACCCACTGCCAAACCGGTCATGCTGGAGTATGTTGCAGGCAGCAGAACGTTCTCCACAGCGTCTCCAGACCCTGTCACGTCTGTCACATGTGCTCAGTGTGAACCTGCTTTCATCTGTGAAGAGCACGGGGCGCCAGTGGCGAAGTTGCCAATCTTGGTGTTCTCTGGCAAATGCCAAACGTCCTGCACGGTGTTGGGCTGTAAGCACAACCCCCACCTGTGGACGTCGGGCCCTCATACCACCCTCATGGAGTCTGTTTCTGACCGTTTGAGCAGCCACACGCACATTTGTGGCCCACTGGAGGTCATTTTGCAGGGCTCTGGCAGTGCTCCTCCTGTCCCTCCTTGCACAAAGGCAGAGGTAGCGGTCCTGCTGCTGGGTTGTTGCCCTCCTACGGCCTCCTCCTCGTCTCCTGATGTACTGACCTGTCTCCTGGTAGCGCCTCCATGCTCTGGACACTACGCTGACAGACACAGCAAACCTTCTTGCCACAGCTCGCATTGATGTGCCATCCTGGATGAGCTGCACTACCTGAGCCACTTGTGTGGGTTGTAGACTCCGTCTCATGCTACCACTAGAGTGGAAGCACCGCCAGCATTCAAAAGTGACCAAACCATCAGCCAGAAAGCATAGGAACTGAGAAGTGATCTGTGGTCACCACCTGCAGATCCACTCCTTTATTGGGGATGTCTTGCTAACTGCCTATGATTTCCACCCGTTGTCTATTCCATGTGCACAACAGCATGTGAAATTGATTGTCAATCAGTGTTGCTACCTAAGTGGACAGTTTGATTTCACAGAAGTGTGATTGACTTGGACTTACATTGTGTTGTTTCAGTGTTCCCTTTATTTTTTTGAGCAGTGTATATACACACACACACACACACACACACACATATATATATATGTTTAAAAAAACATTAGTGTACACGTGGATGAGGCCAATGGCCTTTCTAGTCATGTATTCTTTTTTGTATTGGTTTTGAGATGCTCAGAAATATGGTATGAGATTTCTAAGGAAATTGCATTCAATTTCTGCTCTGATGCTAAGGATTCCAGCCATTATAAATAGCATTCTTAATGAAAAATTTATGTAGTACTGTCTAAGGCTAAATCCCTTTTAAAGCCATCTAAGTTAGTAATCACCACTACATTCTATAACAGTGAATTTTATGTAGTTTAACCCTGTGTTATGCATAGATGTACATCATTTTGCCTGCTGGGAATCTCCTGTCATTTGGTTTAACAGGATGTCTGGATTCTAGAATTACAAGAGAAGAAATGCAACTCTTGTTTCTTCTACAAGGCATAGTTTTATAACTGTCTATCACCCACCCACACTTTTCCCTCAAAGGCAGGTATAGGCCAATGTATGCATTAGATCAGTAATATGGAATAGTTTAAGCAATTTAAGCTAGCTCCACAGATGGCTAGCATAACATGCATGAGTCCTGCATCTGTTATAACCCTTAATTTATCGGAAAAGAACACTGCAGTCCATCTTATGCATTTTTATTTGGGAAAGAAATCACATTCAACTCAAGGCTTATTCTTAAGTAAAAATGTATAGTATTTCTATCTTAAATTTTCTGATTAATCAAAATTCACGCAAATAAGGATCTTCTGGCTTTCTATACAGACTATTATTAGAATTTTTGCAACATATTTAGCACTAAAAGCATATAAACACTTATTTTTTCCTATAAAATTAATTAGCATGCATTGCAAAACTTATTTTAATAACTGGTATATAAACCATTATAAACACTATAGTAACAATCACAATATGAACCATAAAAATAATCTACGTTAAACAAATCTCTTTGTTTAATCTCTTTTTGTAATTCTGGATTCTAAGAACAAGAACCATGATTGATAGCACAACCTTTACTTTAAATATTGTATATAATACAAATAATGAAATTTCAAGTTTCCATATTAATATATCTGTAGGAGCAACTATATAGTTAAAGCAACTATGACATTTTGTTTTCCCATTTTTAACTTGGTGCTTTTCAGACAGACTTTTGTGAAACATAGTGAACCAATTCTACATTGAGAGAACCTTCCAAAGCAAGAAGTGATGTAACATCAGAATGTAAGAAGTCTGCTGGATTAGATGACAGGACTGCTTAGTCTAGCAATCTATGCCACAAACTGCTCAACTAGGTACATATATGAATCTCCCAAGTAAGGCATGACATTACTGGTCACTTTCTTGTAAAAATATCCACTCCATCTTTTAGTTGTGTAAGCAAAGCTTCCAGCAATGTAAAATTATATAAGAATTATATAAGAAATGTAAAATTATAGACTTCCTTCAAATGTATTAGATGACCTGTTATAGGAAAAGTTATTTTAAGATATGGTTAGCAGTTACTTTTTTATTGTAACATAAGTATATGTATATATGAGTCTATATTATAGAACACTTTAAATTGAAATAAAGTTAACATATTTTCCTGTCCAATGCTAGTTGATTCCCTTTATCTCTCTCAGAATAATTCCATCTTGCTTTGATTAACTTTCAGCTGTTTTGCTTTTATGTATTTCAATGCTACTTTCAAGCAAAATTTCATAGTTACCCTAGAAGTAGCAGACATAAAATAAGAAGTAAAGCTACATGATGCTTCATCTCAAACCTGGAGAGGGTTTTCCCCCAGGTTTAATGTTAAATAGTATGGAGGACAAAATGAAATCCTGTGATACTCTACAGTCCAAAGGCACAGGGGCAGAACAGAAACATCATTCACTATGATTACTAAGGAAAATACAAGTACACCATACAAACATGAACAATCTATTTTTATTTATTATTTTTATTTTATTATTTGGATTTATCCCCGCCCATCTCTACCGTGGCAGACTCTGGGCGGTTATTTTTGACTTCAGACAAGGGTCCCTGCTAATTTACATCCTCTCTTTTGCTCAACCCTCCCCCACCTCCCCAAATCCCTTTCTCTGTTCCAGTTAGCATGATGGCTCCTTTCTATAACATGGATGTAATGACCTTTCTCTATAGTTATATAAGCAACTGGGAGTTGTGCAGCTGTACAAATAACTTGCTTAAAGTTCAAGGAAAGGTTGCAAAACATTTTATTCAGCTGATATTTAAGTGAGTTCACTGTAAAAAATTTCCACAAAGAATCTATTTCATGCAAAAGTAGAATGATCAGCTGATCTCTTAAAAAAAAAGGGGGGGAGTATAGGTGTTAAAATTGAAATATATTTGTTTACAGGCTACTTTGTAGTAAGTGAGCTCCCAATGGATATCTTGAAGCACATGATTCATTCTAGTGATTCCCCCAAATTAAAAGGCCAATTATGGGAATCTTCTATCTCTTAGCTAGTAAATTAAAAGCAATTTAATCAGCAATGTGTAGCTTCTTAAAAGTACATCACTGTGAATAGGTTAACAGATACCCAAGACAATACAGAAACTTTATTTTAAAAGTAAGTTTACAGAAATGGGTGTTGCCATATTTTATAGTGCATTAAAATGCAGTGTATATATTTATTTTTCTAATATATTCCATATCCTAGTTCAGAGCTTTCCACACTTTTCATGTTGGTGACACTTTTTAGACATGCATGATTTCACAACACACTCTTACAGCAGGGCATCATTTCACGACACACAGCAGGGCACAAGGCAGGCACTAGGACCTGTGCAGAATCACAGCAGGTTTGGAGGCAGCAAGGCACAAGGCAGGCACTAGGACCTGCGTGGAATCCTGGCAGGGCTTGGAGGCAGCAGCAGCCGACACACCCAGACACCACAGCCGACACACTAACATGTGTTTGGAAAGTTTGGAAAGCTCTGTCCTAGTTAATAAGAAATAGAAGATACACTATCCTAATGGACTGTGTCAGTGATATTATTTCAATGAGGGACATCTTTAATGTAGGTATGTTCTAGTGTGATGTGAAAACCACTTATTGAAGACAGCATATCTCCTTTATAAAAACATTCCCCCAAACAACCTATTCTTTATCAATTCAAATTGTATCATGGCATTGTGCAAGTTCATTATTTGTATATCAACTTGTAAAATACCTTGGCAATTTGTTCTGAGGACAGTAAGGTGCCCAAGGATTTGTCACCATCTGCAGAATCTAAAAACAAGGTTTAATGGCCCTCTGACGAGGGAGTAGTGAGGCTTTCAACATTGGTGTCAGCCCTTTGAGTTGGGCCAGGTCAAGAAACAGACACCACAGGGATTCTAGGAATGCTACTTTATTGTTGTAAAGTATAATAAAAGACTTGAGAGCCTGTACAAGTTTCTCTCTGTCCCATCTTATACTAAAGAAAATCAAGGTAGGGTTATTTGAGTTTCTTTCTCATGCTTCCTTCAATCTCTCAGCTGTGTAATCTCTTGTCCAACAGTTCTTTCATACCCAAGGCCACGTTTAAATTCCTTTAGATAAGCATATATACATGGAAGACTAACCAAGTGCTAGCCATTCCAATGCAGCAGGATTTGGCTAGGGAGTAGACAGTGCCATTAGTAAATAGAATCAAGTGTGAAGTATATCCCAGATCAGAATTTCCAGAGTTAATTGTTGGACCCAGAATCAGAAACATGGCCAGAGAATTACTGTATGTGATTCTATCCAAGAGTGTCTGCACAAGGTATCTAAATTAAAATATTAATATAAGTATATAATTAAAGTATTTTATTTAAATATGTATATATTATTATGTATATGTTACCTAGTTGGGTAATGAAATGTCTGCAAGCAAACAATCAAGCTCAGAGAACACCAAGGACTCCAGAAACTAGAAAGACCCTGAGTTCTAGTCCTCTTTTAGACACAAAAGCTGGCTCTCTCTATCAGCCCAACCAACTTAAAGGGCTGTTTTTGTGGGCAAAATAGGAGGAAGAATGTATGCCATTTTGAGTTGGTCAAAATAAAGGCAGGATGTGTGTGTGTGTGTGTGTGTGTGTGTGTATACACATACTGTATATATAAATAAATTTGGCATATTTAACTAAATTGATGTCATCTGTCCATCAATGCTATGGGTTTATTGATCAAGGCTGATGGAAGAGGCTTTGAGCTATTAACACTGGTGCTTTCAGCAGCACAACTAGATTCAAATGCATTTCTCTGTAGGAATGCAACATCTCACAGAATAATGTCACTCACGTTGGAAGATAGAGCAAAGCAGAATTTTGTGAATGCTTGATCAAATATAATTACAATATACTTTTATTTGTTTCTGATCAACACAAGGCAAACACACAGAGATGGTGGAATTAGCAACTATAACACAGAAAACCCATGAACCCATAAGGACAGTGACTATAGTGTTAAAAGATGTTAAGAAAAAAGCAGCAAAATTGCTATAAAACTAAAAACTGAATCATTATAGGGTTAGATAAAATTTAATTAAAATTCAAGAGATGATAAAGTTATCATATGGTGCTACCTATAAAGGTAAAAGAAAACATAAATTAAAAATTAAGCTGTGGCAACAAACCCGAGTAACTGGAGATTTCTGGCAGCAGTACAATTACAGAAGCACTTCTAGAATTTATATTTGCTTAGCCTATGTCAGGATGGAGGCTGAGTCGGAGTCAGAGGAAGACGGGCTGGTATGGGAAGAAGCCGGAAAGAGCAGAGAAGGCGCGAATTTCAAATCGGATCTGATACCGCCGATTGGAGACAGCCCAGAGAAAGAATCATCCCCACCTATGCGAGAAAGGAGGTGGGAAAGGCGGGCAGAGCAGCGTAAGGCGTAATTGGCTCCCGCCTGCAAATGGCGCAAAATTCAAAGGGATAAAAGGCAAACGAAGCTTGCACTGGTCGCCGGAGACAACTGTTCACGTTTCTTACCGCAGCCTTCAGTGAATCAAGATCTTGTCGCCGTGCCAAAAGCCCAGCCCGAGCCTTGCCTCGCCACCCAGCCGAGCTTCGCACCGGAACCTTGCCTTGCCGCCCAGCTGCCCTCTGCGCCAGAACCTTGCCTTGCCGCCCAGCCATGCTCCACACCGGAATCTTGCCTTGCTGCCCAGCCATGCTGCATGCCGGAACCTTGCCTCGTTGCCCAGCCACGCTTTGCACTGGAATCTTGCCTTGCTGTCCAGCCGCGCCTCACGCCTGAGCCTTGTCTCACCGCCGTGCCAAGCCTCGTGCCGGAATCTTGCCTTGCCACCACGCCAAGCCTCACGCCGGAATCTTGCCTTGCCACTGCACTAAGCCTCGCGGCAGAACCCTGCCTTGCAGCCCCAAGTACCGGGTTGAACTCTTGCCTGGGGACCGCAACAGACTCGGAACTACCGCCTTGCATCGCTGCCACATGGTGGCTTCCCACATGCATGCCAACCGGGAGCTAATCACCGCAGCACAATTCGAATTCTGCAAGCATCTCGTCTCTCTCTATACTTGTGTGTTTAATTGTAAATAAAAGACTATATTTCACCCCTTCCTGTTTCGAGTCTTAGTTGGGACAGGACAGCCTATCTAGATGTTGGTTTTTAAAAAGGCTGAGGTTTTGAGAAGTATGTATAATACAGTACTCTATGAAAAGAATCTGAAAGAGATGCTTCCAAAGTTGACATAAAGCGCTGCCTAGAAAGCACTAGAGCAGATTTTGGAATGCTCACTTGGCTGCTTCAAAGACTTTCCCCAGATGTCTGCACATGCATACATGTGCACAGGCAACACTTCCTCCAGAACTGCCAGCAAAGCTGTCCACACTCACAAATGCACAGACAGTATGGGATAGGCTTTGAAGCTTCCAAAGGATACTATTACTTTAACACTTAAAGGAGGGACTTTTCATTGCAAAATACCTCTTTTAAATGCATAGCTATAAAGCATTAGATTAGATCCAGCTTCATATCATGAATTTTCATGTTTCATCCCCCAAAAGGCTTTTATAGATAAAGAGGGCTTTTTTCCCCTCCCAGAGGAACACATCCTTAGGTACATACCCACTTCTTTGGAAAATAATCCTTTCATTTGTATACTCCTATGGATGTTTTTTTTCCCTTTCTTTTTAGTGTTACTAAAAGTGGTGCCATCTTTAACTTGAATAATCACTACAGCTGTAAATGTCTGTACACTTTTAAATTACAAAGAACTCCAAATTTTGGGATTTTAACTCCTTTAATGCTAATGCATTTGGGCTAATAAGAGTAATAGCTTTAACTGCTTTAACTCTTTTTAATTATGTGGAATATATTCAGAAATTTGTACAGAACTGTACATATTTTGCAAGGAAAGCAAGAAAATTGCTGTCAAACTCTCCCAGGATTTCTAGTCCCCATCTAATACTCAGGGCAGCAACATACTAATTACAGCTGATTCACAATTTGTGAAAGATTCTTGGCAGGTGCACATGTACATAAGTGCCCAGAAGACTAGAACAGGCCTTGAAATAGCTGCATCAAACTTTCAAGAATGATTTTCACATCCCTAATGCTCATGTTGACATTATATAGAGTATACATATCATTAAAGGAAATGGCAAAGTCCTTGATAGTCTTCTGTTCTTTACAAACTTTTACTAATGCCTTTTTACAAATTATTTCCAGATAAGTAATTGCCACAAAGGAAGAAAGGATTTCCCTTATATTCATTAGTATGGTAACATTTCTAGGGACATGCTACACATTATTTAATACCAATATTATTATGTAAGTCATATACACATACTTCCCTTGATTTTAATCTGTGTATAAACTATGACTCCTCATTTAGGACTACCCTTGTAATAATTAATGGTCAACGTGAAGTAAACAACTTCCTCATATTGAAGGGAGGGAGAAAACAAGCCAATGTAACAAACATGACATGAGGAAATCTAGTATAAATATGAGTCAACTTACATACCTGAACATCAGATAATAGAAACTGCTAAACCAGTATAAAACGAGAATGTGAACCAAGCCTGTTATAATACAAGGGATTCAACAGGCCCACAACTGCTATAAGGGAGATTTATCTAGTTGGTTGAACACAATTTTAATAATATTTGCTATATTCAGTAGAATATGTTCTGGTTCCTATAATATACTTTTTATGAAGTTTACAACAGCAAATATTACAGATAGTACAAGAGTTCTGAATGCTTGTCTTACAGTGCAGACAATGTCCCCAGAAGTCTATGCTGCTCTCACCCATAAAGTTCCCAACTTTAACAAGGATAAAGTTCCCATGTACTAATGGTTTTATTATAAGCAGTAGAGGATGTTTCAGGTTTGTCAGCTAATCCTGCTCTGTGAACTACAGTGTTGCATCAAAAGTCAGCAAAATATTTTCTAGAAATAGAAGAGTATTTGTACGGCTTTCCTTGAGGCTTTTGTCTTTGGGTGGAGCCTTTTTGTATTAGAGACAGTTTGGACTGGAATGGCAGGTGAGGCTTTTTTCAGTTTCTATGCTTCTGGGAATGTTAGAGTCTCTTAATTTCCGTGGTTTAAAAACGTTGCCCATTAGAAAAAAACAGCTGCTGTCACAGAAGGACACATCAGTCAGAAAACCTTCAAGAACATTATTATTTTTCTTCAACAAAAAGAGATCTGGAAATTTACAGCTCCCCTCACAAACATCCAAGTCCAGTGCCATGTAGTGAGTAAACTATATAATGACATTATCCGCACAGCTATATGGCTACTATGCATGTTATTATTTTACTAAAGGAAATGGTAGATAATGATATATACATTCTCCGTGGCTTTTTGAATTGGACAAGATTAACACTGAAAGAAACACACATTAAATTCTTTGTTCGGTAGTAAACCATATTATAAAGTTGGACCAGAAATTTAAAATTATTACAGTTTACAATAAATTGTGTGCTACAGTTCCAGTATAAAGTGGCCTGGCTAATCTTAACACAACAGTTTTCTGTTAAGTTTCCCTAAAGAATGAGACAAGATTTCATCACTGTCCATCTAGTGACATCAGTGGCATTCTGTAATCCTCAGAGCCAAATGTGGCTCTCGGCTACAGGGAGGATCCCATCCCATCCCGTTCAATAAGTAGCAATAATTTCTTAGTGGTTAGAATGGGAGACTTTTGTAAAACAAAGAGTTAGTACTTTTTTCCCTGTTCATGCTAATAGGCTACAAAATTATTAACATGTGTGCAAGATAAGCAAACTGGTTAGTAAATGTTTGATGAGCTGAGATCATGCATTGGATAAGGTACAAAGATACCACATCTCCTTAGAAGATCTACGTATGCCATAACATCTTCTGGGAGTCTCTGCTTTACTACTTTTAGGAATTCTGAAGTATGCCTCTGACATAGTGGCGAGGACAGGAGAGATGAGAGGGTTTTTGTTGCTGTTTGTTTTTTGGCTTTTTAGCTGTCAAATTAGACAGAAGCAAAATATTTTCCCCTATCATTTGGGTGTTCCAGGCACATGGTAAGCACAAGGATTTGTCACATATTTTATATAAGTTATGCAATCAATATAGCACAGCGCCATTTAAAACTGTGGTAATTACACACTCCCATATTACCCTTTGGGCAGCACTGTAATTAGACTATGTCATCACTGGAATCACAATTAAAATAATCAGTATAAAAAGGTCTCATATAAATGGTAAACTGACTCTGAAGAAATAAGTTGTTTTCTCTCTCATTAGCACAATACCTTCTTTGTTTGCTATTTAGTTTTAAACACCTTCTTCAGCCAATCTCATTTACTCTCCATGCCACAAAATATGTTAGATTTAATACTCACAGCTCTTCAAGATAAGGGAAATTCTTGAAGGCATCTTCTGGTAATCTTGTTATATTGTTCATACTGATGTCCCTAAATGTGGAAAACAAAACAAAAAATAGAATTCTGTGATAAAAAATATTTTGATGAAATAAGATAAAATAGCTTAGAGATGATTATAACCTGGCATAATAATGAAAATATTAAATGGCAAAAAACTCACCCCAAAACCAAATAAAGCAAAGACACTCATAAAAAACAGTGTACTTTGACAATTCAAGGGTCTCATGAGTGTCAATTCCATGAACCAACCATACACAAGATGAAGACAGCACTGGGACTAGAGAATCCCCATGATCTGAAGAGCATACACATATTCACTCTCCTTGGGCTAAGTGGACAACTGAATAGTAACTGAATGTATGTGTAGATGGCTGGGGGGAGGAATAGAACAAAGACCAGGTGAGCAGAATGAAAAATATGTCTGGTTAGAATACTAAACACAGGTTTTGCAACAATCCATTTAGTTTTCTTTAGTTTTGTAAGAACCTTGACAATCCACTTAGATTTCTTTAGAGCCCATTTTGTGTCTCTTACTTTAGATCAGAGCTTTCCAAACTGTGTGTCGGGACACATTAGTGTGTCGGCTGCAGTGTCTGGGTGTGTCGCAGCTGCTGCTGCCTCCAATCCCTGCCAGGATTCCACGCAGGTCCTAGTGCCTGCCTTGTGCTTTGCTGCCTCCAAACCTGCTGTGATTCCGCGCAGGTCCTAGTACCTGCCTTGTGCCCTGCTATAAGAGTGTGTTGCGAAATGATGCCCTGCTGTAAGAGTGTGTTGCGAAATGATTCCCTGCTGTAAGAGTGTGTCACCAACATGAAAAGTTTGGAAAGCTCTGCTTTAGATATTTACTGTACAGCCCAATAAGTTTGAAATAAGCACTTGTATCTCTTACAGTACTGTATATAGCTTGTCTATGGGTATCATCACACAAAATTGTAAGAAATTTAGCAGGCATCAGATGTGACAAGAACTTAAAATGTATGTTAAATTATCTTTATTCAGGTAAAGCTTCCGATTTAGGCACTTAGTTTTACGTGCTTCCCCAACCCAGAGCTATAACTCCACTGTATTCCTTGGATTGTAATTATTATGACACACATGAACTCTGCATTTTATTAAAGCTATTTTTGTATTACTACTGGAAGATTAAAAAAAAAAGATGAGCAACCAGCATTCAAACCTTCATAGCTGTCTCCTCCTTTAAAAGAAAGAAAAAGCAAAAGTATAGAAATGAGTACATTCAAACCTGATAAATTAAGCCCCTCAAGCTGACAGGAATAGTAAGAACATGTCTCAGCTCCACCACGGTCATACTTTTCTGCAAAATGTATATTTTTTTAAAAAAAAACTCCTCAAGGTAATAGCAGATTTCAATTTCAGACCACAAATGCAGACAAGTCCTTACATGACAAGTATGCAAAGCAATTTCTTGGTTTCCTCTCATAGGAAGAGAGATTGAGCAGAGTAGTTTTCCTTGTGTGGGACCATTACTTTTATATCAGAAGTCACATCACTGGAGGGGAGGACCAAAAAGGAGCCTGATGTCCCAGATCATTACAACAGTATCTGTTTAAATGAATATGTCTATCTACCGACCTTAAAAAATCTGAATAGAAACAAGCTATCATACAATTTAATTTTAATTGTCGTTGCTATCATTATTTTAAGACTGTTCTTAACGTACTGGCATATCATTCTAGTCTTCCCCTTTCCCACTACAATAGATACACTAGCTCTGCCATCAATTAAAGACAGAGAAAACTCCTATATGATTAGCACAGTGATGACACCCTATCCTCAAACAACCTCTCCCATTACTTTTATCTAGATGCTAAAATATGTAAGGAGTCATATAGAGGCCAAAGGGATCTCCATTTTGCTGCAAACAATAGTACCCCAATTTCACCTTCTGTGATGTTCAGCCAAATAAAAATGGAACTTTCTCAAAGCATATCCTTATATCACCCAAATGTTCTAGAAAGATACAAGTAATAAATGCTGACAAGAGGTCCAACAGAATCAACAGATGTACTCCCATGTATGCAAACAAGCAACATAAAATCAACACTGAACCAAGACTGAAAAAGATCAATAGATCAAAGAACCAAGATCAAAAAGATCCAAATAATTAACTTCATCCATAAAAGTTTGAACGATAACCTTACCTTATAGGAGATTGAAAGCAACTGTTAGTTAACACTGATAGAGACTAAGAGCATATAATTAGAGAGTTCACTGGGTTTGGAAACACACTGCTTTGAATCAACCAGCACCCCAACTTTCTGCTTGGGTTCAGTGCTACTATGGAGGAGGATGGGAGGGCAGAATAAGAAGGGATAAAACAGACACTGACTTGCTGATTTGTATAATTTTTAGATACCATTCTGTCCTTACAAATATCCTTGTTTCCACCATATCCATACTTATTTTATACAATGTCTTTTGTCTTTTAAAATTTCTCAGCTCCCTTTTTGTGTGGAACTCATCAGCTCCATCCAACCATGATTTTGTTGGCCTTCCCTTGCTCTCAACCCACTTACTCTTGATTTGGTCTTTGTTCATTCTCTCTATAACCAAAGCATTTATTTTTTTTACCTAAATCCCTTTCTTCTTCTTTTGCTTCTTTTAATGTTAACACTTCCTTGGTATACTGACATTCTTTGCAGTTATCTTGTTCTCTATATACACATTGCAAAATTTCATTATCTCATCCTCATTTTTGCAATAATTCTCTTACATGCATTTTTTCATCCACAGCCTCTTTCACTTCATCATTCCACCAAGCATCCTCCATACACTATGACCCTCTGTAATATAATTTTCTTTATTCTGCTTCAAGCAACTTCCAAATCATCTTTCTTTACATACACTTTCCATTTGTTCTATTTGGAGAGAGGACTTAAAGTATCTTCTTACACTTTTTCATAGAAAGCTCATATTCTCTTTTCCTGGTGTCATTCTACTTAACTCTGGTTTCTTTCACTGCCCTGTTCTTCCATGGCAATATTTTACCCAGATCCACTCTTGATACCACCAAATAATAGTCTATACAACATTTAGAACCTTTAATCATCCTTAGTTCCTTCTCTAATTCTTTAGAAACAATTATGCCTTTCAAGTCATTCCTTTTCCATCCATATGCATGAACAAACTTACACTGAAACCATATGTTTGAAGTGAATAGATCTTTTAAGCAGACACTCACCAATCTCATTCATTCCTGGATATTCAAATGGCCCAATCACTTTTCTTGTGCTCTTTGGTCTCATTCCAACCAATAATCCATTTTACCTAATTAAGTCCCTATCCCCACTCTCAAATTGCATTCTTTCAGGATGTGTTGCAATTTTTCCTAAACCTCATCTCTATCTCTTCTATTATCACCATTCACTGCAGTATAACAGTAAATGTTGCAAAGGGAAAAACTTATTTCATATAGTCTGTAGCTTGAATCATGTCAACTGGATTTCTATTTTCTCAGTGGAAACGTTTCGCTCCTTATCCAAGAAGCTTCTTCAGTCTGAGCAAAGTTAGTAAATAAAAAGCAGGAAGGAAAATAGGGGAAAGATTGTGCCTGAGGCCCCCACCTCTATTCAAAGAAGGATTTTCCAAGTTGGCATAAATGGATTCCTTGACCCCTTGATCTTTCCCCTATTTAACTTCCTGCTTTGTCTTCTGTGCCTAGGAAGATTAAGACCATTTCGCAATCTCAACAACAGCAAGGTAATCTTAACGATCCTCCTTTGAATGATAAAGGGACTTAGAAATTACATCTCAAATAACCATGACCTAGCCCCAGGTGCAAGGTCCCACAGCCACCCTAGAAACATATTTAAGGATTCCCTTACTAACTTTGCTCAGACTGAAGAAGCTTCTTGGATAAGGAGCGAAACGTTTCCACTGAGAAAATAGAAATCCAGTTGACATGATTCAAGCTACAGACAATTCCACCTGGATGACTGAGAACCTTCATCGACTTATTTCATATAAATTTATGTTGATTAAATGCAACCCAGGTCACAACACAATTTCTTCCACTATGCACATTTCCCAACTTTTTTTCTTTTTAGAATTTTTATCCCTTTATTATTTTTATAAATAACTCAAGGCGGGACTAGAACTCACAGTCTCCTGGTTTCTAGCCTGGTGCCTTAACCACTACACCAAACTGGCTCTCAATGTATGAGAATGTACAATTTAATTCTCTGAATGTACAATTTAATTCAACCAAGCCACATTGTTTGTTCAACTAAGTGGCTCCCTTGAAGAATTCAGATAAATATGCATTCATGAAATGAGGCAAAAGGGGAAAAAATGACGTCCCTTATGAACTGCAAAGAAATAATATGCATGAAAGCACTGTTTGGTATTTTTCTGTACAACTGTTATAAAATATGTATTGTTACAACTAAAAAAACATTTATATGTAACTCAAAAAACCTGGATTAAATTATGTTTTATGTAATTCTCAAATGGAGCTATTAATGAGTGGAATGTAGTCTCTATCCAAGTGAAATAAGAACAGTTCTTTAACAATAAATACTTGTGGTAAGAAGGCTTTCTGATCTACGAACACAAAGGCCAACAGGTTAAAAAAACAAAGGTACACTTTTAGAAGCTGTTATATTCTCATATTGGTATATATTGAATAGATGATAGGTCCATGGCAGCAGAGGGCACCCACTAAAATCACAATTAAAAAGAACAATAAAAACACCCCAAAACCAGCACTTACAAAAAGATACAAAGTATGGTGATTCCACCATAAGGAATGTATTGGCTAACTGATAGAAAAATGTGAACTGGCAAACACGAACAAATTGTTTTTGCAGATGGGAGAGTTTTGAATAGCAAATGTATAGAAGCAGGCATATGATGAGCAGGACAGAGTGGGGAAAGTGTGGCTCTCAAGTACCATTAGGCTACAGTTCCCACCATCCCTGACCATGATTATCAGGCCAATGGGAACTGTAGTCCAACAATTTATGGAAGCTTATGAGGTACTGAAAAAGTGATACTAAGACATATTAGGTAAGTGCACTGGAACAGTACTGTGCAGTAGCGTTTGGCCTGTTGTAAGCCTATTGGCCTACTGTAAAAACTGTGTAATAAAATTCTCCAAATAGTAAAAGCCCAGGATTTTGAAAACTGCCTAGTGCTGAAAGGATCAGTCAAGCCTATCTAGGAAAAGAATTTCCTAAATAGGGAACCAGCAGAGATTTCCAGCCAATATGACATTTTAATCTCCACTATTACCCTAAAATTTATATTCAGATAATTATTTGCTATGAGCCCAAAACATTTGATTTGGGGAGTCTCTTATCTGCCTGGATGGTGCTGAAGAAAGTTGTCACCTTCTTCTCCTATTAATATGACAGTGTTGACAACTGCTGAGAAAGATGTGATGGCTATTCTTGTTGAAATTAGAGAAGATATAAACACCATTAAAGACCCTATTAATCCATTCAATGAGTTTCTGAATGGATGCTGCCATGAACAGAATTAACTCAGCTGGAAGAGTGTGGGAAGTCAATGAATACATCTATAATTGATTTACTAATGGTGGTGAAAAATATTCAAAATAA
This sequence comes from Charina bottae, assembly GCA_023362775.1. Lineage (NCBI taxonomy): Eukaryota > Metazoa > Chordata > Lepidosauria > Squamata > Charinaidae > Charina > Charina bottae. The sequence continues at coordinate 170,677,596 of JALMGJ010000001.1, forward strand.
AATCATGACTTTGGAACCTAACCCTCACTGGGTTAATCTACTGTATCTCACTGGAATTCTGGAGGAAGCAGTTAAGTAAGGCCACCAAGAGCAGATATGGGAAGTATTGCCTCTTCTCAGAAGATTTTTAAGCTAGTTACAAAGATAGCTTACCAGCTTCTCCTTTTTGTTCATCTGATAAGCTCTGTACTTTATTGTGAGGTCCCTTGTCACAAAAAATGCAATTTTAAACAAGGCCCATTCTGCAGGTATAGTTAAATGGGGTAATAAAAAGTCTCATACTATGTTTTTTCTCTAACTTTATAAGGAAATCTGACAATGCAGGAAAATGTTTCATGATGGGAGAAAAATCATTCAAGAGAAGAATTTTCAAGATTTCATCCGATTTCTCACCTTTGTTCGGAAATGATCAAATGGTTACTTGGAAATTATTTCATAATCACGTAGAAGCTAAAAAAGTCTTACTTCTTTAAGCTCTTATTGATTGAATAATTTTTCTTCTTTCTAGTATTTTCTTATTAATTTACTAGTAAATTAATAGCAAACTGTTACACTTCTATAAATTTGTATTTACTTCTGTATGACCATAGGTACAGGGAAATTTTACAAATTATAAACTCTTTACAGTTATGTTCTTCCCTATTTTGTTTTCCTTTCTTTATCCTTCCCTTTATTTTCCTCCAGCCTCTTCTTTAGATTGCTATTTATTCAGTATTATCCCTCTAATTACACTTTATTTCCTCTTTTCCCTCTGGTTCATGTATTAGTAAAAATATTAATAACAACCACCACCAGATTAGTTTATTAATTTGTACAGAGGGCAGCAGGGGTGTGCTGTAATGTCTGACTAACACCAATCAGGGTTTGGAGATTTTAAGTTTAAGTTTGATCACAAATAATTTCAATATTTTATTTTTTTCTCACTTTTGTGTGGGGACTGGTCTTTATAGGTTATCCTGATATGGTAAGGATGATTACAGTCTCATATAAATAACATTAAATGGCAACATCCCTTATAACGCGGAATGTTAAAGGACTGGCATTCTGGTAAATAAAGAGTAAGTTTTAGCTAAATTAAAATGATGGACACTGGAATTGCTTTTTGGCAGGAGGCTTATATTTTGTCTAAAGACAAACATCTTTTAGACTAGAGAAAGCTTGGATTGGAGGGGTTCACATAAGGGGCAATTCTAAATGTGCAAGGGGTATTGCTATTTTAATTACAGATTTTCTAAATTGACTGTTGAAGAAGAAATATCAGATGGAAAAGGCCATTTCTTAACACTTAGGTCAAAAACAGAAATTCAAGATGCAGCTTAAAATAAACTAGAAGCTAGTGAACATCTACAAGCACCAGTGAAGCCTCTTCAAGTATGCCAGTCTCTTCAGTCAGGTTTTTATTCTGCTAGTTGACCATATGGAAAAATGGAGATTTAAAAAGATTTTAAAAATAGGCTGTATGATACAGTAAATACTCTAAACCTCTATACTGTCCTTTTTAATACTGTTATCACTTGGTCAGTTTAGAGTCAGGCAGTGCCTAAATTGGATTAAACAAGAAATAAATAGTAATATAAATATTGAGATGTCCTTACAAACAAAACTCTTTGCTTTCTTCTTAAAATGCCAAACATCAGAATGGGATATAAAATCCTTTGAAGAAGCTGGGTGGCATGTGTTCCATTCATCAACTCCTTATATTCACAACAGAACAAACTTTATTTAATTCAGCGGTAATGTTTCTGGACAAAATGCTGTGCTTCCTTTCATATGCATTTTTATTCTCAAGATCTATCTATCTATCTATCTATCTATCTATCTATCTATCTATCTATCTATCTGATTTATATAGCCACCCATCTCATGCATGTGACCAAAGATTCTGATTTGCCTAGAAAGATCACGTAGTCTGGACATTTTCCTGCCAGAATTCCATGTTGTAACAGATGGACTTGTCCATACTTTCTATCCATTAGCATAGAACCACCTAGTTGTTAATTAAAAGAAAAAAGTAAAGATTCCCTTAAATCAGGTTCAACTCCTGATGACTACATTGATGTATTCTTGTAGTTTTCTTGGGAGCAATACAGAAACAGTTTGCCCCTACCTTCTTTAGGATGTTTCTTTTACTTTACAGTCTAGCCTATATTCCTTGCATTTTCTGGTGGTCTCCCATCCAAGTATTAACCAGGTCTGACTCTGTTTAAGTCAGTCAGTTACTGCCATCTACTGTGATGGATATTTAGATATGCATAAAAAATTGAACATTAAAGAAATGTTATCTCCTACAGGTTTATTATGGAAAGTTCTGAGCTATCAGATGGCCTTTCCTAGTAATACTTGACATACTTCTAAATTTTAAGCAACCTACTCTCTTTGTTAATCAAGAACAAGAAAGTCCTTTTCCTGCATACCTGGAAATCACCATTCCAGAAGTACCTCTCCCTCTTTTGTAACTTTCTTTTTTAAACACTAAAAATAATGTTAAATCTTGAGATTTCACCAATGTTTTCAAAGAAACATAACCAAATCACATTAAAAGTGGGAGTTTTAGAAATAGCTTTACTGGCAGGCATGACTGATACATTTCTGGAATTTCTGGTTTCATGCTTGCTCCTCTTTAGAAAAGGATTTTGCTATGTCAAAATAATCTGACAGTCTTAAATTCTGGTTTTACAATCTGTTTTTCTACATTGCCAGTTCCAGTAGTCTCTGTCAAGTAAAGCAGCAGTCCCCAACCTTTCTGGCACCAGGGACTGGTCGTGGAAGAAAAATTTTCCACGGACCGGGGGGGCGGGATTTGCAGGCAGGAGCCAATCGCGCACACCAGGGGGTGAGGTTTGCAGGCAGGAGCCAATCGTGCGCACCGGGGGTGGGGTAATTGCACGCACCAGGGGCGGGGTTTGCAGGAGGGAGCCCTGCGGCCCACTTCCTAACAGTCCGTGGCCCGCAGCCCACAGGTTGGGGACCCCTGAAGTAAAGCCTCACTATATGCGCACTGTGTTCAGACAGAAAATTATGGAAGGTTTGCTGCCTATCCCTTTCATCTTTTCAATTCCAACTGCAATTCTCTTTTTCTTGACAGTCTAGGAAACTGAACCAATTGATTCTACAGGCTTACTACAGGACTCTTCCCGTAACTTTGTCTCCCTCTTGTCCCTCAGAATCTGACAACTATGTTGGAAGGAGAAAAAAAAAAGGGTAGAGGTAAAAAAAAGGGTAGATATGATAGGCAGGAGCAAAAATCACTGTTCTTCCTAATGCCTCCAGGGTTGGGACACTCCACCCGCACCCCAAAAACATTCACCTTTTACAGGAAATGGATGGATGCTCCTTCCCCTGCATTTTATGTAACTTTTGAAGTTCAGTAAAGAAATCAAAAGTGAAATTCCTCTTCCCCAAAAGTCCCCTGTGCAGGAGACAAGCAAGGTTGCAAATAATTGCTTGCAAGCCAAAAGTGATGGAATCCTGATCAACATTAGATACATTCATATAGCTTTTTCTTCTGAGTTAAAAAGCAATATTTAAAAAGCAACAATTAATACAGAACATATGGTCCTAAGAAAAATATTAACATTAACATAATTCATTTACTAATTCATTCATCCCTTTTTTTCCCACAGACACAGTTTCTAAAATGGAGTATAACATTAAAAATACTTGAGTGATTTATGTTTCATCTGCTTTTATACTAAATAAGGATTCCAATTAACTAAGCTGAACCATTGGCAAGATTGATTCCATCTTACATATTGACAATGTGCCAAGGATGCTCAGTGGAATTTGCCACCAAAAAGAATAAGCTGCAGTGTGAAAAGGGTTGGAAATGCAAGACTATACTTGAAAAGACATGAATGATACCTATGCCTAAATCATTCCACACCCTGGACTGAGGGTTTTTTAAGATTTGTTTTAATTAAAAGAAAATTAACGGAGTAATTGGTAAGCTGCGAGTGAAGCAGCAATCCTCTGCAAATCCATCTTTATTTTCACTGCTTTTAAGAATGTGGTTCCTTTGTAGAGCGCAAAGGCATTATTACAAAATAAGTGCTGTCACCATTTGCTAGTAAAAGCAGGGAGAACAACCTAGAACAGAGTATTTGTTTCTGCTGTAGATGTGCTTTATTTTGTATGTGTGTGTGTTTTTTTATTTAGTGTATGTGTTATCTAGTTTGCTTATCTGAATATGCTCTGTTTGCCAGGTTTGTTTGTACTTGTTTCTCTCAGCATGCTTCCTATGAAATGGGTATTTTGTTTTCCTCTGTGAAAGGCAAGTATGTAATTTGATATTCAGAGTTCAGACCCACACATATATTGCACTTAATTTCTTGGCTAGTTATTTCCCTCTGAGCCTCGTCATTTTTATTTTATGAAATAGATTCTTGAGCAGAAAATTGTAGATTCAAAACCATGGTTTTGTATTTTGGAATTCAAACTTTATCTCTGGTTTGTTCCTAGATCCCTGGGCAAATTACATTTATTTTAGGCTTATCAGTTTGACTTAAATGAAATGCATGTTTAACAACTGTTTTTCTTCACCACAGCAACTTTTTGTGATTACACACATATGGTCATGGGTGAGGTTATCAATTGGTTTTTTTGAACTATTCATTTCATAATTTCTCTTTCAAGACTTCAACCAGAACATTTTTGATAATAATACTAATTTATTAAACTTGTATGCTGCCCTGTATATGTCAATGACATATAATAGATATATTACATTCCAGTCTCAGTCAAGACATTCAAGCCACTTTCTTGTATTCTAAGCAATTAGTGCAGACAAGTTACTAGTAAGGTTTATAACAAAAATTTAAAAGCTACAAACGTTATGGATTATGAATATTGTATTTTGAAAACTACTGTTTTATGCTGTAATTACCTTGGCTCTGATGTAATTTATGTAGGAAAAATAGAGGGGGTTCAGAAGCTGAAGTACACTAGCCCTTGAGTAAAATCTTAAAAAGGAATCAAAAACAAATCTCCTCCCTCCAAAACAAGAAAGAAAAAGAAAAACATCAGACTCCATTTTGTATATTAGAATAATTTTTTAAAATATCTTTACAAAAGGGATAATATACAAAAATGCTAATTGTATCCATTGTTTGCTACAGGTGGTCCTTGCTTACCAACTACTCATTCAGCAACCGTTCAAATTTGTGACGGTGCTGAATGAGCGGTACTTATGACCGGTCCCCAGAGTTCTGGCCGCTGCAGTGTCTCCGCGGTCACATGATTATGATCTTGGTGCTCATGATTACGGCATTGCAGCACCAAGCAGTCACATGGTCACCATTTGCAACCTTCTTTGCCGGCTTCTGACAAGCAAAGTCAATGGGGAAGCCGGCAGGTCACAAATGGAGACTATGTGATGTCCTTGCTTAACGACCCAGTTATTTGTTTTAAAATAGCAACCAGGAGTGCCAGAATTGCCATCGCTAAGCGGTGCAGTCACGTGATGTCGTACTTTACAACCGCATCACATGGTGATGGCAATTCCGGTCCCAATTGCCATCATTAGCTGAAGACTACCTGTATTGCTTTTATAATTTACATATCGATAAACTATGTTAGATTAGGCAACTAAATTATTTCAGACCAATCTTGCTTGTGGTAGGACAGCTTGTGTGAAACAATCATGTTCTCTTCTTTCTTTATTTGATTTCAGTGCATTTTTTTCTTTCCTACTGAACTCCATGACATAGGGTTGTTTTTCCTTTATAATCTGCCCATAACACACCTTGTTCTACCCTGGCCAAAAAAGCTATAGCAAATGAAAAGAACTGAGCAACTACAGGCTCAAACCCACTATTGAGAATGGGAGATCTGCAGCATTCACGATCCTCTCACTTTCCCTGTCTGGTAATTGATTGCTGTCTTTAATAATTCGTTGTTTTAATAGAGATGTTAACTGCCCAGACATATTTTTAGGAAATAGGTTATAACAATTTTGAATAAATAACTATTCTGAATTATATGCAAACTAATATAAGTTGCAGGTCACACTCTTGAAGCAGCCCAGTGTATTTTACTTTCTTAAATGTATTATTTATAAAAGAATTTATAGATACTGTATAAAATATGAAAAAAAATCCACAAGTTTTGCCCACAAGCATTAAGAAGAAGGGAAGGGAAGGGAAGGAAAAGGGAGTAAACAGGAAAGCAAGCAAACTCTAGCATACTGTGTAATTAATCTAACATATACTTTGACATTAGGGAGACATTCTGGAAGAGGAGCTGCCAGATGGCAGTTGGCTCAGCTGAGGAATGAGCTAGACCTCTCCAACCTGGTGCCCACCTGACTTCATATTCCATAGCACTTAGCAGCTAAAGGCCATGCTACCTAGAGACCATAAGAGCAGATGCCTGATATCTCTTATATTTTCTCTCTCCTGCAGCCAGATGATATAGTCAAGCAGCAATCCAAGACATCATCTTGTAGACTCATATTAAGAAAGTAGGTTAATATTTTAAAAAACTAGACTGTTTTGATTCTCAAACTAAAGCTCCAGATTCATTATTATAGCATTCCTTCATTCGTGGTACTTAGAATGAAAATTAGTTTCTCAGCTTCATAGGTTTCCCTTCACATTAACTACTGTACTTGATTTTTTTATTTTCTATATGACAAACACACACTAACCTGTTGATTCTACTTCAAATGCATCTAGGACTGATCTGGACTGTTTTGCCTCATGGCAGATCTTTTCAATTATTCCTGTCTGAGCAACCCCAGCAGTGAGAGCTGAAGTGAAATTGATGGGCCTCATTTTCCCACTTTTACAGAAACGGATAACTTAGTTGCTCTTTTCTCATTTTTTAAAGCACTGCTTCAAGAAAGGTAACAATTTTATTCGAGACCTGTTTCTCTTTTGTTTGTTTATTCATTTATTCATTTTTATCCCGCCTTTATTATTTTTATAAATAACTCAAGGCGGTGAACATACCTAATACTCCTTCCTCCTCCTATTTTCCCCACAACAGCAACCCTGTGAGTTGGGCTGAGAGAGAGTGACTGGCCCAAGGTCACCCAGCCAGCTTTCATGCCTAAGGCAGGACTGGAACTCACAGACTCCTGGTTTCTAGCCCAGCACCTTAACCACTAGACCAAACTGGCTCTCATCTCATCTCAGGATGGCATGGATCATTGCTGATGAAGAGCATCTTGTTCCCGTTCCCTTTCTGTAGGCATTGACTGAAATATTATCTCCCCCTCTTCTCTGCGCTATTGCAAAAACATGCAACCACATTTATAGCCATGCTACCTTTACACCATTGCAGCTAGCAGTAATCTCTACATCCAACAGACAACTGATCACCTGACTGGTCCGCTGCTGGAAGATACCCTTTTACTACAAGTGTTCAGAATTTTAGTTTATTTTGTAATCTGGTAGGCAAATGAACACGGTGTTTCTGGAAACATGGAAGGGAGGGAGCTAAAAATGTACAATATTGTATTTCTTTTGCGTGAGATGGGGGAGGTGGCTAAGGGATTCTGATTAGTCCAGGACTTGCAGAAGTCTGAGCAGGGTGAAAGTGAAAGAATTTTTAGCACTTTCCTATTGATCAGCTAAAGGGAGAACATGAACTGGCTGCTGGAAATCCTTCCTGTTCTTTATATTCTAAGTTCAACAGCACAGATGGCTTCCAAATAGTTTGGAGGGACTAGGAAACAGAAGCAGTGCTGTGTGCAAGCATCTTCCCTGGCATTCAAATATTACAACAATAGTTCTAACTTGTAGAAAACCAGATTAAGACTAGATTTGAAACCAGGATAGATATTACCTTGCCTCAAAAATAGGCCCAGAATATTTTAAGGCAATTTTTTCGTTTTGAATTAAGAATACAGTAGACCATAGCTTTCCAAAGTATGTGTCATGACACACTACTGTGTCGCCTGCGGTGTCCTGGTGTGTCGCGCGGAAACCCGGAAGCGCTGATGGGGGGAACCGGAAGAAGCAGCACCCCCGCCAATCAGCACCACGTTGGTGTGTGTCGCCAACATGAAAAGTTTGGAAAGCTCTGCAGCAGACCATCACTTTGGCCACTGTTCATACCTCTTGTCTTCCTTTGATTTAATAAAGGGTTTACTCTCTTTTAAAGCTCTGAGTTCAAACACTTTCTGGAACAGTGGCAAACTCTTTTAAAGGGATTACAGGGAAATTTAACTTAGTTAAAGTTTAAAATACTGTAACCCACTTAATTTCAAGAAATATAGCTTTTATTTTGCAATTCATGTTTGCTGGGTACAGGTAATCCTCAACTTACGACCAATCGTCTAGCAACCGTTTGAAGTTAAGACAGCACTGAAAAAAGTGGTTTATGACCGGTCCTCACACTTACGACTGTCACAGCATCCCCATGGTCACGTGATCAAAATTCAGGTGCTTGGCAACCAGCATGTATTTACAGATGCAGTCATATGATAACCATTTACGACCTTCTCAGCTGGCTTCTGACAAGCAAAATCAATGGGGAACCGTGTGATTCACTTAACGATCGTGTGTTTTGCTTAACGGCCACATGATTCACAAAACAACCACCACAAAAAATGTCATAAAATTGGGTGTGGTCATGTGATGCCTCACTTAACGACAAATTTTCTGGTCCCTATTGTGGTTATAAGTCGAGGACTAAAAAAGTAAAGGTAAAGGTACCCCCCGCACATTTGTGCAGTCGTGTCCGACTCTAGGGGCCGGTGCTCATCTCTGTTTGTTAGCCGAAGAGCCAGCGTTGTCCGAAGACACTTCCACGGTCATGTGGCCGGCATGACGCGCGCGGAACGCTGTTACCTTCCCACCGAAGTGGTACCTATTCATCTACTTGCATTTGCATGCTTTCGAATTGCTAGGTTGGCAAGAGCTGGAGCTAGTGCGGGAGCTCACTCCGCACGCAGGGCTAGGGATTCGAACCTCCAAACTTGCAATCTTCCGATCGACAAGCCTGGCGTCTTACCCGCTGAGCCACCACGCCCCATTCAGTCGAGGACTACCTGTATAAAATTTACCAGTTTGAGGAATGGTAGGTTGGAAATATATAACAATTAAAGGTGCATATGAAATGAAAACAAAGCCCAAAAAAGCACTTTGTTCCATTGGAATATGGCAGACTTCAAAATGTTCTGATGGAAAGTCTCAAGAGAGTAGTTTTGTTCTACGTTCAGAACTCTCAAAATGTTTCAACTCCCAATACTCTGAATTTCCCTAAAAAAATTGTCCTGTTAATGGTTGTAGAGAAAGCCTGAGCCCAACACCAATGCTGAGGTCAAAAAGCTATGAGAATAAGCTGGCAGTTTATTAAATAATGATGGAAAAATCCTAATCTACATTTGATGATTGGATTGTTGTGTGATCCTTGAGAACCCATCATATCTCAGACTAATGTAAAAAGTGTTACTAAATAAACAGAGCAAATGCTTCTGTATATTACTAATATTGTGATGCAATCCAACAACGTTCTGAAGCATATACTTTTGAAATGGCTTATTATTCTGAAAACAAAAGCTCTCCCTTTTGGGATTAATTCCTTAAACTTACTTAGGTGGGGATTGGTGTTTATATGGGATTGGTGTTTATATTCACGTCTGTTCCTGCAAAGGGAAGCAAATTCTTCAGTATTTGTTAACTTCCCTTGATTCCTGTCATGCCATTCTTCATTACTTTCAACCATAATGTTCTAGCTTGTTTTTTGAAACAGCAACCAGCTCTAACATATTCTATTCATGTGACAAGTCTAACAATTGCCATGAGTGTCATACAATAGGATTTATACGGAATTAGCATCTGTGTTACTGCATGCCAGCCATTAAGAAATCACATATTCTGTTAATGATCTACTGACACATAACATGGCATGATAACTGGGGGTGCATGTATCAGTTGTATGACCTTAAAAGTCACTGCACAAAGTTATGTTAATTACGAAGTGGCATTATTTTATAATAGCCATTAATCAAATTATGGCAATTATAAAATAATGCCATTTCACAATTCAATACATTAAAATAATTGCAACACATCTGAAAAGACTTTGAAATCCTATCATTTACTAGTGTCAGCACTTGTGATTAATAAAGTAATATAAAAATATGCTTTCTGCAGGGAAGGGCTAATAACAGCAGCTCTGAAAAAGGAAACCATCATTTGACTATTACCCCATCTAACGATCACCTCATCTCCATCCCCTTTTAGAATTTTGGATAGAGCAAATTATGTGGATCCATTCCAATCAAGATTCCAGCATGGGATGGAAATCACATTGTTGTTTGTGTAGACCACCTCTAATGGGACTTGGATGGGAACATTTTACCCCTTTTTGTTTGGCTAGATCTTCAGTAGCTTTTGACACCATCAACCATAGTGTCCTTTTGGATAGCCTGCAAAGCTTAAGGACTAGGACATTGTTTTTCAGTGATTCTGCTTTTTCTAAGTGGGCAGTTTCAGCTGGTGTTAGTGGGGGAGGAGAGGTCAAACCTTTGATGAATTGCTCCAGGGCTTATCCATCTCTGTTGTTTTAACATCTATCATTAAGAAAAATCATCCACAGATTTTTGGTGATGTATCATTAGCATGCTGAGGATACAGCATGTTGATGATACCCAAGCAGGAGATCAGGTAGAAGTCTTGACCTGGACATTGTCAGGGACTGGATGGGACAGAAGTGATTTGGATTTAATTGCAGAAGTGTTTGTGTAAGGGGCTTTGGACAACAAAGAAGTTCCTTTTATTAGATTTATATCCCACCTTCATTTTGTACAACTCAAGGCAGCATACTTAATGCTCCCTCTTCCTCTTTTCTCCTCGATAACCTTGTGAGGTAGATTGGGCTGAGAGAGAGCGACTGGCCCACTTCCTTGCCTAAGGAAGGACTAGAACTCAGTCTCCTGATTTCTACTCCAGCTCCTTAACCACTATACCAAACTGGCTCTCTTGCTCTTCAGGGTTGCACTTCCACTTAAGAAGCAGGCACACAATATGGAAATTCTCCTGAACTCATGGCTGCTGCTACAATAGAAGATGGAGGTTATGGCTGGGAGAGCCTTTATCAGCTTCTAGTGATCTGCCAATTGCAACCTTTACTGGATCAGTTGGTGCTGACTTTATGCCCTTGTCAGTTCCCAATTAGACTACTTTAGTTCACCTTACATTACCCTATCCTTGAAGACAACCTGGAAACTGGCAAATTAAGCAATGTTGTTGAGGTCCTATCTCGTTGTTTGGATGCTGTGGGGATTTGGATGGGGAACAACAGGCGCCAGCTCAACCTTGGCAAGGCTTTGGGACCTCCGGAATCTGGGTATTTACCATCTTTGGTGCTTGATGGGGTGGCACTGCCCCAAAAATACCCTGTGCGCAATCTGGGGGTCCTTCTGGACTCATGACACCTGCTCAAGGAGCAGGGGGCAGTCATGACTAGGAGGGCCTTTGCACAACTTTGGGTTGGGTGCCAGTTGTGCCCATTGCTGGATTGGGAGGCTCTACTCACAGTCACTCACCCCTTGGTCACCTTCCGAATGGATTACTGTAAAGCACTCTACAAGGGACTGTTCTTGAAGCGCATCCAGAAGCTACAGCTGGTACAAAAGAAAAAGGTACAGCTGGTACAGCTGGTACTTTCACGCCTTAGGCATGAAAGCCGGCTGGGTGACCTTGGGCCAGTCACTCTCTCTCAGCCCAACTCACCTCACAGGGTTGTTGTTGTGGGGAAAATAGGAGGAGGAAGGAGTATTAGGTATAATACTCCTATTCGCCGCCTTGAGTTATTTATAAAAATAATAAAGGCGAGATAAAAAAAAATTAAATGTGGCAGCATGGGCAGTTATATGCGCTCCAAAGTCAGCGCACGTTACACCTCTGCTCCATGAGCTGCACTGATTGCCAGTTTGCTTCCAGGTTCAATCCAAGGTGCTGGTTATGACCTATAAAGCCTTAAATGGCATGGGGCTGGATTATTTGGGGGACTGCCTCTTTCCTGTTACACCTACCCTTCCCATGGCACCCGTCCTCTGGAACATCATCTGCCCTGAGGTTAAATTGGCCCCAACCTTGTTGGCCTTTAGGAAGTCCCTGAAGATACGGCTGTGCCATATCCATGTCCCTCGGCCTGGGGATCCGAGGGACAAGGGGAGCCTGCAAGATGGTTGTATTTTCTGTGAGCTGTAGGCTGGCACTTTCCTGTGCTTTTGCGTTTTTGGTTAATTGTTTTATTTATATGAAATTGTCTTTGGTTTTTTTAACTTGCAAGCAGCTCAGAGTCATGTAAGTGAGACAGTCAGCTATATACATGGAATGAAATTAATAAACTACAGCTAGCCCAGAATGCAGCAGTCTGCATGGTGACTAATGAAAGCTCAGTACAGCAGAATAACACTTACGCTGTGAGGAGCTGCACTAGTTTCCATAGGCTATCAGGCCCAATTCAAGGTGGTGATTATTATCTACAAAGCCCTTTATAGCTTCTGTACTGTAGGGGTTAGCTTAACCAACGCCATTATGCTTCTGGAAACTGCTTGCGAAAGGGAATGTACCTTCAGGACTGTTTATACTAAGTGGAATCTACCTACCCAGTATGTGCAAACCAAGGAGTGTAGAGGTTAGTTTAGGAGTACTGGGAGTAGGGTCTCAGAGGACAGACTTCTTGGCTTCAGCCTACCACTTTGGAACAGCTTCCCTAGCCTGCTAGCAGGATTGTAGCAGATATCGCAGGTAGCATTCTAGTAAATCAATATTTGTAAGAGATTATGTTCCACAAGGTAATCAGGAGGAACCCCATAGCATATGCTCAAAATTCCAACCTTGCCCTATGAGATAAAGTAGCAGAACAGTTGCTGCAACAGAAAGTACACATTAGATAAATAAGAATATTTACTTTTGTGAGCAATGATAAAAAATCCAATTTTTGTTTAAAGTTAAAACTTTTTTTTAAAGTGCTATTTTGAGAGCTAAATAGCTGAGATGAGGTTTTCCTCACTCACACCTATTATTCTTTTAAAAAATCAGTGAATGCAGACATGTTTATCAACATATATAAGCTGCCTATTCAAGCAACTCTAGATACCTTACGATAAAATTAAAGCATCAATAAAAATGCATCAATCAATAAAAAAAGAAATATATAACTCACTGCCATTTGGTTTAAACGTTCTTAATTTAATGTTCTTTTAAAAGGAACTATTTTCACTAGTTTCCTAAAAACTGAAAGGATGGGAGTTTGTTGTTCCAGAGACAAACCTAGTTGTTTACTCTTTGATATAATTAAATCCTGTGTATGACGTGGATGTTTTACTCAATTTAAAATATCTCACTGTATTACAACATATGGCAATCAAAATATTTTTAAAAAATCAAATCACTGAGATATTGTGTTTTATACAAAACTTCACAATCGGCATCCTGCAATCATACCAGGTCTAGAAGCAATTGTACAAAAATGTAGAGGCACTTCTGACTGTAGCTAAAACACATTCACTACCTTGTTCCACTGCTGCCATTACTCTTTGCATGACACGGAGTTGAATGAAAGGACATAAAGTGCTCCAAGAGCTTCTAGAATGTCTGAAACATGTACAGTTAATTACAACTAACCTTTGAAGAAACTTCAGTGTTAAAATGCATTTCGCCTGCCAAAGGGATTTTCTCTGAGTAGTAATTTGTGTTCAATAAATCCTATGAATTTACCTTAATGTGAATATTTATACAAAGAGTTTTGACTTTTTCAAGTGCTCCTCATTTTCACCAGGTTGCATAATTATACAGATAATGAAATGTGTACTGCTTTTTAAAATATACATGTTTAAAGATACCTTCAGAATTCTTATTAGGGTTCTAGTCAATAGTTAAACAGAGCAAAATTATATCTCAATTGTGATCATATTTATTAATAAATTATGTACACACATGCACATTTTCCTTTTGGCTCTCTAGAACAAGTGTTGACAATTAAGACTTTGTTATGGATTTATTGGGACAACAAATAGTTAAGAAGGAGGAAGAGATGAAAGAAGATCCAACCCAGGAAATAGAACAAGAATTTGAAAAAGATGAGCAAATAGTTAAGGAAGTGGTTAATACCTTATCAGGGGAATTTAAAGAGATGCAAGGTCAGATGCAGAAATTAGAGGTCAACTCAGAAAGTTTTATTAAAGAAGTTGAATACAACTCAGATATTATTGTCCTTGTAGAAATGATAGAAAAGGTACATATTAGGAGATTGAGTGCATCCCTAGAACAACTAAATGAAAAAGCAAGAGAAAGGACTATCTTTGAATTAGTTAAATTTCTAGAAATAAGAGAACTAGATGTGGATTTGGAAATAGATAAAACTTTTAGAGTTAATCCATGACATGCTAGAGAAAAAAAGTGTTTAAAGGATACAAGACAGATATGAGGGATGCACCAGGAGAACGTAAGAAGCATTTCATACACAGAAGTAAGAAATAGAGGTAAATGACCTATAAGGACTTCTTTAAAATTGGGAAAATTGGATTTTATCAAGGATATAAGATTGCAAGTAAACTACCGATGGACTATTTGCGTCTTACAGGGGGGGTAAAGCCTATATGGGGTTATGAAGACTAAAATATATACTATTATTTTCTTAATGAGTGGAAATTATTAATAGACTATTTGCAAAATGCAGGAGGGGCAAAGCTTGTAGGAGGATTGGAAGATCAAAATATATATAAATGGATATATTAGACAAGAAATGTTTTTTTAATATTATATATAGACCTAGCAAGTAAGATAAATTCTTTATATAACCATGACCAGAGATAAGTCGGAAGTTGACTATTTTCTGTTTCATCTTTTTCTTTTTTTCTTTGCTTTACTACACTTTTTTTCTTCTCTCTTTGATTTGTATTTCTATTTCTTTTTCTGTTTCTAACTTTTAACTGTGTATAATCAAAATTCAATAAAATTTATATTAAAAAAAGACAATTAAGACAAGTGGAAAATCTCTCTTCACTGATTCTGCATGGAAAATCCTTGAAATCAAGCCAGGTCATTAGGGAAGAAAAACTCAGGCATTTATATATTTGAGGTTTGAGGATTTATACCAATATTCCAAAAACATTTCAGTAGAATAGGCAGCCTTTCCACCACGCTAATTTTGAAATACAGGGACCACTTCTTCAATATGTAGTCCTAAAAAAAACCTTATGGCATATGTCCAAGTAAAATGTCACATTAAGAATGTTATGGAGCTGCAGACTTCCAGGTAGAAACATGGCAGACTAGCACATCTCCACAAAACAGCGGAGATGATGCAGAGGCAAAGACCGACAGTCAGGCAATATGCCCAAGCTAACAGAGCTTCTCTGTACAAAGAGAAGCCATGAGATCACCCACATGAGCTCTGAGGGGTCAGCTGCTCGCAAGGAAGCCCACAGGGTCCAGAGGGACCCCGTAAGCAACCTGAAAGTAGAGGGCCGGAAGCTGTGGGAAAAGACACATGCTCACAGCCTCATGCGAAGCCTGTTTAAAGGACATTGGGTGTGCCCAATCCACTTTCTAAAGCACGTTTAAATGGAGCACATTTAAAGTGTAAAGAGACTTTCAAAGCAGCAGAGCACCTAAACCCACCTGGGTGAGTGTACCTTCCATCCAGGAAAGATTAAAGTAAAAAGGAAGGAAGAAGTTGCAAAGATTCAAGAAGAATTAAATGCAAAAAGCTTACCGTGATTTTGGAATGAGAAAGTTAAAAACAGACTAAAGAGACAGTTAAATTTGGAATATTGCCTCATTTAAAGCATTTTTTAATTAAATAAAAGATAATATATATCTCCATAGGAAAGAAGAATGTTTAAATTTGTTAAGGAAGCTGATTGGCTGACTGTGTTAAACAAAGAGGTAAGTAGAAAAAGAAGGGAAACATGAAGTTCTGAGAAGACCATGTGATTACAGAAGTACAGAATGCTCAAAGGGACTAAAGGGTTACCTAAATTCTTGAGAGATTACCCTGTCAAGTGAGAAAACATCTATTCTGAAGTTATTTCATTGATTGCCCATAAGCTTCCAGGACCATTTCAAAGTGCTGATTTAAAACCTTTTACAATTCAGCACCAGGATACATCAGGCAACACTTTGCAAAACTGTACTCTCAATGCTCTTCCAGTCATTGAGAGAGAACCGGTTGCAGGACCCCTCCCTGCAAGGTTTATGGGGAATGGGTCAGGTGACCAGCTTCCTGAGTGGTGGCTCTTATTTTGCAGAACATGGTTCTCCTGGAGCTCCTAAACTACAGGCAGTTCAAAAACTAGCCAAAGCAGCATTGTTCCAGTGATGTTTGGCCCTGAGGGTAGTTTAATTGAAAGGTGCCTATGGAGTATTAGATTCCTATTGTTGATCCTTCTTAGTTATGATATTTATTCTTTTTCTTCTGACTTTGTTGTAACCCTCCCTGAGTCCATTTGGATTGGAGCAGGCTATCTTTTAAAATAAATAATAAACTCATCTCAATACTTACAAGGCTGCCTTGTCCATTTTGATCAATTCTTTCTGATTCAAACCTAATTTTAATATACAATACTACTAATTTTTGTGCAGCAGCTTGTAAAAATGGACTTCTCAGCCTTTTGGCTAAGATCAAGTGTAGTGTAGCTTGATAAATTTGCTAGGGATTGAAGACGAGAAAGACTGCGTGGAGATCCAGCAAAACCGGCACTTACACATTGGCACTGTTATATTGCTATTATGTTGGTTTTCTAGTACTTTAGTCTTACATGTACCATTATTACATATTAATACAAAATAATGCTTTACTATTGTTACCCTTATTCTCCCTTTAGATAGCATGGAATAGTATTGTATTACATTTTACTGCTTTTTAGCTATCTGAACAATAAAAGAAAAGAATGCACCCCAGGCTTTGGAATGATAATATAAAGCTATTGCCTTATGCAGTAACTTTAATACTTTATACTTATTTAATTATTCATATATACAATATATGTTTCTAATACATTTTAATTCTATAAATATTTCAGAATTCTGTGCTATAAATTTAATGTTTTAACTATATTGCTCATAGTCTGTATAGATTCTTGTTGTTTGACAGCATGCAAAATTCTATAGCTTTAAATGATATCTTATGTTGATCTTGGATTGCAATAAATCTGACTTCACATTTTATTTTCTAACGTGTTTCTAGCTGTGTAATTTTCCTCACAATTTCTTCCAGAAGATGCTAATGAATAATGCCTAAGAGATTAGCTATCTGAACAATAATGAAAGAGAAGAATGCACCCTAGGCTGTGCAATTATTGCAACTGCAGTTGTCAAAAAGACCATAGGCAGTCCTAGCCCTGAATTCTCATTTAGGAACTCATCCTGTGGTGGGGATATCATAATACAATGCCTTGTTTGCTTTTGAAATATATGCCTAGCTTCATAATTATATAAACTCCCATTTATCAATTCTACATGTGAGTAAGTTATATGAGCATTCTGAAGCCAATATTGAGGGATTCTGTATAAAAAATATGTCATGTCTACATACAAAAATTGTGTAACTTTAACATGAATAATTTTCATGTTTATTCATTTTTTTTTCAAAGTTACAAAAAGAGGTGACTTCCGACTTTTAACAGCAAGGATATACAAAAATTTCTATAATCAATCCCTTACTCTATATTAAACCAAAATCACATTATTTCTATAAATCATTCCACTGGCACATTGTAAAAATTACTAAATACAGTTACTCCCTTCCCTCCCCTTATATTAAAAGAAAAAAAGAAAAAATTATATAAACCTCCTAAACAACTCCCCCGAGATAACATTTATTTAATTATTTCCTTCCTACTACTATTCTATACATTCTGTCTACTATAATAAAAATCAAACTAAAAGACATATAAATTGTCTGCCATTATACTTAATACAACAATTTTAATAATCTTAATCATATTAAACCTAAAACCATCCAAATAGACATTTATTTTTTTATTATACCTTAATAATCTTAATCCAAATCGTTAAAGATAAATGAGATCAGCCAAACCCTAAAAGCAATCCAGATAAATATTCTTTAACCCTTATCCCACTTCGAAATAAACCAGAGCATTCACATATCCCCACAATACGCACAGAGCTTTTTTCTTAAAAAAATAGAACAGCCCAACTGCCCCCCTCAAAAACTCCGACTTCTCTTCAGGAAACCACCCATACATAATAATGTTTATTCAGAAGTGCCGTTGAATTCAATGCAATCCCTTATTTTTTTTACCACTTTGAACGATAATCAGCAAAGTTGGCTATTCCACTAGTCAGGCCTGATTCCAGATCATTTAAAAATGTTAAAAAGCACTGGTCCTAGGACAGAACCTGGGGGATTCTGCTAGTTACATCCCTCCAACATGAGAAAAGTCTATTTATTCCTACTCTGTTTTTTCTATTCTTTAATCAGTTGCTTATCCACAAGAGAACTTGCCCTTTTACCATGGCTGTTAAGCTTACTGAGAAGTCTTTGATGAGGAACTTTATCAAAGGATTTTTGAAATTCTAAGTAGATGATATCTACTGGTTCATCCTTATCCTGGTGTTTATGAACACCCTCAAAAAACTCTGGTAGATTAGTTAGACAGGACCTTTCCTTAGTGAAGTCATGTTGGGTATCCCTGAGCAAGCTCTGTGTCTCCAAATGTTTAGTAATTTTATCTTTAATACAGGTAGTCCTCAAGTTACAATCACAATTGGGACTTGAACTTCCTTTGCTAAGTGATGCGGTCATTAAGTGAGTTGTGCCCGATTTTACAACCTTTTTTGCCACAGCCATTAAGTGAATCACATGGTTCCCCATTTATTTTGCTTGTCGGAGCCAGCTGGGAAGGTTGCAAATGGCGATCATATGACCCCAGAATGCTGCAATCATTGTAATTACATGCCAGTTGCCAAGCGCCCAAAATTTGATCAAGTAGCTGCGAGTGGGACTCTGCTATTACATCCTCAAGAGCCCCTTCCACCTGCCTCTCTACCTCTCCTACTTGTTCTAGTAAAACCACCTTAGCCTCAAGGGATCAGACTCATTCCCTGAACACCAGGAACTCCCTGTACCAAGGACACATCCATGATCTCTGTCCAGTGGTCATATAACTAACATGTGACACTCAGAGCAGTATACCATGTGTATCCCACACTCCTGCTGCCTGTCTACTTTCACATATATTTTAGAAGATATACATTTAAATTTAATCTATGTGTAGCCTAATTGTTCAAATATATTTTAGAAATCTCTTCTTCTTCTGACTTATACCAAGGAAGACTTATACCAAAGTAATCATTTTTTAGCTTACTACACATAATTTAAAAACTAGATGTTGCTATTTACAACAGCTGTTATATAAAAATAACTAGATGTTAGATGCTAATATGGAGTATGAATGGCCAGGGTCAAGTCTTTGAGATGTGTCTCATCAAAAGACACAAAAGATTATGATCCGTACGTATAAACGTATTGAATGAAGTCTGAAGCAGTGACGGCTAAAAGTTATTTATGAATGGGCAAAGGTAGCACAGAGTACAGTAAAGCCAAACAATAATTAAAATGTAAGCACAATAAATTTTTCATCTCATCAGATATCCTATTAGCTTTAGATTCATTGCATTTCTGTAATAAATATTTTAATTTAATTTTCTAAGTAGAATTCGCTGGATTCATTTCAAGATAAGTTGTCTCATGGTTTTTCCAGTAGTTTCAAAGGTGTATGCCTCTCTTTCCTAGGAATATTTAAGGCAGTAACAATATTAAGGAAAAAAATACAATGTGCATTAACTACTCTTTAAAAAATTGACAATCCAGTCATAAAAGGAGCAGTTACAACTCATCATTGAAAAGCATCTCTCTAAAATACCAGTGAGCCTCAACTACTAGGCAATGGTAGACCTAGCCAAGTGGATCTATGAAAAAAGAAGGGTCACTTTGTTATTTGATGCCAAGAATGTGGGTGGCAATCTCAGACAGAATCCAAAGAACCATTTAACCAGTTCCACATGGACAAGAGGACTTTGATTCATGCTACACTGCATGTAAGCTGAGGAGAAACATCATTCCTACAATGACAGAGAGAGACAAACAGATAGTGTTCCAATGTTGCAATGGGGGAAAAAATCATACAGTACTTGCGTTTAGTTAAACCAGTCTGCAACTACCCTGTGGAAAAGAGTGCCAATAATTGGCTTCTTTCACCTCTGTTAGCCATGAACAAAAGTGTCATTTGGTTTCAAAAGGGGTAAAATGAACCAACAGATAGTCAGCTAGCTGAGCCAATGGGGTGGAATAACAATAACCTGCAGCATTTTCTTTTTCTTTTTGTTCAAACTTTCAAAGCTGTTAATTAAGACCTACACAAAGCAACCCCACTGGATTCTTTCAATAAGGCATTACATGCTTTTTACTTGTATTTAAAAAGAGAAAGGAACCTAAACTTTTGAAAGACGGTAACTGGTCCAATTATTTTTGTGTATTTTTGACTGGAAAATACGGTTACAATTTACCTTCTGAAAATTATTTTTAGGGAGTATATAGGGTATTCTGTGAAGTTTACTCTATCTTATCTTCAGTGCAATGTTAAGAAAAATGGCACAGATATAAAAGCAGGAAATAAATGCTGCCTCCTCTCATAAAAAGGTATTTCATAATTAGGAATCAAAAAGAACACACAAACACAAACAATTCTGAGGAATCATGCTAATGAAAATCCAAAAAGCCTTTCTTAAAAAGTATACAAAGCCGTGTTTTTAGAGATTAATGACAGAAAGATGTCTGCATTTCTATTGCAACAAAAAGCAGTGATGTAATTGCCTAAAAAACACCTTATGTGAACTCAATATGATTTTTTTTAAAAAAAATCCATTCAACTGTCAACTCTCCACAAAATATTACAAACTGCTTTTGAAATTCCCCTTTAGTTCATCAATGGATTACCACAGAAGCTGGAAAGCATAGGTTGCTAAACTAGTTTCTGTGTGTTCCAGTCATGACTCCCCATTTTATTAATTATTTCAATTATAATTAAGTAATGCTTGAAGTGAAAGACTGTACTATCAAGCCAGAAGTTCAGGCTACCATTCAGCCATAAAGATCATCGAGTAACTTTGAGTCAGTTACTTTCTTTCAATGGTCTTGAGTTGCTGGAGATATATAAAACTAATAAATATATCTAAATTATTCTGACTGTGACATAAGACACATAGTCTATCCCAATGGTTGAATGTTTTGACCCTAGTCAGCCACCCTGACAGTAGGTGGATGCTTGAAAACATGTGTTTTAACAGGATATTAATGCTCCAACATTTTTACCACGTGCTCAGCAGACCAGTCAACTTGGAACCCTTGAACATGCCTACAAATAAAGAGCTGATACTTTGGCTGCCCTGGAGTGGTAAAGTTAATTTCTCCCTTTGTGGACTATGGTAGGATGAAAAATTAAAAAGAAAAAGCAGGTCCTCTCATCTCTTGCCTTGGTCACAACAGTACAAAAAAGCTGCACCTCCCTACCCGTTATCTTCACAGAATTTACTATCAAAGTTAAAAAAAATCAAACTAAACAAAGACATCTGATCCATATGTATACCTAGTATTTTAAGAGGTCCTATGGCTTTTGTACAAGGATACACTTCTGTACCGAAATAACATGCAAAATTAGTCTTGAACTACAAGACAATTACTGGATTTAAACACTATACTAAGCCCTGGGTCCCTAATACAGTGCTTCTGAATACCAGTATATGACTCTTTGTTCTTTTATTTTAAAAAAGAAAATCAAATAGGATGGTAGCATGCCTCAGACATCATTTTTATTTCCAAGAATGCTTCTGGGCCCTCAAAAATCCTAAGGCATTATTAGAAAATCAAATTGACAAGAGGCTTTGGGCAGGAGTACCAAAAAGGGACGTAAGTGCCACGTATGACCCTGGGGCCTCAGGCTGCCTAGTCTTACCATAAACAATTATTTACAACCATAGTTGCTGGGCACACAGAACATCGTAAGCCAAACTCAAAATGCATTACAGCTTAGTGTGATGTGCAAATCCAGCCACTAAATTTTAACTTCAAATTTATTTCAATAAAGATTAAAGTACAGCAATATTTATTCACAAAATAAATATTTCTACACACTTGCACCTCATTTCACCATCTCCTATGAATATTCAACATTGATACATAGGCAGATTAGGTCTTGGTACAAACCTAACTCCTTCATAACACTAGTTCTGTAAAATATTAACAGCTTGATCAACATTAGCACAAGCGCTTTCAAAAAAATCAAACTTGTTAACACTAAAAGGACTGAGACCAGATAGAGATATAGGAAACATCCTTATAACCCAGCCAGTTGCTAGGTATCACTCTTTGAAGTTGTAACAGGATTCTAATCCTAAATTCTAAGCATGAGGTGATTTTTTTTAAATTTAATTTAATTTATATGACCGCCCATCTCCCCCAACGGGGAACTCTGGGTGGTTTACAATAAAACAAGTTAAAATAGAATATAAAACATCAATTTGTACATCTTATCCAAAATGCCTTTTTCCCCTTGAGCTACTCTAAATACAAAATTGTCACATATGAATGTAATATTAATTTACCCAATATGAGTGATTAACTAGATCATGCTGCATTGCCAACTCCCAGGTATTATTTGGTGATCATGCATAGCACAGCATTACCTATATCAGGGCTTTCCAAAGTTTTCCCTCGGCGACACACCAACGGTGGTTGGTGTGTCGCCGCTGGAAAACCCGGAAGTGCCGCCCTTGCAGCAGCGTGCAAAAACCCGGAAGCGCTGCTGCCGCTTTCGGATTTTTGCGCGTCGCCGTTGGTGTGTCGCCGCGGGAAAACCCGGAAGCGCTGATGATGATCAGCGCTTCCGGGTTGTGTGGCGACACACCAGACTGTGTGTGGCGACACACTTTTGTGTCACGACACACAGTTTGGAAAGCTCTGACCTATATAATAAGCAGCCTTCTCAGTTGATTTGCTGATGGGAACCATGTGCCACTACAATGCTGATAATGTGTATGAGAGTGGATATACTCTTAAAATATTCTTAAATAACAAATAAAACTTCAACATGGAATATACAACCATGCACTTTTAATAACCATAAGAATGGCAATGCTGGATTATATCAGAAACTACGCAGTTTATCATGTTTATTTATTGTATATTTTATACTGTTTCCCATGTAACAATTCACAAAAGAAAAATAATTAAAATGCAACAGTACAGTTACAACAGAATAAAAATGTGTATTAAAAGATTGATGGAAGCTGTTTCCAAAGTGGCCAATCAAGAGCCTATTACTAGTCAGGATATGAATACCCATGGCAGTCACACTCTGTTTTACGTGAACTAGAAAATTATGCTCAGATTTTAGAAATGATGTTTTCAGCCTGCTAAATACAGACCTAGAACGGGTCTATATTTCAATTTCCCATATGCATACACATAAAAATATGTGCCACCACAGAAGTTAAAAAACTGAAAAATAGAATGTTGTAGAAAACGACCTCTCTGCCAATTTGCTAGAAGGCAGATTTCCAGCAGAGAGTTAAAGCTATAGGAAAGGATCATGTACTAGGAGAAAAAAGGGAAAAGAAAGAAGGGAAAGTAGAGAAATAATTTATAAGATGCCACTGTATGTCTTAGAACTCATTAAACGCTTACAAAGAATGTTAAGTAATGTATAGTCGAACGTTAAGTAACCTTAGCCTAACTAGATGATTAAAGTCTAAATAGGAACCACTTATTTAAACCTTTTTCATTACATAGCCATCGGCACCTGGCTTTACTATAATGACAATTGTGGAGAATGGCCCAAAAAACCTAAAAACAGAATAAAATCATAACCACATTCATTTTTTGTAGATATAGTAACATCATCACCTACTTGAAAACATACCCTTTCTATTTTGCTTCCTTAAAGGACAAAGTAAAGCTCTCACATATATTTGTGCAATCAATTTATATCACATAGTGCTATTATTATATGGCAGCAAAAAGCATTTAAAAGCTACAGTCAGACATTGTATGTATCTTTCTTTTTCCTCATTTGAAAATATATTTTCATTTTCTAGACAATTACAATAGGGAGAAAATAAGGGGAAAAATAAATGATATACCTACAACAATATAAATTAGACCGAATGTGTGCCATTTGTCAGAGAAGAATTATAACTTTCAATATTCTGCCTATCACTGGTCAAACACACTTGGTTACATGTTTCTTTTATGGAGTTTCTGTTGTGGGATCTAAGTGCATATAAAACATCATTAGATTAGTGATTTATCATGTACACCACAGATCATCACAGCTTGTCTTAATTATTCCAGTGAGATGCTAATACTCTTAATGAACAGTAACATAAGCCACATAGAAATGATTCATAAGTCTGTTAAATGACTCTAAAAGACCTGCATCGGATATAGCTAATAGGCAATTTCACACATTTTTATAATAAAAACATTACTGAAGGATATGCCATGGCTTTTATTCTTTATTATTTATTTAGCTATATAATAAAAAAATTGTTATGTTTGCAGGTTCACAAAACACCTCTAACTGGTATTTAGCCTGAACACTATGATACACTTCCAACCACTTGTATACTGCCAAAGATCGTATGGACTGAACACATAATCAACACTAAATACTGTACAAATTAAAGTATTTCTACTTCCAGAAAAATAATGAACCCAGTACATTCAAATGCAAAATGTAAAAATAAAACATCCTTTCTAAATTAGGGATTTCAAACTTTTCAGGTCACAGAACCTATTAGTTTAAAAAATATAATGCTGAAACCCCTGATCAAGAAGCAAAGTGACAGAAAATTGGCTGTGTTCAATTTTTGGGTGGATGCTTAGTCTCTCATGAAACTGTCAAGTTCTCATGGAACTCAAGAGTTCTGTGGAACCCAGTTTAAAAATCCTGCAATATAGTACACTCCTTTGATATATTTTAGGAAGGCATTTATTCCACATGGAATAAATATTATATTTTATATTATTATAAAATATCCGGTATTTTATCATAATTAGGCATCTGCCTACTTTTTATTGTATAATTCTTCTTTTTGTTTGTTTTAGGGAGTTTTATATGATGTGCTACTGATTTCAATTATTAGCCATCTTGAGCGGGATAAATAAAATAGTAATAAGAAGAAAACAGTTTACTCTGTATGCATTAATGAATGAGACTGAAACATTTACATATGTTTTTATCTCCAACTTAAAATAGACATCACAATCCAAACTTGGCACATTGGACCCTAGGGAATATAAAAAGAATGACTGAGTTTTGATTACTACAAACAACTAAAATACATGAGTACTCTCATTCTGTACTGGTAGCAACATGGTTGAGCCCATAGGATAAAAACCAAAGCTCTCCGACCTCTTATCCCAGAAGCCTTCTGGGTTTACACACCTCAGCTCTATCTCTTGCCTTGATATATCAGCTTTGTAGTTATGCTGCCAACACCTATCTTCTCGGGAGGGGGAGAGGGTTTCCACAGTTTGTGCACCAAACTGACAAGTAAAAAGGTTCAGAATGAAATAAATTAGATGTTAGATATGAGTCAATAGTCAGAGAATAATCATGGATTCAGTAATTCCATAAATGTTGGAGACATCTACCTGGGTTATGTCATCAACACTGGTTGACTAATTTTTCTTTTAACTATTTAGAGCAGTGTTTCTCAGTCTCAGCAACTTTGAGATGTATGGACTTCAACTCCCAGAATTCCCCAACCAGCCTCCCAGCTGGGGAATTCTGGGAGTTGAAGTTCACACATCTTAAAGTTGCTGAGATTGAAAAACACTAATTTAGAGGCTACAGTACTATATCACTGGCACATGAAGGCTTCAACAATTTCTGAAGTGTTAAGCACAGGCAAATCTCCACCTCTAGTTCCTTTCTTTTATTTCAGGAACTGTTGTTGTTTTAAAGAACTGGGGACTGTTTAATTCTTTGTATACTCATCTCCAAGGCATATAAACATATTCCCACCCCTTCTCACACCACAACCGCTTCCAGATTTTGAATAAGCTTTTGTAGGATTATACAGTAACAACAAAAAATGCAACATGGAAATATCCTTAAAGGTTTGGATGAGTCTCAGTCTGACTATAAAGGCGGAACAGTTTACTCTTGACTGCTTAGCTTCATCTTGGGTGTTTTTTTTCTTCCTAGCATATTTCCCACAGGTGCAGGGTCCACTTTTTCGGATCAACCTAATCTTGATCTGTTGGTTGCGATAGGAATTAACAGACTGGCTTGTCACCCGAGCCTGATGTCATTATTATAATTAATTATGTAATAATTACTTAATAATTGATAATGATTTTAAAGCCTTCCATTTGTTAAGAATATCTGCATAAAAAGGGAACATAGAGATATGTAAGTAAAACATAGTAGGATAGAAAGGTACTAAAGGTAAAGGTTCCCCCCGCACATTTGTGCAGTCCTGTCCGACTCTAAGGGCCGGTGCTCATCTCCGTTTGTTAGCCGAAGAGCCAGCGTTGTCCGAAGACGCTTCCACGGTCATGTGGCCGGCATGACGCATGCGGAACGCTGTTACCTACCCACCGAAGTGGTACCTATTCATCTACTTGCATTTGCATGCTTTCGAATTGCTAGGTTGGCAAGAGCTGGGGCGAGTGCGGGAGCTCACTCCGTCACACGGGGCTAGGGATTCGAACCTCCGAACTTGCGATCTTCCGATCAACAAGCCTGGCATCTTACCCGCTGAGCCACCACATCCCTCTTATTGTAATGGGGCTTCACAGTTTCCTTTTATCAAAAAATAGAGATGTGCAAAATTGATTAATCCAGGAATAGAATACCCTGGGATGTTCCATATCTCTAGAGAACATGCTATTTGGGGGGAAGGGGGAGGGCAGGGGCAGTCTGGTATTTTCCAGAAATAAATCCTCTGAACTGGAAGCAGTTTAAAGTGATTCAAGGGTGGCCCTGCCGTAAAACAGGCCCATTTCATCTGGAACACTTCAACCCACTTCTGGTTCTTGGAGGATTTACTCCAGGAAACTGCTGAACCACCTCCAGAATGGTACAAAAAGTTGTGGACAAATTCCACATCCATACATAAAAATATTTGACCAGCATGTCAAGCATCAGTTAGGAAAGTATTTAATCAACAGCTCATACGACAGTAGACATAACAAGATCTTATAGAGAGCTATTCAACCACACAAGAAACCAGCAATAATACTGTTGAATTCAGCAAGAGACATTTCCCCCCCGCCCAGAACAAACACTTCTTCAGGGATGACCAAAAATAGGCAAAGAGCAAAACTGGAAGCATGTATTTTCTATTACTTGGTAAAGGAAACTTACAGCCTAGTTTCAAATAAGTGAACATTGGTATCAAATAGCTTTGGTAAGTTACAGTATCTTTAAACCAACATCTTCAATCTGTCTCTCTGAATACTAATGTCCTTTCATAATTATGTCAGCACATTTTTGTATGCTTATGAAGCCATTCCAATTCTCCTGCATGAGAATCATGAAGCTCCAAGTTAGATTATCTGATATTTTACAAAAGGTTGTTTCCCAGAAAAATCAATGATTGCTTGATAAAATAATACACTGTGATGCATATGTTTAAAACCAAGTACCAAGTGATTTTTCTTAACCATTCAATCGATTTACATAAAACTCTACAGAGAATAAGAACTTTATCTCTAAAGATGAACAGATAGAAAGTGTCAAATCCCTGATAAATTAGGTATTGTCCTTGTTCGCAGATAAAATATTTATCTAGCTTTTTTTAAAAAAACAGAACACTTAACTATTTTAATCACCTTTTGTACATATACAGAATATTTTAAATGCCTTTTACGTTGTTGAAAAACACCTTTAACTATAGAACATTAAAATTTCCTTAAAATTAAAAATGTGTGCATAATATTTATTATATGTAGTAAATAAAATGGTCCCTTCTATGAAAGAAGGATCTACCTGGATAAAATTAGTTTAAGTCACATTTCCTTCAAGATGAGGTCCACTTCTGGTGACCTCATGGAGATATCCATGTAGGTATTTTGGTACCTAGGTGGAACCGACTTGCACTAGCTTCTTTCAAGACTTTTTTTTAATTTCCCAAAATAGTTTACAGTCCTGGTATTCCCTGGAGGTCTACCTTCCAACTACTAACACAGGGCTTTCCAAACTTTTCAGTTGGCGACACACCAACAGTGGCGCGCGAAAACCCAGAAGCGCCGCCACCGCAGCGCTTTTGGGTTTTCACCCACCACTACCGCAGCGCTTTTGGGTTTTCATGGGCGGCGGCGTCCTGGTGTGCCGCACAAAAACCCGGAAGCGCTGATGGCCGCCTGCCACGCGCACCGGTGCGCATGGCAGCAGCGTGCCATCAGTGCTTCCAGGTTTTTGCGCAGCACACCTGGGCCCCGCAGGCAACACAGTACTGTGTTGTGACACACAGTTTGGAAAACTATGTACTAACAGGTCTGACCCTGCTTAATTTCCATGCCCAGACAATGTCAGCAAAGTGCTGCCACCTGCTGAGACATAATCATTTATTCTTACTAGAAAAGTTTGCAGACCTTTCACTTTTATTCTTGGACAACATTAAGTGTTTTATCACTGTAAACAGATATGTGTTGAAATATAAATAATCCATTTGTACACACTCCATTTAAATGGGAAACAACAAAAATCCCTGAAGAAAGATACTCTGTTAAAGCTACAGCTCTATACTCACTAACTCTTACATCCTACTGAATACAGGGAGACTCACTTCTGATAACATACATATAGAATTACACTGTGTCTTAATTTGGTGTTTTAAAATACAGTACACTGAAATTTATGTCTGCACAAACTGTACTGTAACAGGAATTACAACTACCCTTTGCAGATAAATAATTTATTAAACATTTTACACATTGAAATCCAAAGCATATTTAAATAGATTCTGGCTGAACATTAGGAGCAGGATCTTTTTGGCAAATAATCTTAGGTACAGTAGTGAATTTGTTTCTTCTATGCAGTATCCATGAGGAAAAAGTCTTATTGCTTCTCTGCTGCTATGTAAGAAAAAAGAGAGGAGTGATTTCCAGTTTCTATTTAAATATAAGCACTTATACAATTTTCTGTAAGAAAATTATGGAGTTAAGACTTAGGGAAGCTAAATGAAGGCAACTGGTATGAAAGAAGCAAACCAAATAGAACACAGTAATTGTGGCTTTACTATACATAGGATGAGGAGACTGAAAGAGAGAGAACATAAACCAATATAAATAAACCCGAGAGATTCTGTAGAGCTGTAAGTATCATGCTGAACCATTCATTTGACAGGTCTCTGAAAAGAAAACAATGTTAAATTACTACAACCTAGTATAAGGTTTAGCAAAACAAAGCCTTTGCTAGAACTTATTTTTTTTTCTTCCTCTACCCCAATCCATGAATTTACCAAGCTATACTATGTAATATCATAGCCAGGAATGTCTAATTTAAGTGTCTATAAACATTCAGAATCCAATAGATTTCTACAACATTCCAAGAACCCATTCTTTTCATTCCTTTCACAAGTGGACATCTGACTTTAAAAATCAGATGGGTAAATATTGTAATGGATTGCTTTTTCTTCCTATGGAAGTTACCATGCCTTTCTGAGTGCTTTATACCATGATCAAATATCCACCTATAATCAGAAGGATCTCCAGTGGTGAGATAATAGGATATATATCCATGAACACTTAGTGCTTACTATCAAACATGTCCCCCACAAATTTTCCCCACTTCTCACTCTGTGAGAAGGGCAGGGCTGAGGGAAAGTGAATGGTACAAAGCTACCTAGTGAACCTCCATGTCTGAGGGGGAATAGAACTCAGAGATCCCCAATCCAATTTGAACACCTTAACCATGACTTTACCAAGCACCATATTGGAATAGTAAACCTGCATGCTGGTTGAATGAAATAGACAGGGTTTCTTCTTGGAAGATAGGAGGCTGAAATACAGTGGATATAAAAAGTCTACACACCCCTGTTAAAATGCCAGGTTTTTGAGATGTAAAAAAATCAGACCAAGATAAATCACTTCAGAATTTTTTCCACCTTTAATATAACACATACTGTAAGCTGTACAATTCAATTGAAAAACAAACTGAAATCTTTTAGGGTGAAAAAATAAAAATAAAAAACTAGAATAATGTGGTTGCATAAGTGTGCACACCCTCTTACAAGTAGGGATGTGGCTGTGTTCAGAATTAACCAATCACATTCAAACTGATGTTAAATAGTAGTCAGTACACACCTGCCATCAATTAAAGTGACTCTGATCAAGCCCATATAAAGTTCTGCTGTTCTAGTAGGATTTTTCTGACATTTACTCAGTAGCCTCTTACAGCAACAGCCATGGTCTGCAAAGAGCTTACAAGGCATCCAGGGATCTCATTGTTGGAAGGTATCAGTCAGGAGAAGGGTGCAAAACAATTTCCAAGGCATTGGATATACCATGGAACACAGTGAAGACAGTCATCAACAAGTGGAGAAAATATGGCACAACAGTGACATTGCCAAGAACTGGGTGTCCCTCCAAAATTGATGAAAAACAAGAAGAAAACTGGTCCGAGAGGCTGCCAAGAGGCCTACAGCAACATTGAAGGAGCTGCAGGAATTTCTGGCAGGTACTGGTTGTATACTAAATGTGACAACAATCTCCCATATTCTTCATATATCTGGGCTGTAGAGTAGGGTGGCAAGACGGAAGCCTTTTCTTACAAAGAAAAACATCCAAGCCCGGCTACATTTTGCAAAAACCTACATCAAGTCTGACAAAAGCACGTGGGAAAATGTGTCTGATGAGACCAAGGTTGAACTTTTTGGCCATAATTCCAAAAAGTATGTTTGGCGCAAAAACAACACTGCGCATCACCAAAAGTGCACCATACCCACAGTGAAGCATGGTGGTGGCAGCATTATGCTTTGGGGCTGCTTTTCTTCAGCTGGAACTGGGGCTTTAGTCAAGGTGGAGGGAATTATATATATACACGAATTGAATTACAACTTTTATCGCCATCTGGATTCTATTTTATATGTATATTTTATGTATGTACTTTTATATTTTACATATTATTATGGTTTTATTGCATTTTAAATCTTTTAGCTTTTTTGTAAACCGCCCGGAATCCCTCTTCCGGGGGGAGATGGGCGGTGGCAAAATTGATAAATAAATAAAATTATGAACAGTTCCAAATTTCACCTTTCAACACGACGACGACCCAAAGCATACCTCCAAATCAACAAAAGCATGGCTTCACCAGATGATCAAAGTTTTGGAATGGCCCAGCCAGAGCCCGGACCTGAATCCAAGTGAAAATCTGTGGGGTGACCTGAAGAGGGCTGTGCACAGGAGATGCCCTTGCAATCTGACAGATTTGGAGCACTTCTGCAAGGGAGAGTGGGCAAAGATTCCCAAGGCAAGATGTGCCATGCTAATAGACTCCTACCCCAAAAGACTGAATGCTGTCATAAAATCAAAAGGTGCTTCAACAAAGTATTGGTTTAAGGGTGTGCACACTTATGCAACCACATTATTCTAGGTTTTTTATTTTTGTGTTTCCCACTAAAAGATTTCAGTTTGTTTTTCAATTGAATTGTACAGCTTGTATGTTATATTAAAGATGGAAAAAATTCTGAAGTTATTTATCTTGGTCTGATTTTTTTACATCTCAAAAGCCTGGCATTTTAAGAGGGGTGTGTAGACTTTTTATATCCACTGTACCTGTATAGTAAGATTTTCCTGAGATTAGAAATGATAATCATTTCAGATATTCACTCAGAACAAGTCAATCTAATGAAATCATGATACGGAACTATGTTTCATCTCGTATTGGACATCAACTGTCATGAAATAATGAAAATAATCATCACATCATCTATATATTGTACTGGAAGAAAGCAATGATGAAATCAGATATTCAGCAATTAAGCACTTGAATTATGCATGTCACTGGATTCTTGACTACAGTATTTTTTACCAATGGTTATGACAGGGCTTTCCAAAGTTTTTCCCGTGGCGACACACCAACCGGTGTTGGTGTGTCGCCGCGGGAAAACCCGGAAGTGCGGCATCACGCAAAAACCCGGAAGCGCTGCTGCCGCTTTCGGGTTTTGCGTGCTGTAGTTGGTGTGTCGCCACGGGAAAACCCGGAAGCGCTAATGATGATCAGCGCTTCCGGGTTGTGTGGCAACACACCAGACTGTGTGTGGCGACACAGTTTGGAAAGCTCTGGGTTATGACATCAATCTCCCGTCAAAGTTTTATCTGTTATACAGCTATAAATCTCTATTATTGCTACTTTTCTGCTAGCAGACCTCCCTTTTCTATTCAGTTTTTTCCCCATTATTTAACTATTATACTAAAATACCTGAACTTTCAACAGAATAAAATATAAATCAGGCTCAGAAACAGTTGTTTGCCTGCAAGATAGGGAACCTTTTATAAAGCAGGAGAGAAAGTTCTTTATTGCTATTATAGCAGGTTAATGAGATACAAATGATTAGCATAAATACCTGTGAGGAAAATGGCTAGTAAAATTATACTATATGAGATACTGGATTGAATCCATTTTCGGTCTTATGCAGACATAATTGCTCCTATCAGCAAAAGCAGTATGAGATAATTCTCTAGTCCTCTGGAGTGAATTTCACTTGGTACTTGAGGATAATCTCTCCCTATAGCTTCCACTCATTGGAATACCAGCATTAGTTTCCACCTATTCGCAAATCTTACTATATTATATTTAACAGTATCAGTTTGATCAATACTCTTCCTACTATATATTCTAATTTATACTCCCACTGTAGACATTTGTTGCTCCTTTAGAATACACTTGAACATATTCAAAGCCTAGTAAACATGTTAGACAAAAATAAGATTATATACTAGTGCTGGCATCAGAATTATGTGTGTTTTATTGATGATTTAGACTTCAAGTTTCAGAAACACTGGACATGCTAGTTGGGGTTGATGGAAACTGTAGTTGAAAACATCTGGAGGAAATCAAATTGCTAAGCTTTAATTTGAAACTTGAATGTTCTGCAAGCTCTTACACTTTCCCCCTACACATTAGTTTTCTCTTGCATATCTTGGTTTTCTCTAAATACCGCTTGCCACAACTTCTAGAATAGTAAACTGTGCCTAGTGTTCCTTTCAAATCATGGTTTATAAATCCACTGTAAACTATGGTTTGGAAATATCAACCACTGTTGCCAATTATGTATAAAAATCAATAAAAGACCCAGGGGAGCATAAGTCATAGGGAGAACAGGATTTACAGTATGTCCTCAATCATCAAACCATGTTTTGACAGATTGAGTTTTTAGTATCTCAGTTGTGGTTAAGTAGATTATTGAAAATATACAACGAACAGCAATGCTTTCCTTTCAACATTTATATGAGAAATGAGATACTTCTGTTTTTGTACATTCATTGTTAGAAATAACAATGAATGTACAAAAACAGAAATATCTCGTTCTTTTTAAGCAACTGATACTTAGGGAAAAAACTGCATACTTTTCTTTTAAAAATGAGGTCTCAATTCTCAAACTGACTCAACTATATAGCTACTATATCAAGAACAGAACACATCAAGGCAAGGTAAGTTTAAGCATACTACCACAAAGCTCCTATACTTATACCTCAATCCTATACATGTTTGCTGGAGCACCTCCAGCATCTAAATAACCTTGCTAAAAAAAATCTGCATTGTAGTGTAAATGCATATACAATTGCTGCCATGTACAGAAACAAGTCATACACAAAACACTATTAATATACAGCACGAAACCTCCACTGTATCATACTAACAAGAACAAAAAAACCAAATTATTTAAATTTCTTCATTACATGTATAAAAGTTACAAAAAAATTTAACAACCAAATCTCTTTAATGAAATGTTTGGTCTTCCCATCCTTTGTTTCCATTTCGTTATGGAGTTATTTAACCTATATTTTATGTTTCAAAAACCAGAAAAGGGTTATAAAATCGATAATTCGTTGTAGTGGTTTACAGTCTTCCCCAGTGTAAAGTAAAGCTTTCCCTACTGTAGTGACCACATAATATTTGGACCCAAAACTCCTATCAGGCTGATGACCCAATGGTGCAAAAACTCCTGATGTCCCAGTTTGGAGAAAAATGATCTAGTTACTAACAAGAAAAATCACTATTTAAAGCACAGAGTTTTACTCCACTCACTGCAAAGTTCAGTTCATGTGCTTGTATTGGCACGTATAATATTTTATTCTTTTAAAAAGCCAGAGTTACCTTAGTAATAAAAGTGACTGCACCTCATAATAAGATATCATTATAGGTTTATAATTTTAAACCCTGACTAGAAAGTAGAGCACATCCAATATGTCCTATTATAAAACTTAATAGGTATGTGGGAATCTTTAATTAACAATGGCAAGTTTTTAACACCAGCTATTCAAAACCCTATCTGTCTGAATGGGATCGATGATGAAGCTATTACATGATTCTATATAAAATTAGATGCAGATCCAGGCTGGATTTGCACATGCACTCATATGTATCAGTTCCCGCATTAAGATTGGTACTGAAGATTAATAGGCCCTAGGAACAAAGCACATTCAGCAGTGGCCTGTCCCTTAAGACACTCCCTTCCAAGAGACACAGTGGGCCTTTTCAGCTGCAGTATTCAAAAGATTTTTTTAAAACCTATGTATTTCAAATGAATATTGCTTTTCAATATGCCACTATTTCATTTTTTTGCTGCTGTAGCTTTGGGAACTGTTTACACTTCTTGAATTATATGTTAATCTTATACATATAAGAGTTTGTTTATTTAAGTGTTTGGTTATTTGTTTGAAAAGAGTTCTATTTTTATTCTCTGAGATTGCAAATAAATTGCCAACTAAAAATTTAAATTGTAATAACCATATTGGGAGCAGAGATCTCAACACATACACCTGCCTCTTCTCTCCAAATATAAAACATATGGCACTCTCAATTAACAGCCACACTGCCATCTCAAGCAAGTTTGAACTCTCACATTCTTAATCTTGATTTTATGTTTTCCTAACAAACCCCACTTAGGCTTCATATCTCTGACTGGTGTTAATATCAATTCTTCTACCTTCTTGGCCTTTAAGCAACACCACACTGCTCGTAATCCATTTGAAAATCAATAATAGTTTCTTACCACCTGTCTCAAATGTTCTCAGCCGAAATCTTCTACAACATATCCTTCATCCATCTTTGAAACTAAACAAGGCTTTTGCTTCATTAGTCCCTGAATATTTTACACCTGACCTTAAAACTATGGCTTCTCAAGTAAGCTCTAATTATCGATACCAAAAGCAAAACAATTTTTAGGAAATTCTTCAGCCTTTTATGGTCTGCCTATTCAGCACTAAGAATGATTAACACCAAACCACATACACACCTTGCGACACCACACCCTTGAAATTCTAGATGTAGTACACACCTAATATTGTTTTCTGTGGTATTTTACCCTTATAGTGGTTTTGTTAAATAGAAAAACTGGAGTTAATTGTATTGGTGCCTTAGTTTTGCTGAATTTGCTTTCAAACTAAGCCCAAGTAATATTGCCTGGATCAAGTGATTTGACACCTGCATTTCTGCACAAATAAGAAGGCACCAATTTGTGTGTATGCATGTGATGATTGTGCAATAAGGAAGCTAGTTCTTTTTGAGGATTGGAATGCATCTGTATATTCAGCCAATGTGCTGTTATTCATCCAATACAGAAACTAACAGGTAAACTCTATTTTTACCTTGCTTTATAAAGTAGTCAGTCGGTTTATTACAATCTTAGACCAGTACAAGCATGCATCCATGAGTGATCTGTGAGTAATTATAAATCTATATTAAGTAAATAAAATTTAAGACAAATTAAAATACATTTATAAAACAACCTGACTTGAATCTGTGATGGAAGCCCTAAAGGAGCAATCTATGTCTAGGTTATAAAGTAGTATCTAAAATTATAAAATGTGATAACATCTAAAATTACAAAAATGTGATGGTATCTAAAGTTTACATAAAATGTGATACATAAAATTGCAAAAAGAATTCATAATATCTAAGATTACATAAAGGGGCGTGGTGGCTCAGCGGGTAAGACGCCAGGCTTGTTGATCGGAAGATTGCAAGTTCGGAGGTTCGAATCCCTAGCCCTGCGTGCAGAGTGAGCTCCTGCACTAGCTCCAGCTCTTGCCAACCTAGCAATTCGAAAGCATGCAAATGCAAGTAGATTAATAGGTACCACTTCGGTGGGTAGGTAACAGCGTTCCACGCGTGTCATGCGGCCACATGACCGTGGAAGCGTCTTCGGACAACACTGGCTCTTTGGCTAACAAACGGAGATGAGCACCGGCCCCTAGAGTCGGACACGACTGCACAAATGTGCGGGGGGTACCTTTACCTTTTTAAGATTACATAGAATACATCTGTGTAGCAGGAACTTGGCCCATCAGGGTCCGGCACTTTATACAGTGCATTTCTTCAGAGTAGTCCTCTCCAAGAACCCTGCAACAGCACCACTGGCAGGTGGGGTCCATCAATGCTTCTGTTCACTCACAATACAGTTTTGCATAGATCTTATCTCTCCACAAGGAATGTCACAGGGGTCATCCCTTTCTTCTCCAAGTCCACTCATTATAAGAGCCCAAAACTGGAGAAATGGAAAACTGTAGACTTGAGAGGTGGCAAACAATGAGAAAATGTCTACTGATTTTAAAAATATATATCATAGGCATATTTACTTGGAAGTGCAAGTAAGGGTGTTTAAGGACTAAAGGCTACAAGAAACACCATGCACAAGATACATTGCAACCCTGTCCCTGAACCCAAAGTTAGCCAATTACCATGTTTAAAAACAGTCAAAGTTTTTAACATTGTGGCCAGATGTCCCACTTCCCCCCCCCCGAAAAGTTTTCAAAAAGACCAACCTTTGCCCTTCCTTTAAGCGTTTTGAAGACAAAGTTGCTAACAGGGTAATTAACAGATTTCCTAAACGCAGCCATTAAGTTCAGCGGGACTTCAAACAAGCGAAGATCGGTTCGCCCCGTGAACCTAAAAAAACGCGTGTACATTTACTCCCAGGTCACTGACGGGATTACTTTCACTAATTGGACCAGGTAGTAAGAATAGCCCAGAATCCGCAAGGCACAGCTCGATCCTAGACACCTTTACGCGTTAGGAAGTCCCACCAAAATCAATGGGAGCAGTTCCAAAGCTCTAGATTCCCCCGGGCGGGAAGGATCTCTCCCCACAGGTAAGCACTGCAGTCAGGCAAGAGCTGAAAGAAGCAAGAGAGGCGCCTTTCTCTCCCTTGCTTAGGCCAGATTATAAAGCGCACACAACCTGTTTGGCAAGGTAAAGACGAGCGTGGCACCCCCCACTCCATACTTACAGTAAATGGGTGAAGGCGCTGAGTCCTTCGGGCACTGCGGCGAGCCCCCTCCCGGAGCAGTCAACTCCTCCGTCCCCATCGCAGCTACAGGAAGCCGGGCATGGAGGAAGGGAAGCTCCTTCGCTGGGCCCAGCCAAGTTGCCGAAGCCCCAGGCAAAGAAACCGAGCAGAGCTAGGCAGCACATCGCGAGACCCTTCCTTGTCGCCGCGGCGGCCAAAAGCTCCCTCGCGCACACCGCCTGGCCGGGGACGGTCCCTTCAGGAACAGGGGCCAAGTTCCGTGCGCGCGCCCCGCCCGGGCCCTGGGGCTGCTCCGAGTCCTTCGTCTCGCGCCGCTGGCTGGCTGCCTCCCTCCTTTCCCACCTCTCCGCGAACCCTCGGCCAGAGCAAGCGCCCTCTTCGTTCCCTTCCCCTTCCTCTCAGCACAATCCCGCCACGCGAGGAGCCGACGTTTCAGCGCCTCTTCTTCCTTCCAGCCCCATGGAAAGGCGGCAGTTTGTCGCCAGTCGTCTCAAACCAGCAGGTAAAAACGTGCCCCGTTGGAATCTGCCATTACAGTCTCCAAGCTCTTCTTGAAACGCCGCCGTAGGTAGTGCAGTTCTTCTAGGAAGTTAACCCTTCAGCCGTTCCAGCACACGCGCTCGCTAGCTCTTTCTCGGCTCGGCCGCTTCGCTTGCCAGGACTGCTTGCCTGCCTGCTTTCTTTTGCCTTCTAGGGTTGCACACAATACGGGGACTGCGTGCGCTTAACTCACCCAAACCCCGGCGCCCGCTGTAGCGATATGCAAAACAACGAGGTGTGTATGCTAATGAAGGAATCGTGCTGTTCGTTCGTATTGGTGGAAAAGGAGCCTCAGCCTAGTAAATACATACAAATCTCGGAGCCTATTACTTACCCCCACCCCACAACCTCGGCAGTCCCGAACAGGAGGAAAGAAGCGGCCTCTCATTGGTCAAAGGGAGCTATGCATGGGCGGGGCAATAGGCGATAAGTGACAGGAGAGGCGGAGGCTTCCTTCGGTAACCGAGAGGGGTTGCAGGGTCGAAAGAGAAGGTTTCTTCTAAGATGGAGCCCCTTGTTGGATGCGCCTTGCCCTGCACAGCTGCTCGCGGACAGTTCCTTTTCGCCTGGGATCCCAGCCAAAGATTTCTACGCCTCTTGCTAGGAACCGCGCCTGCTGGAATTGCTCTCGTTGAACAAAACAGCCGTTCAGACGTCAAGAAGGATTCTGCGAAGTTAAGCATGTGCCGGTGGATACTTCCTCCAGGAGGACTGCAAGGCCTTATTTCATTTACTTTTTAATTCGCATCTCTTTGGATCAGTTGGTAGCCTTGCAGCTGACCTGCAAATGCAGTATTTGAAAACAACGTGGCCATGATCTGGTGACAGTTGGTTATGCCTAGAGCCCTTGAAATGGACCCAAGGCACGACCAGTTAATTGTCACGTTGGTTTCTGAAGGTCATGGATCTGCTTTTCTGTAAAGCACTGCATCTGATTTTTAAAAAAGGAATTCAAACAATATAGCTGAAATAGAAAGCATTGAAAACCTCCCTCAGTATTTGGCTTGGACAAAGCTCTTTACGACGAGGGAATCCAGGTAGTGGCAGAAGGTAATTCACAGAAAGGCCTCTGGAAGGATTTTAGAGGCTATATTCAGTCTTTTACGTCGGATGCCCTCCAGATGTGTGGAATGTACAATTCCCAAAGTTCTAGAGGACACCAAGTTGGAGAAAGCTGGACTACCATTACCCCCCCCCCAACTGTACACTCTTGCCTGAAAAAAGCATCTTAAATTTAGGTGTTTCTATTTATTTATTTATTTAATTAATTTCTATAGCCGGCCATCTCAACAAGTGACTCTGGGCAGCTTACAATTATAAAAACCATAAAACAGTTAAAATAATTAGAAACAAAAGTACAAAATAAATAGATATGGTTACTGAGTAAAACTATCGCCATAGATGTTAGTATAGCCAAGAAACGGGGCCCTTAACACACACACGGCCCCAGGCACATAACTAGGCCCTCACGGCCTTACGGAAGGCCAACAGGGTAAGGGACATCCTGATCTCTGAAGGGGGGAATATTCCAGAGGGCAGGCGCTATGGCAGAGAAGGTACGCCTTCTAGCCCCCGCCAACCGACCTTCCTTGGCTGACGGGACCCGTAGCATGCCCAACCTACCAAACCAAATTGGACGGTTAGAAACAACTGGGAGAAGACGGTCCCTTAGGTAACCTAACAGTCACTCATGCCCTGGTCATCTCCCAGATAAGACTATTGTAATGCGCTCTACATGGGGCTACCCTTGAGGAGCGTCCGGAAGCTTCAGCTGGTTCAAAATGCGGCCGTGCGAGCCATCTTAGGTGCCTCAAGATCGGCACATATAACACCTTTGCTCCGTGAGCTGCATTGGGTCCCAGTTTGCTTCCGGATTCAATTCAAGGTGTTGGTTATTACCTTTAAAGCCCTACATGGCATGGGTCCAGGTTACCTGAAGGACCGGCTCATCCCCGTTCAATCGACCCGTCCCACCCGGTCCTGCAGAGAGGGCACGCTACGAACCCCGTCTGCAAGAGAGTTCCACCTGACGGGGTCTAGGAGGCGTGCCTTCTCTGCAGTAGCCCCAGCCCTTTGGAATATTCTCCCCCGGGAGGTAAGATCGGCCCCCTCTCTCCTGGACTTTAGAAAAAACCTGAAGACCTGGCTATGTCATCTGGCATGGGGAGGGGAGGGGAATAGCCAGTCTTGGGGTTGGCTGGCCCCTTAGATCTGTTTCGACCAGCCTTGTTGATCAGTGGAATAAGATCTACCACCTTTGGATCAAATTATATGATGTTGTAGGTGTATGTATGTATGTATGTGTGTATGTGTATGTGTATGTGTGTGTGTGTGTGTGTGTATGTAATTTTATATTGTTATTATTGATATTTATTGTTTTAATTCTTTTAAATTGTTGTGAACCGCCCAGGGTCCCTCCTTGTGGGGGAGATGGGCGGGATATAAATGTAATAAATAAATAAATAAATAAATAAATAAATAAATAAATAAATCTGGTCCCAAGCCATGAAGGGCTTTAAAGGTGACAACCAGCACCTTGAATTGTACCCAGAAGCACACTGGCAACCAATGCAGCATATGTAGTAGTGTTACATGTGTTAAATATCCGACACCATTTACTATCCGTGCAGCTGCATTCTGTACCAGTTGAAGCTTCCAAATGCTCTTCAAGGGCAGCCCCATGTAGAGCGCATTGCAGTAATCCAGTTCTCTTTATGTACATCTGCAAATGCAGAGGAAACATTCTCACAAATATCTGTTGGATGTTTATCAGAAGAAAAGGAAGAGCCCTGCAGTTAGCCAAGGGTAAGCTGCAGGGCTTCTTGTACCCATAGGTATCCGTAGGAGGAACAAGAGGGGGAGGTGATGAAATTTGCTATGCAACATTGTGATACCAATTCACATACTTGCATGTGACATCACAACAGGAGTAGGTAAAAGTAGAACTTGCATTGTGACATCAAAACACATGTTACGTGATTTTGGCATCATGGTTAGGAATGGATGTCTGCTTCTACAGGTTCTTTTAATCAATAAAGATCCTATGGAAATATCTTAGAATATTACATCTATCAATTCTGGGTATTAAAGAATCTGTGGTAGGTGCCATTTTCATCTGCAGTATAGATAACAAAGCTAACATATTATGGGACTATTAACAAGTTTTGTCACCTGATAGTGTGTATGGTTGGAACACTGGAAAATGCATGTGTGACATATGATGAAGTCTCAACACTCCTCACTCCAAACTGATTGGGTAGAATTTAGGGGTCTTCCAAACTGCCACCATATCCAATGCCTCAAAGTAACTTTGAAAATGATGCATGATCAATTATCTCAGTTCTGCTAGCCTTTAAAAACTGAAAATGAGGAAAACATTCAATCATTGCCTTGTTGCAGCTGCCACAAGTCCTGAAGTAACAAAAATCCTGTCCCTTTCATTCCACACAAAAGGAAGATAAATTGCCAGCACATCTCTTAACCGCCGCCCCCCATATCCTTATACTGCATGTTGCCATCCTTCAAGCCTAGTTTTACATTTAAAAAAATCAGTGATTTATCTGAAGGGGAGTTGCAAAGCCATAAAATTATCTCTCTCCTGGAAAGATTGGCTAGGAAACTAAAGCCTAGGAGGTTGCAAGCTGCCCACAAGTTACGTTACAGTGGTAGAGTTTAAAAGAAAAGGCATTTTATTGCAGTTTCAAATACATGATAGCTGAGGCAGCTTAGTTCTTGAATACCATTGACACTGTGAGTTCATAGGAGTCTGAAACTGCTTTTGGACTAAATATTCATACGGTAGGGCCCTTAGATGGCCATGGCTATTCATTTCAGAGTTTCATAAATGTAAATATACTGGATTGTACAGAGCTGCCGTCTGTGTCCATAAAGCGAAGCTAATTAGAAAAAGCATTATACTCAAGAAAGACTGGATTTGTATTTTTTCAATTGAATTTTCATAGAATATACACTCATCTTATGCTTTTCCCCCCCTGCATAAGTAATTTTCACATTTCTAAGCATACTTTTTCAAAATACATTTCTAATCAAGTCAATTGTCAGTAGATGAACAAATGTTCATGGTCAAAGTTTTACATTGACTAAATCCCCGTAGTAATAGCTCGAAGCTTTACAAAGACACAAAGAATAGTCATGATCCATTCATATTAATAAAAACTGCATCACTGTCTCCCATTGAATTCAATGGAAAAGAAAACTGCTTAATTTTGGCTGGATTATATGTACAATTGTCTAATAATTATACATATAACGTGTTTGCTTTTGTCTGTGGGAAACAGGTTAAGACATGTTAACAGAAGCTTGTGTAAATCTGATGACATTATTCTTTAACATAAATTCAGTAATAAGCCTTAATCACCTTAAATGGTGGGACTGGATGACTGACATTGAAAAGGCTGCTATTGTGTGCAATGTACCATGAAGGACTTCTTTGTGCAGGTTTGCATCATATAAGGAAACAACAGTACAGTGGTAAATTAAGAAAATTAGTTGATAGGTATTGTGATTGTAGAGGTGGGATGACATGGCAGGTTTCAGCTTTGCTTTTCTGATTGTCAGGAACTCTGTAATATTTGGAAAAAAACAGTCTCTTTCACCAACAGCTATTGCTTATATTTTATATGTGGCATGTAACTTTCTCATAGGGATTGTGTACTTTGGGGGGAGGGGGGGGGAGAAACCCAAAAATCTTGCTGAGTTTGGATGCCCTGGAAAGGAAAAATATCAAGGAAAAAATTACAAAAATTTGCAAGTGAAAGTAATCTTCTCATACCACAACTCTGTAGAAACAAACCACTTCCTGGACTAAGTCAAAGCTTAACTTCATTCATTTGGAGTTAGTGGCAGCATAAATGTCACTCTATAAGTAATTTATAGAACTATAAGGAAAGGAGCAAAGATAAAAAAAAAACCATAAGATTTCTGAGGGTTGATTGATAAAGGTAGCAGAAATTAATTATACCAATGGGCTTGCATTATTTAATTTAATATTGCTCATCTCTTTTCAGATATTTTCTCCTTTCTCTCTCCTCAAACTTCCACCCTCTATGAAAACTATACAACTATTACCAGTAAATTCAGAACAAGAAAAGAGATTATCATTGTACTGTGCTTTAGGTATATTAAGTTTCAGTGGGTTGGATTGTTCTGGCTAGAGAAGGTAACTGGATAAAATCTCATTAAACTTCATAGGATTTATTTCAGAGGAGACTTGCACTGGATGTTCTGTCATTGGCTCATGAGACTAGTACAAGCCGTTTTCTAAGTGCCATTCTTCACATAGTCAAAAGGACATTATCCATCCACAAGAGGAGGATACTAGTAAATTCAAAGGAATTCCAAGGTTTGCAGAATGAAACAAAAATCTTTAGAAAAATAAACCAGAGGAAAGGAGTCCCAACAGCCTAAAGAAAACTTTGGGGCGCGGTAGCTCAGCGGGTTAAACTGCTGAGCTGTTAGACTGCCGACCATAAGGTCGGCGGTTTGAATCCGCGTGGCGAGGTGAGCTCTCGCCACTTGCCCCAGCTCCTGTCAACCCAACAGTTCGAAAGCTAAGGCAAGTAGATAAATGGGTACCACTTACGTGGGAAAATTTGCTGGCGTCCTTTCGGAGGGTCGCCCTCGGACCGAAGAAGACCTGGTGAATCCCGTGGATGGCGGCGGAGGACAGCGGATCCTGAATGACAACTTCCAGGATGTCAGCAGCTGGCTCGGAAGCGAGGGATTCTGGGGCATGTAGTCCGATACCTGCAGAAGAAGAGCCGGTTCCCTCACCCCCTCCCTAACATGCGGTTAAACATTGTTAATATATATGCTGTATAATATGTATGAATTTCAATGATTGTAAGCCGCCTAGAGCCCTCCATCTAGGGAGGGGATAGGCGGGGTATAAATATGTAAATTAATAAAGAAAGAAAGAAAACTAATAGGAGATAGAAAACCATTGTTGAGGTGATTGGCTACAATCCACTCTATTACTTTTTGTCATGCATAAGAGCTAATCAATAGGTGCAGCCATTTGAGTTGTGTTGAAAACCATCCAAATCTGTGCCAGCTATCTCAAGCAATGGTACTGGTGGAAACTCTCCAAAAGGATAAACCAAAAGTGAGCATTTTTGCACATCATGGTCATAATTTCATTAGAAAACCTTCTTGTGAAACAATTACAGGTAGTCCTCGACTTGCAACCATTCATTTAGCAACCATTCAAAGTTACAACAGTGCTGGGAAAAGTAATTTACGACCGGTCCTCGCACTTACAACGGTCGCAGCATCCCTGCAGTCACATGATCAAAATTCAGGCACTTGGCAACCAGCATGTATTTACAATGATTGCAGCATCCCGGGGTCACGTGATCACCATTTGTGACCTTCCCAGCCAGCTTCCAACAAGCAAACTCAATGGGGGAAGCCAGATTCGTTTAACAACTACAG
This sequence comes from Charina bottae, assembly GCA_023362775.1. Classification (NCBI taxonomy): domain Eukaryota; kingdom Metazoa; phylum Chordata; class Lepidosauria; order Squamata; family Charinaidae; genus Charina; species Charina bottae. The sequence continues at coordinate 170,722,058 of JALMGJ010000001.1, forward strand.
TGATTTGCTTAATGACCATGACAAAAAATGGTTGTAAAATTGGGTGTGACTCACTTCACCACCACCTCACTTAGCAATGGAAGTTTATTTATTTATTCATTTGTCAAATTTCTCTGCCACCCATCTGGTCCCAATTATGGTTGAAAGTCGAGAACTACCTGTACAATGTGAAGATCTATCTTGAGGCCCCCACTAACCATTCCATATAAATAGATATCCACAATTTGGTAATACAATTTTTTTAAAATTCAAAAGGAACATAGGCTCCATCTCTCTAAACTTGCCCTAACTTCTTGACTTATTCATGACAAGACTTTTATTCACTTCTTTTTTAATACTGACCAGTGCCATTGCCCAGCATCTGAATATTTCATGCTGAGAATACAGAAATCAATTTTAGTATTTGTAACAAAATTGTCTAATATCTGAAAGAAACTTAACAGCCCAATACTTTGACAATATTAGTACATAATACATAAACTATGTAGAGAAATGGATTGGTGAGACATCTTGGTTGACACAGTTGGTTCAAAAAGAACAGAAGTAATAGAAAGGGAGGTGGAATTGCATTGCATATTAAAAAAATATCCACATCTGCTCAAAAAGATTGAGGCATAAAGTATAAGTGATACCTTGACATCTGTTGGGAGACAAACCCTGCCATGCATGATCCTTCCAGGAAACTCCTGACTTGCTTTTCTGACAACTTTTTATTTCAGTTTGTGGAGGAAGGTACAAGATAATAACCAACAAAGAAGCCTTGATTCAAAAAGCAGAAATAGCAAGAATATTAAGGGAAAGTGACTCTATAATGCTGAAATCCTTGATTTTAAAGGAAACTAAAGCTGAGTGTGATCAAATATCTCATTAATTCATTCCACAGTTTTTATAACCTGCCCCAGGCTGCAGACTGTGGGCAGCATACAAGAGGGTATCTTGGATTTTTAAAAAGAGGCTTTTAATGTCAGAACAATGACACACAGAACTCAATGAGAAAAGGTGTTCAAGTGGGGAGGGAATTCCTTTAAAGGAGAGATTAAAAGTACAATTATAAACAATTTCAACCCAGAAAAAAAATGGAGGAAAGCCAAAGAAGCCAATGTGGCAACTCTCCCCCACCCCACAAATCTTATCGAAGATCTGAATAAAAGAAAGATACACAGAGGAGGTGGAACAAGGGAGACAGGTCAACAATGAAAAGTACATACAGGCAGCTCCAGCCGCAAAGATGGTGTCAGGAAAGCTAACGCTCCAAACGAACTGAGGTTAGTGAAGTAAGCTAAAAACAGAAAAAAGTGTTCTGTATGTGTGTTTTTGGCTTTTTTAATCCATTCAATCATGTCCAATTCTCAGCGACTGCCTGGACAAGTCCCTGCAGTTTTTTTGGCAGGGTTTTCCAGAAGTGGTTTGCCATTGCCTCCTTCCTAGGGCTGAGAGAGAGGGACTGGCCCAAGGTCACCCAGCTGGCTTCATGCCCAAAGCAGGACTAGAACTCCCGGTCTCCCCATTTCTAGCCTGGTGCCTTAACCACTAGACCTATCTGGTTTTTTATTAAAGCAAAAGGATCGTTATACCAGCTGCTCAATGCAAATAGCAAGTAGCAATGAAAAGGCAAAACTATTTTGATTCATTCTTCAATGTTGCACCAGGTAATTATGAAGAGCAAAATGAAAGGACAGAACTGATGCTTGAAATGAATAGGAATATGATGGGAATATGTCTTTAATTTCAATCATTGGTCCTATCTTCAAAATGGGGGAAAAAAGACAACTGAGGGAGCTACAGACCAGTCTGACTCATGTCAATATTGAGGAAGATTTTAAAGCGGATTATAACGAGAGGAATCAGTAAACATCTTGAAAACAAGCAATAGCAGTAAGGATTTTTACTGCTTGAAAACAAGCAGTAGCAGTATGGATTTTTCAGGAACAAGTCTTGCCTGACTAATCTTATTGTTTGATCAGGTAACTTTCTTAGTAGTTTGTGGGAATGCTATATATGTAAACTATCTTAATTAAAAAAAAGATTTGACAAAGTATCTCATGACATCCTAATTAATAAGCTAGTTTAGTGCTGACCATCTACATTGGCAACTCAGTAGATACGTATATAGCTGGCTTGAAAATCATTCTCAAAGAGTGCTCATCACTGATTCCTCATCAAACTGGAATCAGATATTGACTGGAGTGCTACAAAATTCAGATGTTGATACTGTAATCTTCAATTATTTTTTTAAATTGATGACTGGGATGAAGAGATGGAGGAAATGCATATCAAATGTGCAAATGACACAAAATTGGGTGAAATACCTAATATTCTAGAGGACAGAAATAACATTCAGGATTATGTCTATGAAGGTTCTCAGTCATCCAGGTGGAATTGTCTGTTGCTTGAATCATGTCAACTGGATTTCTATTTTCTCAGTGGAAACGTTTCGCTCCTTATCCAAGGATAAGACTTTGCTCAGACTGAAGAAGCTCCTTGGATAAGGAGCGAAACGTTTCCACTGAGAAAATAGAAATCCAGTTGACATGATTCAAGCTACAGACATTCAGGATTATCTTGATAGGTTGGTGAACTGGGTTGAAAATAACAAAATGAAATTTAACAGAGACAAATAGAACGTTATTCATTTAGGATAAAGAAAGGAAATGTCAGGTATAGGGGGGGAGATACCTGGCTTGATACTTGTGAAAGAGATCCTGGCATACTAGTTCACTGCAAATTGGATGAATCATCAGTGTGACCTGGCTGAGAAAAAGACAAACACAATTCTAGGTTGCATCAGCATAAGTATGATTTCCAAATCACTTGAAGCATTTATTTACTTTGTTCAGCCTTGGTCTCCTCAAGTGTTGTATCCATTTGTCAGCATCACAGTTTAAGAACAATTCAGACAAACTGGAATAGAAGAAGGGTAACCAGGATGACCAAGGGACTTGAAAGTCAATCATAATCTGGATTCCTGCACTGAATAAGGCACTGGACACAATGGTCTAAGTGGCCTTTCCAATTCTATGAATTATCTAATGTTCTAATAGCAGTTTGTGTGTGCACACTTGCCTTTGAGTCAGTGTTGACTCCTGGTGACTGCCTGGACAAGTCCCTGCAGTTTTCTTGGCAAGATTTCTGAAGTGGCTTGCCATTGCCTGCTTCCCAGGGCTGAGAGAGAGGGACTGGCCCAAGGTCACCCAGCTGGTTTCGTGCCTCAGGCAGAACTCACAGTCTCCCTGTTTCTAGTCTGTTGCTTTAGCCATTATGCCATGCCATTACTGAAGATTAAAGTATAGGGTGACCTGTGCTAAAGCACACATTGTTTATAGAGATTTAAAGGTAAGTGCCAGAACTGGTTGGCAGCCAAAGATGGGGTGAAGCCAAGCAAGTAAACAGGACATCAGGATCAGAACAAGAGCAATGGCAGGCTGTAGTAATACCTATGAGTCAAAGCACATCCAGGGTTAGGAAAGCATTGTGCATCTAAACCCCAAGAGCTGAGCCAGAAACTAGATCAGGAAGTCATGTCAACAGGCAAAAGGCCAGTGCCAGACTGAAAGGTAATGTCTGGAGCAGAAACCAGGCAGGAAGAGGGGAGTTACATGAGAACATCCTACTGCAAAGACTGGAAACATCATCTTCCTAGGACATCATTAAATTAATCAAACATATCCTACTTCCTGCCAAAATTCCATATTGAAGCAAGGATATTGGTAACCAGAAAATACATGAGCCAGGAAATCCAGTTGCCAGAAAGCTGTCAAGTTACACAAGCTGCAGCTTATGACCTTTTTTTCCTCAGCAAAGCATGGAACAAACTGATTTGCATGTTGCTGAAGTGCTGAGCTCACCATATGTTATAACATATTTTTGTGGCAAATCTGTAACATGCAGTTCTTATGATGGAAATGAAAGGGCAGTTAAGAAAAATCTCACAAATCTAGAAGCACTGAGAAGGTGTAAGTATGTAGACTAGGTTATCATAAACAATATATAAACAGAAAACAGCAGCCTTGCAGCTTATGCAAGAGGGAGAGATCAATTAATAGATCAGGATTCAAACAAGTCTCAGAGAACTGTAGAATTCCTAATATTATGGAAAACTATAATGAAGGAGTTAAAGGGTTCTTGCTTCAGCTGACCAATTCTTTTTGATGTGCCTCCCTATATTCTTCATTATTTGGTGAACATGACATTGGGATCAAACTGTGCAGAGGTTAACTCAGTTCTGAAAGGAAAGGATTTGCAACAGGAACAGGAAAGATCAAGGATAGGCAGGTGGGAAGTTAAATGGATTATTTTGTAAAATCATTGTATTTAATGTTTTTATATTTACTTGATGTTAAATAAATGTTGTAAATAAATAAATTATAAAACAGATCTGTTAACAGTAGTAGCATGGTTGTGGGTATACATTGAAGGCAGCACACTATGGAGGTGATATTGTAACCACCCAGAGTCATTGGAGTCGGGCGGCATATAAATTTAATAAATAATAGTAATAATAACAGTAATGTTGAATGCTTGAATTTTGGCATTGTAGATTGGTAATAATCATAGGAGCACTGGGGGAAAAGTGCAAACCAATATAAGAGAACAAGAATGATTCAAATGCCCAGTTATGATGCAGCTATTTCCTAAATCATAATTCCAGGTGTTATATTTTACCTGAGATTCACCAGCTGAAAATTCTCAGGAGCGGGCAAGGCACAGAATTCCCAACAAAGAGGCAGAATGGAATAGGAATATAAAGATTGTCCCTTATACACACTTCTGTCCAAATCTCTTCTGGGTTTTTACCTCCCCTCTTGAGCTGATAAAAATGTGGATACAGAAGACTACTGTCAGCAACTAGAGTGGACCTTTGAATAGAGAATTACAATTACTTGGTTAAATTTCAAGTTAGTACACTTTTATCTAGGAGTAAGTAATGTTGAATACTTGCTCTGACTTCTGAGTAGATATGCATATGACAAGAAAGAGATAGACATAGATATGATCAATACCTTACAGTCAACTTCTTCCTCTTATTCTCTAAAGTCTGCATGGTCAACTAATACATATTAGACCAAAGAGCCACCTTCGAACTGTAAACTACCTTTGCCCCCTTGAACAGAGAAGTCCTTTTTTATTTAAAACAGAAATGACAACTATGAAACAAGTATATGCTAAACATGCAAACTCAAACTCAAAGTTTTCAGAAAAGTGAGGGTACACTAAAATCTACACAGATTTTAAAATATTAGGAGGAACATTGGAATATATTATCTGGTATTAATAGTTTGAAATTACATGTCACACTAAGTCTTAGTGTGGTTTGTCTGGTTTTGACTCAGCACAAAGTTTGAACCCAGCCAACTCTGGCCTGTAAACTGTGATTTAAGGACAATTGTGGCGTATTTAGCCAATAGAATTATTTTAATAAGTGAAATGTTGAGAAAATGCACTTAAGAATTTTGCTTGATTTAATTTTCATGACATAATTTATAAGCATAATTTATGGGGTAAATTCTGGATTGTCCCAATATTAATGCAAATTTAAATATTCTGTGGCTTAATTGCTGTCATTCTGTGCCATTTTGTTGATTACAGTTTGTTTCTTCCATTAGTCTTCAAAAATAATCTTGCCATAGCACATGTTGTTATAGTTCACTGAGTAACTTTCAACTCCCCGTGACTTGATGAAGAACTGTTCACCAGAACTGTTTGTCATAGGCTGATCATATGTCCCGTTTTGAATGGGACAGTCCCGTTTTTTTTAGCATTTTCAACCGTCCCGTCATTTTGATTAAAACCTCAATTTTGTCCCATTTTTTAAACCCTGGGGGGCAGGGTTTGCAGGCGGGAGCCAATCGTGCGGACCGGGGGCAGGGTCTGCAGGCAGGAGCCAATCGCGCAGACCGGGGGGCGGGGACCCGTCTTTTTCATGAATATGGAATATTACATAAGACCCTGTCCTGTTTTGCCATCCCAATGTCCCGTTTTTGTCTCAAGGAAATATGGTCAGCCTCGTTTGTCAGTAACTACTTCTAAGATCCTGTAAACTTATAGGTAAAGGTAAAGGTTCCCCCCGCACATTTGTGCAGTCGTGTCCGACTCTAGGGGTCGGTGCTCATCTCCGTTTGTTAGCCGAAGAGCCAGCGTTGTCCGAAGACGCTTCCACGGTCATGTGGCCGGCATGACACACGTGGAACGCTGTTACGTACCCACCGAAGTGGTACCTATTCATCTACTTGCATTTGCATGCTTTCGAATTGCTAGGTTGGCAAGAGCTGGGGCGAGTGCGGGAGCTCACTCCGTCACGCGGGGCTAGGGATTCGAACTTGCAATCTTCTGATCGACAAGCCTGGCGTCTTACCCGCTGAGCCACCACGCCCCCTAAACTTATAGACATGATATTAATTATACTATCTAGCGCTGTTGCCTTTTGCTGGTCTCTTTTTCTTTGGCTTTGATTTTTCCAAGCATCAGTCTTCTCCAAAGATTCTTGCTTCTGCATTATGTGTCCAAAATATGTGTTAGCATTGTTCCAGTGAGTGGTTTGGTTTACTTCGTTTAGTGCTGAATTATTTGCTCTTCTTGCTGTCCAAACAGTTACCCTTCTGGAATTTGTCCCTGACAGACCCTCTTCCTATCTGCGCAAGGCCCACCATAATTTCTATCTCATCTCCCAGTGCTCTATAGGAATTCTCTTGCCCAACAAAAATCCTTCCCCAAACATTCCACTCCCCCAAGTAGCCTCCCCAACATTCCATGGCAGCTGTCTCCTTCTCATCCTTCAGTCTGACTAATGTGGAGTGGCAATATTTAAATGGTGAGATGAAGACAAATCTCACTTATTGGAACAATGAGGAATATCAGCCATACAATTCATCATGTGTAGAGGTATTTTGAGAGCCCAGGCTATGTCTCATAGGATTATTAGTTTTCTTTCCTGTATACTTCCTAATTCATAAGTTTTTCTCTGAAAAGTAATAAAAGCACATTTAAGTGTTCAAAGCACATCATGTATTATTTACAACATATAATCCTGACAATGCCATTATTAGGGTAGATCATTGCTATCACCACTTGTGAAATCCTGTAACAAAATATGATCCAGTGCTCCCATTCACAGTTCCAGTAATTCTCCTCCAGAACATTTCATCCAATTTTTCTCCTGCTCCAGAAGTGGGTGCAATGGGTATACAATATGTATCTGTGCAAAAGCCATAGCTGCCACCTGCTCCTTGACAAGGAGCTGTGAATCCAGGATGACCCCCAAATTGTGCACTAGCTCTGTCTGGGGAAATGCTACCCCTACATACAGTTATCTGATATCCATTGTCTATTGATATAAACCATCTTATACATATACATCTATACATGTATATGTATAAACCATATACATATTCCAAAGGAAACCATCTGGTTTCCTTTGGAATATGTATACAGTATTTCAATTGTTCAGTGCTTGTTGCAATTGGTCAAACAAGACACACCCATAATTAGTCTATATATTGTTCTACACAGTCATTTCAGATGAACATATTCCATGAAGTTTCATCACTAAAGTGATTGTCTCAGATTCAAATATCAACAAGCAAAGTGGCTTTTAGCCACAAGCATCTTCCAAATGCAACAAGGAAATATTATTCCAGAACTTTCTGAGGTGGGTCGTGGGCTTTGTATGTAATGCATTTTTTTTCTAAATAAGGATCACAAAGATTCCTGCCTGAAACTCTGGAGAACTGCTGCTCAGCTTTTTGAGATAGGTATTATAGTGTTGGGCCCTTTAATATTCTGACTGGATATCTTCCTCACAGCAGCTCAGGCCAATTTGCAACTCCAAGATCATTTTTCTACTAAACTTTGCCAAACTTTGATTGCACAATCTTGAAAGTCAGTGACACAGTTTCTCATCATTTTGAGCTGGGAAACCCATAAAAGTTATAGTGTGAGCCCTAAAATAGCTTTAAAACATTTAAAAACCTCAATAAAACAAGATAAAAAACAGTCTTACTCAATTTGCATCATCTCCCCCCCTCCAGGGAAAGTGGAAGGCAAAAGGAAGAGGGGCCGACCAAGGGCAAGATGGATGGATGATATTCTGGAGGTGACGGACTCAACCGTGGGGGAGATGGAGATGGTGACGGCTGAGAGGAAGCTCTGGCGTGGGCTGGTGCATGAAGTCACGAAGAGTTGGAAGCGACTGAATGAATAAACAACACCCCCCAACAAAAAAAATCAGGTTAATTGCAGCCCCAGCCACCAGAAAATGGCCCATTCTGTCAGAAGAGCCATATATACAAAAGAATTAGGTAAATATGGAAGCTTTTTGTAGATCACTGTCTTCTGTCTCACTAGAATCATTACAGATATTAATGCTGAACTAGCTTAAAATATATAGCATTTTAGCAGCACCTAGTGGCATATAAGCTAAATACATCTATAATAATATTTGTAATAAACAGCAGCAGGGTGAGTTAATCTTTTGAACCCAAAGCAGCACTATAAGAGGTTTACATAATTCTTTTAATATGAACATCCATAAGTTACAGTTCACTTTTTCAAAGGCAGAATTGTTATTTCAAAGATTGGTGAGTTCTCATTGCAGATACATACATTCTTACAGCAGAAAGCTTTTGAGCAGCAGGACCTTATTGACAATTATGTGCCATCAAGTTGGTGTCAACTCTTAGTGAGCATATAGTTGGATTTTATTCAGGATGATTTGTCCCCTAGTCCAGAGCTTTCCAAACTTTTCATGTTGGTGACACACTTTTTAGACATGCATCATTTCGCGACACACTCTTACAGCAGGGCACAAGGCGGGCACTAGGACCTACGTGGAAGCCAGGAGGCAGCAGCAGCCGCGACACACCCAGACACTGCAGCCAGCACACGAACGTGTCCTGACACGCAGTTTGGAAAGCTCTGCCCTAGTCCTTCAGGTCTTCCAAAGGTGTACCCATTGCTGCTGTAATTGAGTCCATCCATCTTGCTGCTCTAGTTGTCCTCCTCTTCTTTTTCTTTTCACCTTTCCCAGCATTATACATATTTCAAGAGAGCCAGGTCTTCACATAATGTGTGCAAAGTGTGATTGTTTGAGCCTTGTCTTTGTGCCTCGAGTGAGAACTCTGGGTTGACTTGTTGGGTCTGTTTGTTTTCTTGGATATCCATGGTATTCTCGAGTCTTCTCCAATACCTAAGTTCAAAAGTGTCAAAACTTTTCCTATCCTGCTTTTTCAAACTCCACCTTTTGCTTCTTTACAGTATTACAGGAAAAATCATTGCCTGCATGATTCTGATTTTTGTTAAGTAGAGACACACCCCAGCATCTGAATATCTTTTTCAAGGCCTTCATTGCTACTCTACCAAGTGCTAGCCTGTGGTGTATTTCCTTGGCCGATGATAGTTGATCCTATAAAGCAGGGGTGGGGAACCTTTTTTCTGCCAAGGGCCATTTGGATATTTATAACCGGGGACCGGGGTGGGTGGGGGGCGGGGTTTCTGGGATTTCCGGGGGGCGGAGTTTGCGGGCGGGAGCCAATCACAAGCACTGGGGGGCGGGGTTTGCGGGCGGGAGCCAATCGCGTGGAAGGGGCGGGGTTTGTGGGTGGGAGCCCCGCGGGCCTTATATGGCCCGCAGGCCTGACGTTGCCCACCCCTGCTATAAAGGCTATCCACTACTTCAATATCTTCATTGTCAACTCTAAAGGACATTATTACATTGGAGTATATCCCAGGATATTATACTTTTCAGTTTAAAAATGCATCAACCATTTTTAGCATAATGCGCTACTCAAGGAAGTTAAAAGATTAAAAATAATAAAATAGTAATATTACAAATGCATAGCAACTTTATTAATGTTCAATTAGGCAATAGAGGAAGAAATTAAAATTTGAGGATCAGTACATTATATCGGCCCAGCTAGGTGGCAACCGCTTGCCAACCACCAGAGAATTCCAGGGTACCTACGAAAAGCAGAAAAAACAAACAAACCTTCCTGAAAGGAGGCAGTGGCAACCCCCTTGTTTGTTTTTAAGAAATGAGCACATAACGTCATGATGAGTCAAGTTTGGGAGACTTTACTACATTATATTAGGATTACTGAGCTGTTTATACTTATTAAATGGAATGTTGTTTTTCAATATTACAGTAGCCAAATTGTTTACTACTTTATTTATTTATTTATTTATTCATTCATTCATTCAATTTATATGACCGCCCATCTCCCCCAATGGGGAACTCTGGGCTGTTATATACTTTCAAATGTACCTGGAAGGAACTTTTTTTTTCTTTTGATTTTCCTCTAATGTAGCCTCTCAAATCCAAAATCCCAAGCCTACAGTGTGTCTTTGAACAAAATGAAAGGGGAGCAAGCCTGCAGAGGGCATCCTGGGACCCTCAAAGTGATTCTCACTCAATATATTGAGCTGTAGTTACCATACTCCTAGCTCAGCATGATGACATTTGTAATCCAATCTAGATTAGAGCAGACCAGCTCCATTTGATTTTAAACTACTGTTCTGCTGGAATAGCTCTCACCACCTTTTACTTCTGAGCATGTGTCTATAGATGTCCAACAGCCACAGACTGCAGCCATAGGATTACACCAAGAAGCTGGAGGTGGCCACTTCTGGCAGCTTGCATCAATGAACCCTAGAAATGCGTATTCATGAACCCAGGATATATTGAAGAGTGCAGCGAATCCAGTCAAAGCTGGTGCAGAAGCCTTGTTAGAGAAGGAAATGCAGAGAATATGAGGCAAGCAGAATTCTGGTTACCTCCCACATTTGTTTTAGTGATCTGTTCAGGAGCTATTCAACCACTTTTAGCCCTATTTCTATGAACCATTAGCTGCATGTTTTATTCATGAGTTGGGGCAGGAAAAGAAATAAGTGATTTATTACCAGTCCTCAGACTCACAGTCTCCATATCCAAGGTGAAAGCATACTATGATTAGATAAGTAAAAGCACCTGCTTGTTTCTTAAATAGTTCTTTGTTGTAGAAACCAACATAGCTTTTATGTTCATAATTGTTCTCTTCTCAGAAAATCACCAAGTAGCCCTTTCAGTTTTTCTATATATATACTGTGTGTGTGTGTGTACGCACACACACACAATTTTATTTCAAACAAGCCTGCCACCTTAGCTTGGTCAGGTCTGTCTGTCTGAATGTATCGGTGCTAGAGTAAATACTTTGAATGCAAAGGCGGCTAAATTCAATCATACCACCTGCAAGGCTTAGTTGAAACTCTGGACAGGGACTCCCTGAGTAAGGGCAAGCACCATTTAACTCAGTGAATCACATTATATGATTGAAGCAGTTTCTCATGTTCTTAAAACAACTATAAAAGAAGTTGGCTAGGCTGGCCCCTTTCTTTCATAGCTGGCTATTTGTACGGCACCTTCACACATTATATGAAAGGGAAAATCCTTATTTAAAGATGCAGGTCCCCTTACGTCAAGGGCCTTTCTGTCCTCACGTATGCATCGTTGAAAGAGGCAGGAAAGTATTAACACAAAGGTTGTGCTAAGCCAAAACAATGTTCGTTTAACTTGCTAAAGTTGTCTTTAGATTGCTTGTCTTTAGGTTGCTTAGTTGTCAAACAAGCAGCAAACAACCCACAGCTTGGCATAAGTGAACTCAGATGCACATTTCTAGACATGGAATTTTCTTCATGTTACAGAACCCTGCCAGCACAACACCAAGGAAACAGCATTGGCCCTGCAGGTCAATGTTAATTTATGTAATTTTATTCAAGTCTTTCACAATTCCATTGACTATCCTTTGTGGAAGAAGGGTATGTCCCCTTGAACTGATGCTGTTAAAAAAAACTTAAGACCACTCAAACCTTGTGCCATGTTTTCAATAGTACATCAGAAATATAACACAAAAGATTAGGTAGGAGAAACATTTAGTTGTCACTCTGAAGTGCAATAAGCATGAAATTAAAATGGCTATACTAATCCTACCATTACCATTATAGGAATGCTGTATTAACTCAGAAGAAAGCAGTTGTAGTTTGACACCTGTGGCTTTCTTCTAAGCTGCTCAGGTATCTATAGCCAAACTGCAGAACAATCATACATCTACAACTACACAGATTCTGAACCCAAGCTAATGTAAAACCCAGTGTTTCAAAATGATAGAGCAGAGTTACAACTGTACATTTTATAACTGAATATATTCAAAGCAGATGTGTGGTGGGAAGAATACTTTTTACTTCTCATAATAAAATAAGGACATACATATAACATAAAATGAAATTTCAAATCTTTATTTTCAAGTTCCTAAAAAAAGGGTGGGGCCTGTGGAACAGCAATAAATACATAATGATTATACAGAGTATTGTTTAATCTTTGCTGGTTAAATTATTGCATATGTGCACATACTTCAATACAATGTAGTCACTGCTTATGTTCAGTATGTGTTAATTTCTTGATTCTCCAACAAATTTAATCTGACTTTAAAAATGGCAATTCAACCTTGCCACAGGATCCCATTTATGAATAATTACGGTTTACAGCAACTAAGAGATATTTTGGGGTGAATCTTTCAGTTTCAATTTATTTAACTTTAAAGAATAGGATTAGTTTTGTCTTGCCCTCTACTCCTTTTTACTTGCTCCTTGCTGTTAATAAGTCATGAGTTTTTGCCATTGTCTATTCCTTCCTACAATCATGATTTAATGTCACAGATTTTTAGGACAAGCCCACAAAACCCCAAAGTCAGACTTAAGAAAAAACAGAGTTATTAAGAACTTGCAGATTACAATCTTATGTTCACTGAATGATTACTTCCAAGTAAGTTTGTATAATATTATATTATAAAACTCTACAGCAGCCCTGCCTACTCAAAACTATTTATTTAGAGTGATAAAAGCATGCTATGTTCAATACATGAATACATTTTATAATAGCCTTTATCTCATCCTATCCTTCTCTTGAATATAGTAAACTCCAACACAAATCTAGTTTTATAAAATTAAAATATTTCCTGGTTGGCCCAAGTACTTTCCTTGGTCTTAGTAAATATTAATTGCTTCATAAAGATATACAATTAAACCACATGGTTATACAGATTGTTTCCTGCTGCGGTCTGCAATTCAGTGCTCAGTTTTATCAAACTGAAAAACTACAATTCATATAGTTGCTGGATTTCAGTAACCTATGCTTTGTTATTCCAGGCACTCACGATAGCTAAATGCTAAGGAAGCATTTGCAATTGCTTGTACCAGCCTCTACTAATTTTTATATGGTTCCTTATTAAACAAGATTATGCTGTCATACAAAGAAAAGACTATTCCTATGACCTTTGATATTTTACTGCATGCTGTTCTAGTCATTCAGAAGACAGGTGTTATAGGACATTTACTCATTTGAGCAATAACATCCAGCAGACATTCAGGCAAGTGTTAAATAGATCATATCAAGGATTCTTAAAGTGCAAACTAAATGTCTTCTTTTAGTTCCTTAATAGGTGGGAAGGTTAACAATTTTATCTCAGTCAAGGAGTAAAGCTGAAGAGAGATGACAAATGGTGGGGGATAAAAACCCCAAGGATCCACATGTCTACCTCATAATCGAAACTTTAAAGGTAGGGGTTGTGGGGAAGGCAGAACAATACTTTCTGTCTCCCTCACATTACACTTTACAGTTAGTATAATACTAATGCAGAAGATAATACGGTGGCCTAATGATTTCTTTAAAAATGCCAAAAGGCAATGGAGAGAAAGAAAATAGAAAACCAGCCAGGATACAATGTATCCAATGTATATTGTATCCAATGGCCTCCATCCTCCAGGGAGCAAAGTCAATGGCCAAACTCACTACATGAAAAATAAAGGTCAATTTTGTGAGAATGTTAAGGCTCCTTGATAACTGACATTTTAAAATAGAGATGAGGAATTCAATGTCTTCTAGTTACTGCTGGATTAGCACCCACCAGACTCAGGACTGCCAGTGATCAGAACTGATGAGAACTGTAGCTTAGCAATGGCCAAAGACAAGGTTTCCACTCATTTGAAATTCCCACGAGGTAACCTAGGGATCCAATGCATATTGTAACTCTAGCTGCAAAAAGCACTTTGTTATGCTTGGTAGTGCATGCTTTAAGACAGGAGGCAACTCTTAAGAGTTTCAGAGCCTTGCAGTTTTAAAACAGAGCACTAATAGTTATGATAGGAAGGGACAGGACAGCTCGGACTAGTTCCAGCCCCCATTTTCTTCATTTCCATATTACTTCAGTAGTTATTAAAAGCTTTTTTGCAGACTACCTGGTACCAGGTTTGTTTGTTTTTAAACAGACAGCAGAAAGTTTTTTCTACTAAAGGATTTGAAAGCAGGAAAGTTGCCGAGAGAGAAAACTCTGATAGATCAGTGTTAGTCTAGAATGATGCCAACAGATTTGCACAAACTTTAAGTGTTATCTTTACCTAGAGAGGACTATCTTTCATATCTTAACACTTTCCTAAAAAAATAGCATTTCTTAGCTTTTTAAAAGTCACTCTGGAAGCAGCAAAAAGCATAATGATTGAGCTCGTATGCGGTAGAAAATGTTAGAAAGTCATCCATAATCATTCCTGAAGTGGATCACTAACATCGTTTTCAATGAAGAACTCTCCTGATGGAACTGAGCCAATTCAGCATTCCTTCCCACACTGACCAGCTAGATAACTGTGGAAAGTCCACAAGCAGGGCGTCAGTACAGTACCATTTTCCTGATCATGTTCCCTAGCCACTGATATTCAGAGGTTAACTACATCCAACACTGATGATAATAAATAGTTATCATAATGAACAGAAGCACGGACTACTTTATCCTCCAAGAATAGCACTGGTAAACTATGTTTAGATAAATGAATTAAAAGAGAAGAAAACTTAGGAATATAAACTCAATTTTTCTGCACTGCATGTAAATATTACCTTCCTAAATAGAAATACAAAGCTTTGCCATTTCTCTAAATGTTCAGAGATCAGTACAAAGGTATAAATTCTTGGAATGCTTACTGCTCGATTTTAGGATGTCAAACACTAACCTTTTAAATAAGAGATCACTTGTTGTAAAATATTCATAAAACAAGGTTAGGCGTCCAAGTTGTCAATAACAATATAAAGTTATGACCAAGAACATGCATAAAAACTTGTTCATCAAAAATACAAATTGTACTTAACCATACAATTATGACTATTTGCATGAAGATGACACACTTTCGTGCCAAGACTTGTATTATATCTTTTACTTAAAATAAAGATTTTCTCTTTTAAATAATGCCAAATGAAAAAATTACTAGAAAAACAGATGATACAAATGCTGAAAATATCTTATTAAAGAATCAATTTACAAATTTGTTTTGATAAGTACAGGTTTGAATTTTAAAGAAGAATCTGTAAAAACACATAGTTACAAATGTTTATGTAAACTTTTCTTCTGGAAAAACATTAGAATATTCAAAAGATTTGTAAAAGACCAACATATTAATAAAACGAACATATTTTAACTAAAATGCTTCCATGAATAGAGCAAATATCATACTTTTTCTTAAATTATATGCACAGAGTTGCATCCAACTGAGTCTCTTAGATAAGATCCAGCTGAAGAAGAAAAAAAAGAAGCAAAATCCCTGCCTCTTTTCCAAATCTGAAATCTGTGACACCCTGTAAAGCAGATGTAGAGGAGAAGAGCCAGAAAAAAAACTACTGTAAGCAGTCCATTCCTATAATACTGGATGTAATTCAGTATTAATTCTGTTGCCTGCGTTTTGCTGATCTCATTTTTTCAAATCGTGATTCCATCTCTTCCAGGACTTTGGGTGTATAGCGTACAACCAGCTTAACTTTTCCTTGAGCTGCTTTTAGCAGTTCTACAGCTTTTTCATGGTGCTCCCCTTCAACACTCTGAAAAGAAAAATTACATATATATATTACATATTCCATTAGTATGTATTCAACAAGTACTTAATATTCTAGGGCCAGTTGTTTATAATATAAGATTTATGTTTCCTTTATCATACATTGTCTGTTCTAAACCATTCCAAATTAAAACAGTGTTTCTCAAACAATGAGTCCTGATGTTATTAAGTAGGCCACACAATGCTTTCACCATCACCATAGCCCATATGATTGCTTTCCTTTCCTTAGAAGCACACCATTCCTATTCCCTTTAAAAGATAGACACGTGCCTATCTTTCTTCCCAATATGTCATTTTTCAAATTCTATTCAAGGACACATACTATTATTGAAAATGAATGTTATGAATTATAATTATGAAGCAATGAATATGAGTATATTCACTCTTAACTACTGATATATCACAGAAAAAGAAACAACCCAAAACTTAGTGTTAATTTACAAGTGGAATCAAAGGTAAATTTTACAAAACTTCAAAGTAAAACATATCTATGTGAATCTAAACCTCTATAAAGAAAAAAACTGAGTTTTGGATTTACAAACATACATAATATAGTGAGACAATCTCTCAACTTAGTTTACCTTTATGAAATGGATAACATAAATGAGCTTTCCATAGTTGCATGCAAAAGTTTAGGCCTGACCAAATTGAACATTTCAATAAATCCCTAAGCAACAGAGGCAGAAACAACTTCTGCATGGTATAAAATAAAACAGAACATCTTTCTATAAGTTTGAATGCATGCTTACTATTTATGTGCAGTTGTCTACAGATTCAAAGTAAGAAAACAGTAATATAGCAGATGCAGAAGTTTGAACACTCTTCCAGTTGTTAAGGTTATACTTTCCTTTTTTTTTAAAAAAAGTAGTTAATAATGTCCTAAAAAGTGGTTGATTTATTAAGCCTGTAATAACCAGGTGAAGGCAATTCCACAGGTAAGCAAATATACTTCTAACCTTTCAGGCTGGGATTGTTTCAAGACCATATGCTCTTCTAGGCAGCTGTCTGATATCTGAAAATACAGATCACTCTTGCCAATCCTCAAACCCACGAGGAGTTTTATTCTGCTTTGGGGCTGTGTGGCAGCCAGTGACATAGAAAATGTGGAGTCCTTGGTACTCTCTGAGCTTTGTTGTTTTCTTGCAGACGTTTCATTGCCAGGCTAGGCAACATCTTCAGTGCGAAAAGGGACTCCCTTTTCGCACTGAAGATGTTGCCTAGCCTGGCAATGAAACATCTGCAAGAAAACAACAAAGCTCAGAGAGCACCAGGGACTCCACAGTTCAACCGAGCTACAAATATTCTCTTCGACATAGAAACTATTGTGCAGGTAGAAGGAAGAATGGATTTAACTACATAACAACCCAAACCTGCTGGCCTTTCACCAGGGATTAAAAACTTGGCTTTGCCATCAGGCCCAGATAGTATGGGTGACCCCGCTTTTTGGTTATATAGCTGCCCAGAGTCCCCCGGTAGCCGCCCAGAGTCCCCTGGTTGGGGGAGATGGGCAGTCATATAAATTTAAATAATAAATAAATAAATAAATAAATAAATAAATAAATAAATATATATTGTGAGGCATTGCTGCTATTCTCGGCTGCTATTTTATGAAGTGTTATGTTATTTACGTTTTTAATTATTGATTGTGTTTTTATTCTGTTTTTGTTTTAATTGTTAGCCGCCCAGAGTCATGTATATGAGATGGGCAGCCATATACATTTATTAAATAAATAAATAAACATATTCTAGTAGCATGTCCCCGCAGTCAGTGAAGAAATTGAAGCTTTGGATATTTCAGGAAGACAACAATGTGAAATATATCTCCAAATCGGATGTGAAGTTGTTATTCTGAGTTCTGCAAGGAAGAGTGAAAAAAAACCCCGAAAGCAACGGTAGGAACACTTGTAGCTGGCTACTCTAAATATCTGAAAGCTGTTATTTCTGTAAAAGGAGAGGTTACAAAGTATTGACTGAAAGGGTGTCGAGAGTTCTGCACCTGCCACATATTTCTTATTTTGAACCTGTAAACACTTGTGCATAAATTGTTATATGTGCATTCACATCTACAATCATGTCATGCCTGTCTCTGTACCATGCAGACGTTTTGTCAACTTTTGTTCCCTTAGGGCAGAGCTTTCCAAACTGTGTGTCGCGACACAAAAGTGTGTCGCCACACACAGTCTGGGGTGTCGCCACACAACCCGGAAGCGCTGATCATCATCAGCGCTTCCGGGTTTTCCCGCGGCGACGCGCAAAAACTGAAAGCGGCAGCAGCGCTTCCGGGTTTTTGCGCGCTGCAGCAACGGCGGCACTTCCGGGTTTTCCCGCAGCGACACACCAACGGCGGTTGGTGTGTCACCGCGGGAAAACTTTGGAAAGCCCTGTCTTAGGGATTCATTGAAACTTACAATCTGACCAGTGGTGCCTAAACTTTTTCATGCGCTGTGTACAGTAAAAACTAATTAAATGCAAGGGGATTCTTTACAGTCCTAAAGATGGTTAATCTACTTCCCCACAATATTTCATAATTTCCCTGCTTCATCAGTATACAAGCAGCTTGTCTGTTAAAGACAAATTACAAAGGGGACCAGAACAGAAAAGGCAGCACGGATGGTAAGAGTCTGGAAAAAACTGCTAGTTAGTTGCATATCAGTATGAAGGCCTGGTTTGGTTAGCTAAAATGGATCAAGTTGAAATATAGATATCAATATCAATAATGTAGTATTATTTCAGCTCAGTGTTCTGATTTAACTGTGCAGAGAGCAGTCAAAATCTTTTAACTAGGGATAGGGAAATCAGTTTTTTTTCCCTGATTTATGTTGCTTTTTGCTGTTTATGTAAATCCATTCTATTTCCACATTAATCTTTTTTTAAAAAAGAGAAAGTGTAAAGGTTTGCATTTAAGCACAGCATTTAAATATTGCTACATATACAGTATATGTTATCTCAAAATAATATTCCAACATGCGTTTTCATATATGGCATCAGTAAATGAATTGGGAAGTATGGAAGCACATGGATAACTAACCTGCAACCAGCACACTAGTTTAGTTTGTACCTAAATCTAGATGACAATCAAATTTGTAAGACTGAACTTTTAAAGCATGCTTAACTCAAATCAGTTTTATCTACAAAATAGTTCTGTGACGTAAATTAGATTAAAAGAAAATACTGGATCCCAATGGTAAAGACTGATATAAATATCTTAGGGAAGCCAAGCATTTCAGCTCTTTCATTTCAAGTGTAATAATAGTCTTGCTAATCTTATTCTAACAAAGCCACAGTTATTTTTTAACTATGTACCCATTGCTTATTTTTAAGTTTGAATGTTACCTCATGAAATGTCAGTTTTGAACTAATGAATTTATAAAAATTCTGAAATACACTGTTATATTTCCCCCTGCGCATTTAAATTGCAAAATACAACCACCATCAAATAATTCATATCCTCTTAATGCCCTCAAGCGGTCACACTTAGCTACTACAAGTGGAAATTGAATTCCATCCCTACCACTCCGTTTACAGAAAGAAGTTGGTCTCCACGCTTCAATCCCCCGTGTCTATCAGCAATACCACCTGGGATAATTCGGGATATATAGATTGGAGAATTTTGCTCCTTGCCACCCATGATGTTGAATCCAAGCCCTTCTTCTGTTTTTGGAAGTTCGACAACTCTGGGATGTGAATGACCTTCACTGGCAGCAAAAGCAGCAACAGTAGCCTATAAAATCCAGAAAGCTCCAGTTTACCCTACAGTTCATAACATGTATCCATTCTAGCATCAAGAATGTCAATGCATCTTGAAACTGAAATTGATCAAAATGCATGAGTGTGCTCAAGTAAGTCTCAGGACTGAGAATGCAGGAGGGTACAAAACAGTTAAACACATGCGTGCACACACAAACTTGTCAAATGATTCACTTACATATTTTGTTAAAATGCATACATGAATGAGAGCACTGTGTTCACTTGCATTGTTTTTAAATGAAAAGCTATAGTTTATTACACATGCATGTTCTCTGTAGCAAATACAGTATGATATATTTTTAACTTACTCTGGAACAAAATATAAGATATTTAATAAGAAGCAGGCACAAGTAGGATCACAAAACAAATGTGCCAAAGGTAGACAGCATCTTTCATTCTACTCTGTACTTCAGGATCGAGTGATCAAATTCCTGGTACAGATAGTCCTCGCTTACCAACTGCCTCGTTCAGTGACCGTTTGAAGTTACAACGGTGCTGAAAAAATAAATTTATGACTAATGCCCGCATTTACGACCTTCAGAGTATCCCTCAGTCACGATTGCCATTACAGTCAGTACGCAATGTCCTGTGCCTGACCTGTCTTTATTTTTTCCCCCCTTTGCAGAAACATTGGAGAGGAAGGGGTTGCAAGAGAGTAAGCAGGTACACAATGGGGAATACACATCAAAAGCAATGTGCTGGCGCTGGCAGCCGCAAGCATGCTGCACAAAAACCCCTTTGTATTCCCCATTGTGTGCCTGCTTACTCTCTCATAATCCCTTCCTCTCCAATCTCTCCAGGGGGGGGGGTAGAAACATCATAGGAGAGATTACCTACACAAATCACTTATTTTTTTCTCACCCCATTGCAGATCAGGGAGATTGGAGAGGAAGGGATTACAAGAGAGTAAGCAGACACACAATGGGGAATACACCGGGCTGTTTGCGTAGCACACATGTGTCTGATGGCACCAGCACATTGCTTTCAATGTGTGTTCCCTATTGTGTGCCTGCTTACTCTCATGTAATCCCTTCCTCTCCAAAGAATGTAAATACAAACATTAATTCCCTTCTTGTTAATTATCCCAGCACCAGGGTGAGCATTCCAGGTGTGGTTAGGACACAAACAAAAGCCAAAGGTGTGAAACTGATTAGTCTTGTCAGTTTTGAACCAGAAAGCACAGTTTCAGTCATGTGATTTCCCACTTAGTGACCACTTCGCTTAACGACAGAGTTGCAGGTCCCAATTGTGGTTGCTAAATGAGGAACACCTGTACTGGCAACTCCCTTACTATATATGTCTGTGTGGTAAGCACAAAAAGTACCAGTCCAACAGACATGTATATGAATTGGAAGGTATCAAATACAGTGGGGCAAAAAAGTATTTAGTCAGCCACCAATTGTGCAAGTTCTCCCACTTAAAAAGATGAGAGAGGCCTGTAATTGACATCATAGGTAGACCTCAACTATGAGAGACAAAATGAGAAAACAAATCCAGACAATCACATTGTCTGATTCGGAAAGAATTTATTTGCAAATTATGGTGGAAAATAAGTATTTGGCCACCTACAAACAAGCAAGATTTCTGGCTCTCACAGACCTGTAACTACTTCTTTAAGAGGCTCCTCTGTCCTCCACTCATTACCTGTAGTAATGGCACCTGTTTGAACTTGTTATCAGTATAAAAGACACCTGTCCACAACCTCAAACAGTCACACTCCAAACTCCACTATGGTGAAGACCAAAGAGCTGTCGAAGGACACCAGAAACAAAATTGTAGACCTGCACCAGGCTGGGAAGACTGAATCTGCAATAGGCAAACAGCTTGGTGTGAAGAAATCAACTGTGGGAGCAATAATTAGAAAATGGAAGACATACAAGACCACTGATAATCTCCCTCGATCTGGGGCTCTACGCAAGATCTCACCCTGTGGGGTCAAAATGATCACAAGAACGGTGAGCAAAAATCCCAGAACCACACGGGGGGACCTAGTGAATGACCTGCAGAGAGCTTGGACCAACGTAACAAAGGCTACCATCAGTAACACACTACGCCGCCAGGGACTCAGATCCTGCAGCGCCAGACGTGTCCCCCTGCTTAAGCCAGTACATGTCCGGGCCCGTCTGAAGTTTGCTAGAGAGCATTTGGATGATCCAGAAGAGGATTGGGAGAATGTCATATGGTCAGATGAAACCAAAGTAGAACTGTTTGGTAGAAACACAACTTGTCGTGTTTGGAGGAGAGAGAATGCTGAGTTGCATCCAAAGAACACCATACCTACTGTGAAGCATGGGGGTGGCAACATCATGCTTTGGGGCTGTTTCTCTGCAAAGGGACCAGGACGACTGTTCCGTGTACAGGAAAGAATGAATGGGGCCATGTATTGTGAGATTTTGAGTGCAAACCTCCTTCCATCAGCAAGGGCATTGAAGATGAAACGTGGCTGCGTCTTTCAGCATGACAATGATCCCAAACACACCGCCCGGGCAACGAAGGAGTGGCTTCGTAAGAAGCATTTCAAGGTCCTGGAGTGGCCTAGCCAGTCTCCAGATCTCAACCCCATAGAAAACCTTTGGAGGGAGTTGAAAGTCCGTGTTGCCCAGCGACAGCCCCAAAACATCACTGCTCTAGAGGAGATCTGCATGGAGGAATGGGCCAACATACCAGCAACAGTGTGTGCCAACCTTGTGAAGACTTACAGAAAACGTTTGACCTCTGTCATTGCCAACAAAGGATATATAACAAAGTATTGAGATGAACTTTTGATATTGACCAAATACTTATTTTCCACCATAATTTGCAAATAAATTCTTTCCGAATCAGACAATGTGATTGTCTGGATTTGTTTTCTCATTTTGTCTCTCATAGTTGAGGTCTACCTATGATGTCAATTACAGGCCTCTCTCATCTTTTTAAGTGGGAGAACTTGCACAATTGGTGGCTGACTAAATACTTTTTTGCCCCACTGTATGTAGCACCTCTATGTAAGTAGATTAGTAAATATTAACTACTTCAGTTCATTAACATAAAAACAAAAATGACAGGAGGCTATTTGGGGAGAATTTAAAAAGCACAGTTCAACAGTAGCAGCACTCATATACTGAAATCATTATTCACTGGGATATTTTCATACTTTAATAGCTTAATTAGGGCTTGCTAGAAAGGGTCCAGTAGTTACTGTATTTTCCGGCGTATAAGACGATTTTTTAACCCAGGAAAATCTTCTCAAAAGTCGGGGGTCGTCTTATACGCCGGGTGTCGTCTTATACGCCGGAAAATAGTACTCGCCGTATAAGACCTCTCCTGGCCAAGTGCAGCCGCTCGCCGGAACGCAGCCCCTAGGGAAGAGCAGGAGGCCGAGCGCGGGAGAAACGCGGGGAGGGGGGAGCGAGCTCCGTTCCCTCGGAGCAGCCTTGGGAAGGGAGGGGGCAAAACGCAGTGGCTCCACAAAGGGCTCCAAAGTCACCCACAACGCTCAACGGGCGCCTCGCTTCGCCTCGCCTTCCCTTCCCCTCCCAGCTGCGCTTTAAATGGAGCGGGGGCCCAGAATTGGCTGCGTTTCGGGAAGCCTGGTAGGAAACGCGGCCAATTCTGGGCCCCCGCTCCATTTAAAGCGTGGCTGGGAGGGGAAGGGAAGGCGAGGCAAGGCGAAGCGAGGCGCCCGTTGAGCGTTGTGGGCGACTTTGGAGCCCGTCCTGGAGCCACTGCGTTTTGCCCCCTCCCTTCCCAAGGCTGCTCCGAGGGAACGGAGCTTGCTCCCCCCTCCCCGCGTTTCTCCCGCGCTCGTCCTCCTGCTCTTCCCTGGGGGCTGCGTTCCGGCGAGCGGCTGCACTTGGCCAGGAGAGGTCTTATACGGCGAGTACCGTATTTTCCGGCGTATATCCCAAACTCTATATTTTAAATGGAAAAGTTGGGGGTCGTCTTATACGCCCAGTCGTCTTATACGCCGGAAAATACGGTAAGTACTTTTTTTCATTTGTTGGCACAATTAGTAGGTCTCTTACCTTTGCTGTAGCATTAGCTCTCACTTCTGGGCTACTGCTGATGTCCACAGTCTCATATACATGCTCATATACCTTTAGAAAATGAAATTATTCACATACATTTTCACTAAGCAGGAATCATTAATCATTATCATTAAGAATATCTTCAGACTGTGAATTTATACTATTTTAAAAATCCAACTGAATCCTGACATTAAGTGTTTGTAGCTCTTTGCTTCTAACAGCTATACATTTACTCATTACATTTTAACTGGGGAACATGTATTTTGTTATGTTATATGCATTCCAAAAACAAAACTTACCTCCCTTACTGCATTACAAAATTCACTTTGAAGGACCCTTTGTAAAGCCTGCAATTTTTGAGGGGGTACCTCACCACTCCTCTGCAACTTTTCCAGCAACTCAATAGCTCGACAGATGTCTGGAGGAAGATATGAAAAAACAATGTGAGCTACTGAATTTTACACAAGTAACATTATTAATTTCTTGACATGGCAGCCAACAATATGTTATTCAACAACACAGAACTGCAATTACATTCAGATCTTCCCTTTACAAAGCAGCTTCTGTGTTTCCCATTTCAAATCAATGAGTTTTAAACAAGGCATAGCCAACTATTTTTCTGAATGATTTTTCTCCCCATGATGTGAATATATCTATCACCTTTCACAATTTCCATAATATCTCATAGTGGATCTCCCTGCCATATTATTCTGTTCATTATTTTCATGAGTAACTTTTGAAAAAGCAGTAGCAAGTTAACTGGTTTTTTATGTTTTCTGGATACACAGACACATACACAGGATATAAAAAGTCTACACATCTCTGTTCTTCCAGTACAATATATAGATGTCATAATTATTTTCATTATTTCATGACAGTTGATGTCCAATACGAGATGCAAACATAGTTCCGTATCATGATTTCATTAGATTGACTTGTTCTGAGTGAATATCTGAAATGATTATCATTTCTAATCTCAGGAAAATCTTACTATACAGGTACAGTGGATATAAAAAGTCTACACACCCCTCTTAAAATGCCAGGCTTTTGAGATGTAAAAAAATCAGACCAAGATAAATCACTTCAGAATTTTTTCCATCTTTAATATAACATACAAGCTGTACAATTCAATTGAAAAACAAACTGAAATCTTTTAGTGGGAAAAACAAAAATAAAAAAACTAGAATAATGTGGTTGCATAAGTGTGCACACCCTTAAACCAATACTTTGTTGAAGCACCTTTTGATTTTATGACAGCATTCAGTCTTTTGGGGTAGGAGTCTATTAGCATGGCACATCTTGCCTTGGGAATCTTTGCCCACTCTCCCTTGCAGAAGCGCTCCAAATCTGTCAGATTGCAAGGGCATCTCCTGTGCACAGCCCTCTTCAGGTCACCCCACAGATTTTCAATTGGATTCAGGTCCGGGCTCTGGCTGGGCCATTCCAAAACTTTGATCTTCTTCTGATGAAGCCATTCTTTTGTTGATTTGGAGGTACGCTTTGGATCGTTGTCATGTTGAAAGGTGAAATTCCTCTTCATCTTCAGCATTTTAGCAGAGGCCTGAAGATTTTGTGGTTGACTGATATTTGGAACTGTTATTTATTTATTTATTTATTAATCAATCAATCAATCAAATTTTGCCACCGCCCATCTCCCCCCAGAAGAGGGACTCTGGGCGGTTTACAAAAAGGCTAAAAGATTTAAAATGCAATAAAACCACAATAATACATAAAATATAAATATCCATCCATCCATCCATCCATCCATCCATCCATCCTTGGACTGCAAGGAGGTCAAATCAGTCAATCCTAAAGGAAATCAACCCTGACTGCTCATTGGAAGGACAGATATTGAAGCTGAAGCTCAAATACTTTGGCCACCTAATGCGAAGAGAGGACTCACTGGAAAAGACCCTGATGCTGGGAAAGACTGAAGGCAAAAGGAGAAGGGGACAGCAGAGGATGAGATGGTTAGATAGCATCACCAATGTAATGAACATGAATTTGAGTAAACTCCGGGAGACAGTGGAGGACAGGAAGGCCTGGCGTGCTATGGTCCATGAGGTCACGAAGAGTCGGACACAACTAAATGACTGAACAACAAACTATATATATATATATATATATATATATATATATATGTATATATATATATATGTATATATATATATATACACACACACACACACACACACACACGCATACAAGATATAAATATAAAATAGAATCCAGATGGCGATAAAAGTTGTAATTCAATTCGTATATATATATAATTCCCTCCACCTTGACTAAAGCCCCAGTTCCAGCTGAAGAAAAGCAGCCCCAAAGCATAATGCTGCCACCACCATGCTTCACTGTGGGTATGGTGCACTTTTGGTGATGCACAGTGTTGTTTTTGCGCCAAACATACTTTTTGGAATTATGGCCAAAAAGTTCAACCTTGGTCTCATCAGACCATCAACATTTTCCCACATGCTTTTGTCAGACTTGATGTAGGTTTTTGCAAAATGTAGCCGGGCTTGGATGTTTTTCTTTGTAAGAAAAGGCTTCCGTCTTGCCACCCTACTCCACAGCCCAGATATATGAAGAATATGGGAGATTGTTGTCACATTTAGTAGACAACCAGTACTTGCCAGAAATTCCTGCAGCTCCTTCAATGTTGCTGTAGGCCTCTTGGCAGCCTCTCGGACCAGTTTTCTTCTTGTTTTTCATCAATTTTGGAGGGACACCCAGTTCTTGGCAATGTCACTGTTGTGCCATATTTTCTCCACTTGTTGATGACTGTCTTCACTGTGTTCCATGGTATAACCAATGCCTTGGAAATTGTTTTGCACCCTTCTCCTGACTGATACCTTCCAACAATGAGATCCCTTTGATGCTTTATAAACTCTTTGCAGACCATGGCTGTTGCTGTAAGAGGCAACTGAGTAAATGTCAGAAAAATCCTACTAGAACAGCAGAACTTTATATGGGCTTGATCAGTGTCACTTTAATTGATGGCGGGTGTGTACTGACTACTATTTAACATCAGTTTGAATGTGATTGGTTAATTCTGAACACAGCCACATCCCTACTTATAAGAGGGTGTGCACATGTATGTAACCATGTTATTCTAGTTTTTTATTTTTATTTTTTTGCCCTAAAAGATTTCAGTTTGTTTTTCAATTGAATTGTACAGCTTACAGTATATGTTATATTAAAGGTAGAAAAAATTCTGAAGTGATTTATCTTGGTCTGATTTTTTTATATCTCAAAAACCTGGCTTTTTAACAGGGGTGTGTAGACTTTTTATATCCACTGTATGTATGTATATGTGTGTGTGTGTGTGTATGTATACATACACACACACCATATACATATATATGGTTTTGTACACCGCCCAGTGTCCATTGGAGTCGAGCATTTATAATAAATTTAAACAATCATAATCATCCAATGCATATTTCTTTGGAATTAAGGTCCATAATGCAATAATAATTTCCAAACATTGTCTTTCATTATTAGATTTATATATTTCTACTTGATTTGAGAACTCAAGGTAGCCTAGGATTGCATTCAAAAACATAAAAGTGAATAGTATTCCCTTAATTGGTTGAAGATGATACCCCATCTTTATGTAAAATGTTTCTGCTTGTTTGAATGTATCTAAACTTTTAAACAGCTGTGACATTTTTGCACTTCATAAATCCAATCCATTCTCAAAATAGCAAAAGAAGGATGAGCTAATCTATTGGAAATTCTTCACTGCTGATCTTTCAACTGCTCAAACTTTATTTCTTCTACTATTTTTTCCTCTATAGGGCCATGAAGGAGAAAACACCACTCCATCCCAAATATAAATTTTGTTCTAGCTATGCTCAATATTCACATATTTATATAATGCATCTTGGTGGTACATATTCCATATGAGTTGTGCATGCCTTAGAGCAGGGCTTTCCAAAGTGCCGCCGCTGGCAACACACCAGTGGTGGCGGCGGCAGTGGCAGTGCGGTGGTGGCGCGCACGCGGCGGCAACACAGGGGGGCCTGCAGCGGCGCGCGCACGGCGGCCTCCGCTAAAACGCGGAAGCACTGATCCCGCGCCGCTGCTGCTGCCGCCGTGCACGCACGCACCGCCGCTTCCAGGTGGTGTGGCGACACACCACGCTGTGTGTGGCGACACACTTTTGTGTCGCGACACACAGTTTGGAAAGCTCTGCCTTAGAGAAAATCCCAAATAATGCACAGAATGCTGTGGCAGACAAACCTGTACAAAATGTCTTCCTAAGGAAGAGAAATTGGAAAGGGGATCTGTTCTAAAGTAAACATCCCATGTGTTAAAAAGCTTGAGTGATCTCTGATAAAAACAAAACCCAGATACAATTACATCTTACTGAAGCATGGGGAGAGGAAAAAGGAATTTTCTACAAGGATTAAGTTAAGATAATTCAAGGGGTAGAGTGATCTCAGAATCAGAAGCAACTGGTAAAGACAGTAACAACTATAATATTTGCTGAAGCATAATTAACAGAATAAAAAATGGTAGAATATATTTATCTGACAGAATTTTTTTATTGTCAAACACCACCTAACTGTTGCAGTATAAATCCTTGATTCTATTCATTATGACAGGCATTTTTTTAGAGCAGGGATGGGAAAATGATAACCTGCCTTTGGTTGCTAAACCTTTTTTGCAATCCCAAAAGGCCCCTTGTGGTCAATGACTTTATTTAAAACAGAGTAACTTTGCCCACTAAAAAATTTATGGGCTAAGGCAGGGGTGGGGAACCTTTTTTCTGCCTAGGGCCATTTGGATATTTATAACCAGGGGGGTGGGGTTTTTAGGATTTCCACGGACCGGGGGCCGGAGTTTGCGGGCAGGAGCCAATCACAAGCACTGGGGGGCGGGGTTTGTGGGTGGGAGCCAATTGCGTGGAAGGGGTGGGGTTTGTGGGCGGGAGCCCCGTGGGCCTGACATTGCCCACCCCTGGGCTAAGGAAACAGAGAGTTCAGCAACATTTGACAATTAACCTTTCCACCATTTTCTAATTCCATTTTTAACTATATTAAACATCTTCTAAAGGTACTTGCTCAAAAACATACTGAGCTAATGCATATTTCTTCCCTTTCTTCAGTAGAAGATAATTCACAATTTTAGTTCATGATCCTAAACGGAATGATAGCTGCCCTAAATACATGTTACTCAGTCCATGTTTAAGTTAATACCTTAAAGAATTACTATAGCATATGATAGGATTTATCATGGCCCTTGTCTCTAGATCTCAGAATAGGTCTTTAGCAAAAACTGAAGTGGCAAAAGGATTTTAATACGATAAGGCTCTATGCTTTCTGGCATAAAATGTTTTGCAAGCAACTGCCACAAGTTTAATTACTGGGTATGGAAATCATTAACTTTGTTAACCATCAAAACAACTGAGCAAAAAAAATATTTTCCACAGCAGTCTTTGAAGATTAGAAATCAAAACATAGAGGCTTCACATGACAAAGGGCAGGCCCAACAGCCGAGTCCAAGCATCATATTCTTGTGAATATTGTTTAATTTGCCTTGAGTGACTGAAAAGCAAATGATAGAATACTGTCCAGAATAAATATAATTACAATAAGCCCCTATATGACTACTACAATCTCAAAAAAGTGACAGTTCTAGTTCTCCAAATGCACTATGACAGCTACTGATAAACATTTGGTAAGATATAATCAGGGTTACCAAGAGTATCAACCACTGGCAAATGCTTTTCTATTACAGTCATGACTTAAAAACTGGCACACTTAAAAACCTTCAACTTCTGAGAATAGCTACATATAACACCAAAAACAGTTGTCATTTAGAGTTTTCTTTGAATTTTGCATTAAGCAAAAGTTAAGGGAATTTGCAACTTTTTATTTAGTTATTCAATCTTTAGTGACAGATTGTGATTATATTATATTGGGAAGTATACATGTTTTAGATAGATATTCCTTGGATTTGAAATTTTACATAAATGATATAAAGGCTAAACAGCACCTTTCCACCATTACCTTGGTGTGTGCTTCAACAAAATAAATTAATTACTTCTCTTTATATTCCTGTTAGTCTCATCAACTGTCTCCTGCATATTGCAGAATTAAAGCTGCATATCCATCAAGCAGAAAGACTGATGCTATCTGATCTCATTTGTAAGTAATAAGGAAGTCAGAAATCAAATGACTAAATCCCACCTTTTGCCATCCTTAACATGCTCTAGAACTCAACCAGACATTTGCTTGTTCATTAAGAACTATTCTCTGTAACACATGAGGAATTTCTCAAGAGTTTGAGATATTATTCCTATGAAGAGCAAGAATTAGAAATAGTGCAGTAGATCATGAAGGATAATTGTAATTCTAGTTTCTATTGAAAATCATTAGGCTATGCTAAGTATTTACTTCAGTTGTTTTCCAAACATTGCCTTCATTTACATTTTGAATCTATTAATATAAGCTGCTACATTTTTATTCTATTTAACATTCTAAATAAAATCGTGTTAGAATATTGAGTAATTGGGAGTCCTTCATACTTCTTTTTTTTATGGAACTGCCAATAGGATATTTTAAAGCTTAAGTGGAAAAGCTTTATCACAACAAGTATAAACCATTTTAGTAACTTATCACCTTCTCTTAAAATACAACAAATGATCTCTTCTTCCCATATCCCATCTCTTATCTATAAACAAATCCTTAAAGCTTTGTCATTTCAGTCCTGATGTCAGCAAAAATCCATTAAGGGTTACCAAAGATAACATATCTATTTTCACCTTGATCAAATAAACCAAATTCATATTCCTTCCTTTTACTTCTAATAATCATGATCTGTAGTCCCTTCAAAAAATATCCTAGAACTTGATTTCTTTTCATTTTTTCTTTGCCCCTTTTCACAAAATTCTTCAAAGCTTTAACAAGCCACATTTGTAAATCCAATATAGGAAAATTATCCAGGTCACTCTCTTGGTTTGTTATTTGTATATCCCTTTTAGTTATTAAGACATCAGCCGGTTTCTTTTGTATGTCCAGTGTAACATCTTTTTGTAGCCTGTCATTTTTAAATCCACTTTCAAATCAGTCTCAATCTTGTCAGGTAATACTTGTTCCTCTTCCATAACATCTTTTAAACATGGTCTATCTATAGAGGCAGACACTTAAAATTAACTTCTGGGTCCATTGTTCAAAAATATCCTTCAATATGTCCAATGTTAAAGTATTTTGTTTCATTCTGTATTTGAAAGTCCTAATCCTCTAGGAAAATAAATGTTGTAATCATAAAGCTTGCAGAAGAGGCAAGACAGAAAAGATTAAGACCTTCATGTAAGTTTCAATTTAAGAAGAAGCTTCTTCATCATTTATTTATAGTATTTTGAAACATCTTGGATCTAAAAGCCCCATTCAGCCATGAAGCTTAGAATATGACTTTGATTAAATTACTCTTCCACAACTGACTTTTACAGGATTGCCATGAGGATAAAAGAGGGTGGAAGACCATTTATTTTTAGTTCCTTAAAGTCAGAAGTGTACCAACAATGGAGAAATTACGTTGCATTAGGATATGCTATCTAAATTGTGAATTTGGACAAGCTTTCTAATTCAAGGCTTTTCTAAACAAACCTGAAAACAAAATAATCTAGTATTGTTCTTTAATCCTTACTTGGCAGTTCATTTAATGTTTGCTTTTACTGGATGGAAAGATGCACAACAAAATCTTACAATGCCCCAGGCATTAGGGCCAGGATGTTAATTCATTGGAGCTCTTGCATTTCAGTGTATGCAGTAAATGGGAACCAACCTTTTTACAGGGGCCTTGATCTGGATTTTTTTCTTGTTTTTTAATAAATTGGGTGTTTTATATTGTTCGCCACCCAGAATTTCATTGGGGAGCCAAATACATTTGATAAATAAATGTTAACTGAAGTAAAATTAAATGTTCTCGTTCAACTGCATCTTGGATACATACACATATTTTTACTTCAGGAATGACTGGAGATATTTTATTTTTATCAGAGAGTATTATCCCTTGGTTTCTAACTCTCTTTTCCTCCTTCAAAGACAATATAATTTTAAAAAATTCTTTAATAATTTTATCTTGTGACAACGTGCACCAGATAAATGTTTAGAAATTAGCACTTAACAAAACACTATTTGCAACAGATGCATTCTCTTTTACATTTTACATTTGGTGGTTCTGACCACAGTAATTTGGGATTAAAAATACATCTGCACCTTGTTCATTCTAAGGTATATGTTTAAAATATAGAAGGAAATAAGATCTAATCTGACAGAATTTTCATGTGACCATACAAATGTATGCAGATATGAATTTGGTTAGCCAGATGATGAGTAGCTTGCATATCAACATTTTTTTTCTTGGCTAAAGAGTTAATTGTGCTTCCCATGAATGGATCAAAAAGCTCCTCCAAACCACATTTTCTAACTGCTTCACCTTACTGTTCGGTTTCTGGAACATAATGAATACACTCATCTAGCTGACAAACCACCTACCAAAAGAACTTCCATTTTATATAGATTAAATTCAGTTTATTGGCAACGCTAGAATATTGTTTACTTTTCAGCCTAGCCTACAACCCTGGTACTTCCTGAAGGTTTCCCTTCGATGAATGGACCAGACCAGACCAGACCAGACCAAACTCTACTTAGCTTCTGAACTGAAACAAGGCTGGCCAGGTGCTTAGCCATAACACACCAAACTTGATGCTTTTAATACTGGCTGGGTTTTTTTTTTTTTTTTTTTTTTTGTGGCTTGCGAACTTGTGTGAAAACCCATCTCCCTTGGTTCAAGTTGCTAGTTCAATGGATTATACAAACACCCCAAAGGAGTTAATGTAATAGCCAAGTTAATTGTGCTATACCAAACGGCCTTAGATAAGGGACGGTCTTTGGCGGATATTTGGAGACAAGAGGTTTCTCTTTTACAACACAAGCTTTCATCGAGGATGGCGACCCCACGACCCTCCGGATGTTGTTGGAGTACAACTACCATCTGCGCGAGTGAGAGCTGATAAAGAGCTGTAGTTGCTAACACCCCTCTTCGTTCATACAGCCCATCTCAGGATCTTTAGTGCCGGCCAAGCACGGTGAAGCTCAGCGCCCATCCCACTCTTTCTTACACACACCGTCTTTAGTCAGCAACGGTTCTTCAAATTCCCCACCCGTCCAGCCACTCCAACAACCACTCATCGCGGTTCCCCTCTTCTCACCTCTCTCTAGCCGCACAGGCTCTCCCAAGGCCGCCATCTTACCCTCCTCCTCCTCCTCCTCCTCTCAGCTGCTCGTACGGAAGTGACGTCGGTTGGAGGCGTTGCTGCTAAAATGACGCGAGACCGGCAAAGTAAATAGAACGGCGGAATGCTTGCAGCCTCGTTGCTGCGTTCTGTTTTGGAGCGCCTTGTCCTTCATATTGTTCCCGTTGTCCGCGTGCTTGGAAGCAAGTTTCGCTGCGTTCCGTGAGACTCCCTCTTTCAGTAAAAGCGTGGGTAGCTTTGGTGTCAAGCGCTGCCCTCTCTCTGCCCGGAGAATGTGGCTCATTTCAGTTCCGCGGGGGCCGCCGTGAGAGATTTGCTGCAGCCTGAAGAAAAAAAGCTGCGAGACGAACTTCTGCGGGCTACAGACAGTTTCCTCAGTGAGTCCGTATCGAAAAGAAAGGAAGGGTGGGACGTTAAGAGAGAGTTAAGCGCTGCACGGCAGATCTGGCCCGGTTGCTGCGCAAAGCATGTTGTTGTTATTTATTCGTTCAGTCGCTTCCGACTCTTCGTGACTTCAAGGACCGTCGCCACCCCCAGCTCCCCCACGGTCGAGTCCGTCACCTCCAGAATATCATCCATCCATCTTGCCCTTGGTCGGCCCCTCTTCCTTTTGCCTTCCACTTTCCCTAGCATCAGCATCTTCTCCAGCGCAAAGCATAGGAAAAGCCACACCAAAGAATAGGTCAGGCAGGTGAACAATTTGATGAACTGGTTAAATAAGGTGGGTAATTCCTACTGAATAAAACTGTAGGCTGTCAGGGCCAGCATCCTAGCAGTAAGAACATTTCAGCAGTGGAACTAATTACCCAGCGAGATAGCAGACTCCTCTTCATTGGACCGGTTCAAACTGAAGCTGGACAGCCATCTGGGATGTGCTGAACAAGGAGTTAGAGTTGATAGCCTAAAATGGCCTCTCTTAAGTCTGATTCTATGATTGTGGATTTTCAGGATGTGGCCAACCAGATGCCTCCATTATGTCCCCAAGTTGTACATAAAGGCAGCTGGTCATCAGTAGCAAATTCCAAATCAAAAGGGCCTTCCCACTGGAAAATCTCTTTTTGCTGGTTTGGCATCTTTTAAATCTATGCGCCACATGACCACGGAAGCGTCTTCGGACAACGCTGGCTCTTCGGCTAACAAACGGAGATGAGCACCGGCCCCTAGAGTCAGACACAACTGTGTGGGGGAACCTTCACCTTCACCTTCAAATCTATGCAAATTTAAATGCTTCCACTCTAGTTTCAGTAGGCCTTTGTTTGACTTGCTTATGGTCTTCTACAGAACAGTACTGTTTTCTGCCATTTTGCAAGAATTGCACAAAGCTGTGTGGGAGCCTTCAGACCTGATGTGGGTACAGCAATGGGAGGGGGTATGTATGGAATGGGATAAGTGCCATTGATTCTCCTGGTTGCCATTCTATATGACATGCAGCATCTAGCCTTGCCACAGGATGGGTTGTTTTAAAGCTGTTTAAAGATACAGGTAGTCCTCGTTTACCAACTGCCTCATGCAGCAACCGTTACAACTGTTACTAGTTACAACAGGGCTAAAAAAATAACTTTGAGACCAATCCT
The DNA here is from genome assembly GCA_023362775.1 of Charina bottae. Taxonomy (NCBI): domain Eukaryota; kingdom Metazoa; phylum Chordata; class Lepidosauria; order Squamata; family Charinaidae; genus Charina; species Charina bottae. Next base: position 170,756,548 of record JALMGJ010000001.1, read on the forward strand.
CGCATTTATGATCATCACAGTATCCCATGGTCATGTGATTGCCATTCAAATGCTTTGCAAGCAGCTTGCAACAAGCAGAGTTAATAGATAAGGTGGAAGTAAAATCATAAGTCAAGGTCACATGATTTTTTGCTTAGCAACCATGGCACTTTGCTTAACAACTGAAGGGGAAGTAAGGTTGTAAGCCCATTGTGGTCGTGATTTTCCGCTTAGCGACAGCAGTGCTTAGTGACCGAGTTGCTGGTCCCAATTGTGGTTGCTAAGCAAGGACTGCCTGTAAATTCAGTAATCTTCAGTAAACATAGATATTACAGTGATGTCTGGTCTCATCTTGGAAGGAGAATCTTCCCTGCTCATCATTGTTTGCCTTGCAGGGCAGGAGGTGTTACTTTTACATTACTTCAAGATGCATTGAATGCTTACTACTTCATTCTCTGCTTGTGCTCAGTCACTCACATACCAATGCCACATTTGTTTCCCATCTCCTTAGGAGCTGCCCCTGTATTTCATCTGCATCAGCTAACTGGGCCACCTGGATCTGTTGGATGAGGTATTGCAAAGTTGTCTGCTTATATCTGTTCCTGAAAGAAGAGGGGTTCTTTTTGTACACATTGCAATAAACATCTGACAATTCAATGCCTCATGTTATCCTTTGTTGTTATGTTTGGTATACTTATGTGTGGGTTTCTACATGTTTAGCTGTGGGGTAGGGATAGGTTACAACAACAACAATCATGCTATTTCTGAAGAAGTAACCTCCAAGATTTATGTAGGGTTGCGTTACCAGTTGTGCCAAAGACCTTGCCTTACTGAGATTGTCTCATTCTGTCTGCTCATCAGGTAGCATGTATAAGTGGGTGATGACATTGGATGCAGAAGCCAGAGGAAGTGTGGGTACAACAGATAATCTGTGCAATAATGCCAGTGGATGTGCTTCCTCGTGTATGTTTGCACTTTTTCACATTAAATAGTGTTACTCAAAATGAATCATGTTATCCTTGAGGTTATGGCATCAAGGGGAGGAGGAATACAGAAGATTCAGACTTGTATATTGGCTTTCAGAAGAGCAGATTTTGATGTACTCCGACAGACAGTAGGTTAGACCCATTGGTTTGAAATTCTTAAGGAGAAAAGCATCTGGGAAAGAGTGGAAATCTAGAAAATGAGATCCCAAATGTGCAAATTATTCCTGCTAGAAGGGAAAAGGGGAGATGTCTAGTGAGACCACTGTGGATACATACAGAGTTTTCTAAAATGCTGAAAAGAAAAAGGGACATATGTAGGAAATAGAAGGAGGGGTATATAACCAAAGAAATATACAAGTCAGTTGCCAGAAACTGTAGGGCTTGTGCCAGGAGGGCAAAAGTGCAGAATGAGCTTAGGCTTGTACCAAAACAACAAAAGGCCTGTTCAGGTTTATCAGAAACAAAAAGAGAAGGTAGCTGTGGGTCTGTTGTGAAGTAAAAGGGGTGAATTGATAGTGGTTGATAGCTAGAAGGCAGAATGCCTTAACTTGTATTTAATGTCTGAATTCTCTCAAAAGGGAAACAATAGACCAGGAGAGTACAAAAGAACACGTAGCTAATATAAATTAATTCATGTCTCTAGGGCCAGATGAATTTCATCCTAAGGTACTGAAGGAACTAGTCAAAGTGATTACAGAACCACTAAGTGTAATCTTTGAGAACTCCTGGAGGACTGGTGAGTCCCAGAAGATTGGAGGAGAGCAAATGTCCCAATCCTCAAAAAAGAAAAGAAAGGGTTTCCAGGAAATAACAGACCTGTCAGCTTGACATCAATTTTGGGCAAGATTCTTGGGCAGATAATTAAACAGCATGTTTGTGAACAGTTTGGTAGGAATGCAACAATTAACAAAAGCTAGTATTGGTTTGTCATAAAGAATGCCAGACTATCCTCTCTTTTTCTGACAGAATTGCTAGATTAATAGATTCTGGAAAGGCCATAGACATAGCGTACCTTGATCTCAGCAAATCATTCAATAGCATTTCTCATGATACCCTCATTAATATACGTAATTGCAAAATACAAGCTATGTGATACCATGGTTAGATGAGTTATCATTGGTTGAGTGACTGCACCCATAAGAGTACTCATAAATGGCTGCACATCAGATTGGAAAGTAATATCAAGTGGAATGCCACAGAGCTCTGTCCTGAGCTACATGCTGTTCAACATTTTTATGAATGACTTGCATGAAAGGATTGAGGGAATGGTCATCAAATTATCAAAAAAATAAAAAGCACAGGTATAGGATGTGGGAAGCTGGCTTGGCAGTATATATGTAAAAAGGATTGGAGTTTTGTAGTTGATCACAGATTAAAGGCTGGAGGGCGGGCCATCTTTGGGGAAGAGGCCCCTGGTGTTTGTTTCTGGTAGTGTGTTCCGGCCCTCCGAGTTCAAACCCAGGCCCTGGACAGCAGATCCATAGGGGCCGTGGTCTTCAGCTGCTGCTTCTCAATGCCAGGTCAGTAAACAACAAAGCCCCCCTCATACATGATCTGATCATTGAGGGGGTGGACCTGGCATGTATCACTGAGACCTGGCTGGGCCTGGAAGGAGGGGTACCCCTTTCGTAAATGTGCCCGGCCGGGTTTTCGGTATGGCACCAGCCGAGACTTCAGGGCAGGGGAGGAGGAGTGGCTGTTGTCAACCGAGAGTCTCTAGTGGCCTTCAGGGGCACTGCACCACAAGTGGCCAGTTGTGAGACCCTGTTTTTCAAGTTGGGCTCCCGAGAACAGTTGAGAGTATTGCTACTGTACAAGCCTCCCTGCTGCGTAGCAACCTCCCTGCCTGAGCTGCTGGAGGCCGTCTCGGGGTTGGCGGTCGAGTTCCCCAGGCTTATGGTTTTGGGGGACTTCAACCTGCTCTCCCTAGGGCGTGCCTCGGAGGCTGCTCAGGAGTTCATGACTACCATGGCAGCTATGGGCCTGTCCCAGATTATTCAGGACCTGACTCGAGACAGTGGCCTCACCCGGAGTTAGTTTTCTTGTCTGAGCAGTGGCAATGTGATCTGAGGGGAGAGTTGCATCTATCCCCATTGTCATGGTCAGATCACACCCTGGTGACCTTAAGATTCTCCTATGCTGCCCCCCTCTGCAGGGAGGCAGGACCCATTCGATTGGTCTGCCCCCGGCGACTGATGGACCAGGAAGGGTTTCAGAGGGAGCTGGGGGTTATACCCAAGGATCTACTGCATGGTCCAGCTGAGGCCCTAGCCTCTGCCTGGAATAGTGAGGCGGCTGGAGCCTTGGACAGGATCGCGCCTGTGCAACCTCTCTTGTCCCATCAAACCCGATACTCCCTGTGGTTTACGCAGGAGTTGAGGATTTTGAAGAGGATTAAGAGATGTCTAGAGCGCCGTCTTGCCCACCTAGCAATCCGAAAGCATGCAAATGCAAGTAGATTAATAGTCCTTCGGTGGGAAGGTAACAGCGTTCCGCGTGCGTCATGCTGGCCACATGACCGTGGAAGCGTCTTCGGACAGTGCTGACTCTTCAGCTAACAAATGGAGATGAGCACCGGCCCCTAGAGTCGGACACGACTGCACAAATGTGTGGGGGGAACCTTTATCTTAGAGTGCCGCTGGAGGAAGACAAGGACCAAACCCAACCGAACACAAGCTAGAGCCGCTGTTAAGGCCTACCTTGTGGCGGTAAGAGCGGCGAAACGCCAATATTTCTCCACTCTTATTGCATCCGCAGAATGCCACCTGACGGCCCTGTTTAAGATCACACGATCCCTTTTGGAGAAAGTGGGTCTTGTGACCCACCTACAGGGCTGTGCAGAGGAGTTTGCTGTGCATCTGCAGGATAAAATCCTCAGATCCGTTCCAAGTTAGACTCCAAGTGTGAGACATGGTCTGGGGAGATACCGGGGGAGCGTTCTTACCCAGTTATCTGGGAACAGTTTGATCCTGTTGGACCTGAGGAAGTGGACAGGATCCTCCTGATGGGAAATGCCACCACCTGTCATCTAGATCCATGTCCCTCCTGGCTGGTGAAAGCAGCTCGGGAGGTGACATGTGGCTGGGTCCAGGCGATGGTTAATGCATCCTTGAGAGAGGGGGTGTTTCCAACTGCCTTTAAGGAGGCGTTGATGCACCCACTCCTCAAGAAACCATTGCTGGACCCTATTGTACTGGACAATTTTTGTCCAGTCTCCCACCTTCCCTTTTTGGGGAAGGTGGTTGAGAAAGTGGTGGCATTGCAGCTCCAGAGGGTTCTGGATGAAACGGATTATCTAGACCCCTTTCAGTCAGGTTTCAGACCCGGATATGGGACAGAAACGGCATTGGTTGCACTTATGGATGATCTCTGGTGGGGGTGGGATGGAGGCAGTGCATCCATCCTTGCTCTTGACCTCTCAGCGGCTTTCGATACCATCGACAATGGTATCCTTTTGGGTCAGCTCAGGGAGTTGGGGGTGGGCAGCGTGGTTCAAACTACCGTACAATTGTGCTCATTTCACATGCTAGCAAGGTTATGCTCAAAATCCTACAAGCTAGGCTTCAGCAGTATGTGAACCGAGAACTACCAGAAGTGCAAGCTGGGTTTCAAAGAGGCAGAGGAACTAGAGATCAGATTGCCAACATTCGCTGGATCATGGAAAAAGCAAGAGAGTTCCAGAAAAACATCTACTTCTGCTTCATTGACTATGCTAAAGCCTTTGATTGTGTGGATCACAACAAACTGTGGCAAATTTTTAAAAAGATGGGAGTACCAGACCACATTACCTGTCTCCCGAGAAACCTGTATGCGTGTCAAGAAGCAACAGTTAGAACCAGACATGGAACAACCAATTGGTTCAAAATTGGGAAAGGAGTACGACAAGGCTGTATATTATCAACCTGCTTATTTAACTTATTTGCACAGTACATCATGAGAAATCCCGGGTTGGATGAATCACAAGCCGGAGTTAAGATTGCCGGGAGAAATATCAACAACCTCAGATATGCAGACTCCATCAACGCTGCCTCCGAAAAATTCTGCAAATTACTTGGGAAGATAGGCGGACTAATGTTAGCGTATTAGAAGAAGCGAAAACCACCAGCATTGAAACAATGATCATCCAACATCAACTTCGCTGGACCGGTCATGTTGTTCAAATGCCTGACCATCGTCTTCCAAAGCAGCTACTTTACTCCCAACTTAAGAATGGAAAACGGAATATTGGTGGACAGCAAAAGAGATTCAAAGATACTCTCAAAGCTAATTTAAAACAATGTAAAATCAGCATTGAGAACTGGGAAGCCCTAACTCATGAGCGTTTCAATTGGAGGTCAGCCTTTATTAATGGCGCTATTGACTTTGATGAAGCACGAGTACAGGGCGAAAGGGAGAAAAGAGCTAAAAGGAAGGCACGTCAGGCAAACCCTCATCATGACCGTCTCCCACCCAGAAACCTATGCCCTCATTGTGGGAGGTTGTGCGGATCCAGAATTGGCCTTTATAGCCACTTACAGATCCACTGTTAAAATGTTACCTTTGGAAGACAATCTTACTCGGCTACGGGTGATCGCCAATGAATGGCAGAAAGTGAAGAGGAACTAAAGAGCCTCTTGATGAGGGTGAAAGAGGAGAGTGCAAAAGCTGGCTTGAAACTCAACATTAAAAAAACTCAGATCATGGCATCTGGTCCCATCACTTCCTGGCAAATAGAAGGGGAAGAAATGGAAGCAGTGACAGATTTTATTTTCTTGGGCTCCAAGATCACCGCAGACGGTGACTGCAGCCATGAAATTAAAAGACGCTTGCTCCTTGGGAGGAAAGCTATGGCAAACCTAGACAGCATATTAAAAAGCAGAGACATCACCTTGCCGACAAAGGTCCGTATAGTTAAAGCTATGGTTTTTCCAGTAGTAATGTATGGCTGTGAGAGTTGGACCATAAGGAAGGCTGAGCGCTGAAGAATTGATGCTTTTGAACTGTGGTGCTGGAGAAGACTCTTAAGAGTCCCTTGGACTGCAAGGAGGTCAAATCAGTCAATCCTAAAGGAAATCAACCCTGACTGCTCATTGGAAGGACAGATGCTGAAGCTGAAGCTCAAATACTTTGGCCACATAATGCGAAGAGAGGACTCACTGGAAAAGACCCTGATGCTGGGAAAGACTGAAGGCAAAAGGAGAAGGGGATGGCAGAGGATGAGATGGTTAGATAGCATCACCGATGTAATGAACATGAATTTGAGTAAACTCCGGGTGACAGTGGAGGACAGGAAGGCCTGGCGTGCTATGGTCCATGAGGTCACGAAGAGTGGGACACGACTGAACAACAACAAAGTGTGGTGTTGCGCTGGTTCACCTCCTTCCTCCAGGGATGGTCCCAATTGGTGGTGATAGGGAGCGAGAGATCTGACCCTTGACCCCTCCTCTGTGGGATGCCACAGGGTTTGGTTCTCTCTCCACTCCTTTTCAACATCTACATGAAACCACTGGGTAAGATCATCTTTCAACATGGGATGAGGTATCATCAATATGGTGATGATACTCAATTATACATCTCCGTCCCTGGTGAGGTAAGTGATGCTGTGACTGCCCTCTCTCAGTGCTTGGGGGCTGTAGGGGCCTGGATGGGGACCAACAGGCTTCAGCTGAACCCTGGTAAGACGGGAGTGGCTGTGGGTTAGCGGCTCTTCTGTATCCAGGACATTATCATCTTTAGTTCTGGATGGGGTTGCACTGCCCCAGACAGACCCGGTGCGGAATCTGGGGGTCCTGGACTCATGACTCCTGCTCAAAGAGCAGGTGGCAGTCGTGGCCAGAAGGGCCTTTGCACAACTTCGTGTTGTGTGCCAGTTACGCCCGTTCCTGGATCGGGAGGCCCTTCGAACAGTCACTCACTTGTTATCTCCCATATAGATTATTGCAACTTACTCTACATGGGGTTACCCTTGAAGAGTATCCGGAAGCTACAGCTGGTCCAGAATGCGGCCGTGCGAGCTATTGTTGGTGCCCCTAGATCAGCGCACATAACACCCTTGTTGTGCGAGCTGCATTGGGTACCAGTTTGCTTCCGGGACCAATTCAAAGTGTTGGTTATCACCTTTAAAGCCCTACATGGCATGGGGCCAGGTTACCTGAGGGACCGCCTCATCCCCAATACATCAACCCGTCCCATCCGATCGTGCAGAGCGGGCATGTTGCAGACCCCGTCTGTAAGAGAATTTCATTTGATGGGGTCCAGGAGTCCAGGCAGAGAAGCAGTTGCCCCCACCCTTTGGAACATCCTCCCCCTTTAGGTGAGGCTAGCCCTATCGCTCCTGACCTTCCAGAGGAACCTGAAAACTTGGCTCTGCCATCCTGCTTGGGGCCGGGAAGGGAATAGTTACTCCTGCGGATGGCTAGTGCCTTAGAGCAGGGGTCCCCAACCTGTGGGCCGCAGCCCACTAGTGGGCCGTGGGGCTCCCTCCTGCAAACCCCACCCCCTGGTGCGCACGATTACCCCGCCCCCGGTGTGCACGATTGGCTCCCGCCTGCAAACCCCGCCCCCCGGTCTGTGGAAAAATTTTCTTCCATGACCGGTCCCTGGTGCCAGAAAGGTTGGGGACCGTTGCCCAACGTGGACTGTATTAGATCTTTCTGCCACTTGGATTTTACTCTTATTTTATAACTATTTAATAGCTGTGTTTATATTTTATATACTGTTCTTGTATTTTATGGTTATTGTTTTAAGAAATCATTTTACTGTAAACCGCCCAGAGTCCCTCCTGAGGTGGGAGATGGGCTGTGATAAAAAGTTAGTAAATAAATAAATATGATCCAACAGTGTGAAGGAGCTGCTAAAAAGACAGATGCTATTCTGAGATATATTAACAGGAGCATAGAGGCCAGGTCACAGGAAGTAATTGCACCCTTTTTGTCTTGTCTTAGTCAATTTGCATGTGCAACACTGCCCAGTTCTGGGCACTGCTGTTTAAAAAGCACACTGACAACTGTAGCTATTTAAGAAGGGGGCTGCCAGGATGGTGAGGGTTCTGGAAGGCAAGTCTTGTGAGGAACAGTTAAAGGGACTGTGTATGATTAGCCTGCAGAAGACAAGACTGAGGGGAGGTAGGATAGCAGTCTTCATGTATCTAAGCATCCTACAGAGGAGAGAGTGTTCTGTTCTTTGTCAGCCCAGAGAGCAGGACCGGAAGGAATAGGTTGAAACTACCGGGAACTAGATACAGGTTAGATATTAGGAGGACTTTCCTGATGGTAAGAACTATCAACCAGTGGAATATGTTTCCTTATGAATGATCTGTTCTCCTTCCCTGGAAGTCTTCAAACAGAGGCAGGTTAGCCATCTATCCAAAATGCTTTAGCAAATCCTACACTTTGTGGGGATTGCACTAGATAATTTTGCAATCCCTTTCAACTCTGCAATAAAACCATCATTTGCCCTTCCTACATTGCTGACTTCCAATTCCTAGGATATCTAGCCATTAGGTATGCTGCTCAGGACTTTTGGAAATTTTAGCACAGTAATACTTGGAAAGCCAGATTCCATACCTCCTGATCTACATTTACTCTCCTTGATTCCTTCTAATATCCAGCTGTAATAGTCTGTCTCTGAAAGGAGAACACAGTTTAACAGTACTCTAGGCATGTCTGTTCAGAAGAAAGCCACACTTAACCAAATGGAGCTCGTTCTTGGGTGTATAGGACTGCAGACCATCAGTAAACCCAGGCTCTTTAAGGAGGATTAAATACAAATGTCAAGCCATAGCATGTTCTAAGCATGGGGAGGGAAGGGAATGGGTCTCTTCCCACATTACCCATATGCAGTACAGAGGAAGCAACTTGCCTCTAAGTCTTTTTTAGAATGATGAATTGCCAAATTTTTATTAGGAAACACAGCACCCACAGGTGTTTGGCCCCTTTATTCCTAGCATTTCTGAAAGGCATGGAAGAATTTGTTAATGAAGTGGGCTTTTGAGACCTAATTTAATGGTAACTGGCCCGCCATTTTTATCTACGGTATGTTTTTCCAAGTTAATTTTAAGGTGTTAGGGATGGGTTATGTTGAGATGGTTTTACGCTTTATGAAACCACCTAGATCCACTTAAATAGGCAGTTTTAAAATACTTTAAATAATATTAACATGAAGAAATATAAACAATATCTGGTGTTTCTGTCAGAATTCTTCAGGATCAAATGATTTCTGTGGTGGTGATCAGCCTTCCTCCACCAAGAGGTTCTATGCCAGAAAAAAAGATAAAACATTTTTCTTTCATTTCATTTTTTAGCTGGGAAAAATTTCAGAGATTTTTGCCTAGTATTTTATTGTTAGGGTCAGGGTGCCTTGATAAGCACATTTATAAAAAGATGAGAAATGTGCATTTTAGAGTGAGATTTCTTATTTATTTTTCTCCAGAATGTTATCAGTGTTCTATGTACTACTATGTAGTAGTTCCAAGTTCTGTGGAGCAGATACCCTAATTCTCTGTATGGTGAATTCACAGTGATTGCGATGCCTGCAATCTTCCCGCTTCTGCTGACAATAACACAGCCAACATCACCATATTTTGGGGAAAAAAAACCTCCTGAGTCTATGAACCTATTGTAGGAAATTAATTAAAGCAGTTTTTCCTAGTAACTGCCCATCAGCTGTGGCCCTTGGCCAGTATCAGAGATCGCAGCTTCAGGATGTACATTAGGTATGAACACTGCAGGTTTTCTGATTATTGCTTTACCCTATAAGACACCCTATAACAATATACATCACTTTTATTAAGGCCATACCAATCAACAAAATGAATCATGGTGAGCTGTTGTATTCTGTTCATATGTACTTGCATTCCTCTGCTATAGGTAGTCAAAGACAGAAGACATACAAAGAATTTGTGTTGGAATTATTCCTGTGGTCAGAGTCGTCAAAACAGAGGAGGTGTTTCTATCCAAGATGTGAACCTGAGTTTATAGCCTCTTGAATAGTATCTGACCTCATTCCAGAATCATGTAAGATCTAAAAATACTTCACAAGGATAACAGAAAGGGAATATCTCAGAACAGTAAGACGTGAGCTGGGATGATTCACTGGTCAAGGATGACAAAGGCAAAGCAAAAAAATAGGGTAAGCTGCTAAAACAGAGCTTTCCAAACTGTGTGTCACGACACGTTAGTGTGTCGGCTGCAGTGTCTGGGTGTGTCATGGCTACTGCTGCCTCCGAGCCCTGCCAGGATTCCACGCAGGTCCTAGTGCCTGCCTTGTGCCTTGCTGCCTCCAAACCTGCTGTGATTCCGCGCAGGTCCTAGTGCCTGCCTTGTGCCCTGCTGTAAGTGTGTGTCGCGAAATGATGCCCTGCTGTAAGAGTGTGTTGCAAAATGTTGTTGTTGTTCAGTCGTTTAGTCGTGTCCGACTCTTCGTGACCTCATGGACCATAGCACGCTAGGCCTTCCTGTCCTCCACCGTCTCCCGGAGTTTACTCAAATTCATGTTCATTACATTGGTGATGCTATAGCTGAGCGTCCTTTCGGCTTTGGCCCAGCCGCTTCACTCTTTCTGGAGCTACTCGGAACTGCCCTCCGCTCTTCCCCAGTAGCATTTTGGACACCTTCCGACCTGACCTGTTCTTCTTGACCTGACTTCATTGAGTTACGCAAGCCCCTTCGCCACGACAAGGCAGTGATCCATGAAGGGGGTCGCAAAATGATGCATGTCTAAAAAGTGTGTCACCAACATGAAAAGTTTGGAAAGCTCTGTGCTAAAATATGGGGCAAGAATGCACTTGTATGAGATACTGTATGGAACAAGCCAACTCAGAGATGGGACAAAAACCAGCAAAGTGAACATACCTGTCAGTGACCAAGTACGTAAAACCAACCAACAAGCCCCAAACTAAAGTGAGACAATTAAACAATGGGGCCAATCAACAGCCCTGGAAGGGTCTTCCAAATGTACAGTCTGAAACTGTTCTATAGGGTTCTAAGTGGAGTTAATAAAAAAATAGAATGGGCTACTGGTACAGAAGGGGCAACAAAGTCTAACATGATTTATGCTTATTAATCATTTACTTCATTAACATGGGAAGCACATCTGCCATTCATCAGGAAAGAATGCTTTGTGCTAATGTTAGATCAATCCCTTCCTGATGCACATAATGTCTGTGTCCTGAGAACAAGTAGCCTGTCCCTGTGTGCTTGCTGAATGTGTGATGTGCTATTTTCCGTGTGTTTAATCTGTCATCAATTTAATCTAAGTGTGGGGTGAATCCATTATATGTTGTGAAAAAATCAAAACCTGGAGCGCAAGCAGGACAAACTCATTGCATGCAACTGCTTTTTAGGGACATGGAGCAGCATAGGGTTTGTCCTTAGGAAATGGACTACATGTTTTAATTTTAATTCATCCAAAAGTATTTTAAGCCTTGTTTTTAAAGCAAATGGTTCCACTTAATAAAAGGCATGGCCAAGATGCCCACTTCTTGGCCCTATTCCCCAAGAGATTTCTCACTTCTGAGACTCATTTTAAGGTTGTCACACCCTCCATTGTGTAATAGAAGATGCTGCTATATGCATTTCAATAAGACATTCAAACATGAAGGAATTTGTGTCCATTAACAAAAGGCAAATCAGAAACTGCTGGGGCTGAAAGCATCATAAAATGTTTCTGTAATAAAATCCAGATGTTTGCAGTTTATAGTGTTGTGTGAACTGTCAGTTTGCCTTGCTAATGGTACATGTCATTTTCAGGAACCTGCAACTGATACTTAAACATAACAATTAGCTGGCAATATAGACCTGAAAATTAAGTCCTTGGATGCAGTTCACAAACCGCCAAAGCACTTTCCCACAGATTACTTTACAGTACAATCTACAATAGGACCAATTCATGACTAAGGAGTTTATTCTCACAGTCACTTCAGCATTTCAACTTTTCCTGCATCAATCATTTGCAAGTTGATGTGTTCCTCTGCCAGTTTGGTCTGTATTCAATGTTGATTCTCTGTTGATACTCCACTACAAGCACTCTCATGCCTTCATTTTCCTGGCATATCCAAATATCATGTACAGTACATAATCAGCTTCTTGTGGTCACAGATTTGATTGGAGTGAGGCAATTTCCTAAGACCACCATGTCCTATGTTAACATGATGAAAATGTATACAGAATTGATCCATATAAACATATGCTAGGGATGTGAAAGCATAGGAAAGTAATATCTCGGGGGAAAATAGTTTCTTCCATTTTCTTCCGTGATCTTTTCCCCTGAAATATGGGGAATGGGGGAATATTTCCTAATATTTAAAAGATACATAAAGGTTTTAGGATGTGAAAGAAATTGTTCTATATTTGGAAATATACCAAATCAAAAAATAAACTGGCATATGAAAGAATAAGGAGGTTTGTCTCAGTGTAGGCTAATCTGATTTCAGAAGTCCATGAAAATGTTCAAGGATCAGAATAGATAAAAGCTCCTGGCAGTGATAGTATTTCAGAGTCAGAAAATGAGACTGATTAAACAATGGTTAATGTGGCAAAATATGTATTCTGAAACTTGGTCCCATTCTCACATTTTTTTATAGCTTTTCCTCCTAGAAACTAGTATTTTCTTAGCTACTTGATGTAGTATGGGACAAAATCCAAATTAAAAATATGTTCTTTGCTTTAATGTTAAAGGTTAGTTTTACTTTTGGTGTTAACTTTTGCCTACTTGCTTTTCCTAAATAGAAAAAAACATGCTATATTCAATAATATTCAGAAAATGTATACCTCTGTTTTAACAAACGTTAAATTAAATTCATTCAATAAAATTTAGAATTATTGTTTGAATAAACAATACTTTTCCATTTGAAGTACCAAACTTTTCTGAGCAAACCAAATTATGCATAATATATTTTATAAAGTTATATGATTTTTTATTTATTTATTTTAATGGCATTAAGAATTAAGTCATACATATATTTACATTAAAAAAGATTATCGTACCTTTAATATTTTTATAAATAACTCAAGGCAGTGAACATACCTAATACTCCTTCCTCCTCCTATATTCCCCACAACAGCAACCCTGTGAGGTGAGTTGGGCTGAGAGAGAGTGACTGGCCCAAGGTCACCCAGCCGGCTTTCAGGCCTAAGGCGGGACTAGATCTCACAGACTCCTGGTTTCTAGCCTGGGGAAAAAAATCCCACTGCTTCAAAATTTCCAGGAATTTTTCATCTCTGATCTCAGCATATCATATAGCCATCCTATGCTTTATACTTAGCTTGAAATTAAACCCACACTTGAATGTGTAATATAAAATACTGTCAGCTGACAGAAATAATATGTGTTTGCTGAAACACACCTGTAGTTGAGAAATACTGGTACTGTATATGCTAAAGGAAGAGATCAAACTTAATGCCTGGTTGGAATAAGTGGAGAATTTTGGAATATCTCCAGCAAGCACAAAACCATTGTGGCAGTAAATTGGCAAGGTGAAATTGATAGTGAAATTAATTTGATCAGGACATTTCTGAATATTCCCACAAGTCTGGGGGCATGGCAGAGGGGTTTGGGTTCCAACAGATCCATGGCCTTTCCTGGAATGCTCACTATGCAGTTCTTACCACACTTCTACCTAGGCCTTCTTAAATCAAAGTAGGAGAGAAGCCCTTTTCATAGAATCAATCTTTGGAGCAGATAAGACATGATCTGAAGGACCTTGTTATTTGTCCTTTGCCATGATCAGATCACTTCTTTGTCAAACTGTGGATAATGGATGCCCCAGACCTCCACACGGGTAGTGGCCCCTTTAGAATGGTGGACCCCAGGCACCTAATGTCTCCAGAAGGAACCCAGAAAATGCTTGTGGATTTCCCCAAAATTTGGTGGGCAGTTCCATCTTGTGTCCAGTCAGTCTTTGGTACTTGGACTGTTGTATGAGATTTTTCCCGTGAGGCCTCTTTCCAGCTGCAGAGTTCAAGCAGTTATTTGGTTTAGTGAGGAGCTGAAGATTGAAAAAGCAGATTTAGTGTGGCAGGTGAAGATTAAAAAGGCACCTAGATTTACTGTGGCAGAAAATGTGGCACATGACTGAGCAATGGTAAATTCAAGTTTAAGCCTACACAGTGGTAATAAGAATGGTGAAGCTTCAGTTATTTCTGCACACTTTATATCCATGGATTCCTACCTGGAGACCTTGTTCAGAATAACTTGGACCCATTTATGGAAAGATGAATATGACAAAATGCCTGGGGGGGCATTGGATGAATTTGTGGGTTTGCTAGCAGATATACTCCTATCTGCTCTGGCCGAGTATCAGTTAGACAGAGTCCATTGTGGTAAGAGAGCCAGCATCTTGTATTATTTACTGAGATTCTTTTGAGCTTGTAGAACCTGAGAAAATGAGAAGGGTTTCCTGTAGCACGAACTCTATATCTGCATGGTCAACCCATGCCCCTCCTGGCTCCCTCAGACAGGTAGGAGGGTTGTGGGTGGTTGAATCCAAGAGAAAGTCATGCCTGGGTGTAATGTCACCTGCTTTGAAAGAAGCAGTAGTGTGCTGCCTCTTGAAGAAGGTCTTCATTCATCTAGACGACTTTCACCCAGTCTCCAGCCTTTCTAGGGAAGGTTGTGGAGAGTCAGCTACAGAGGATCTTAGAGGAAACATATTATCTTGATCTTTATCAGTCAGGATTTAAATCATGGACTGGTCATGGAAAAAAATGTTATTGGGCACTCTGGTTGATGACCTTCATCAATACTTTGTCCTATTTGACCTTTTGGTGGCATTCAGTACAATTAAGTATAGTATACTACTGACTGTCTGAATTTTATGGTGGGTTCACTCCTGTTTAAATGAGTTGTTACAGTTGGTAGTTATGGTGGGGAAGCAATCATACCAGTGCAGGTTCCACAGGATTCATTTCTCTCTCCTATATTATTTAGATGAAACTAGTGGTAGATGTGATCAGTCAGCTAGGAGTGCGGTATATTCAATATGCTTATTGAATGATACCCACTTATACATCACTACCTCAGGATGAACCAGAGATGCAATGGAAAGCTTGAACCAGCATCTGGATGCTCTTAGGGACTGGATGGGTCAAATGAAGCTCAAATTAAATTCTGTAAAGGTGGAGCTGCTATTTGTCAGTAAACTTTGGTAGCATTAGTCCTGCTAGTTATTCTGGAAAAATTTAATTCCTCTCAAAGGAGTTGGTTCATGTTGTGGGTGGGGTGGGGGGCTTCTTCCTGCACTCACAGTTCCTGCTCAAGCACCAAGTGGAAGCTGTGGCTGGGGGCTCTTCAGGCTTTGGCTGGTATGCTGGTTACAGCCCTAGATAGACCAGGATGCCCTGGTGATGGTCCCTCATCCCTTGGTCACTACCTGACTTGACTACTGCCATGGACTCTACATGGAGCTACAGTACATGGTCTTTTTTGAGGTGACCTCGAAATGGCAACTTATACAGAAAGTGGCAGCTGGAGTGCTGATGGGACAGCCCCACTACTGCAGACCACACTGATTTTGAGGTTGTTATGATAGATACCAGTAGGCTTCTAGGCCTGATTCAAAGTGCTGGCCATTACCTATAAAGCCCCACATGGTTTAGCAGTGGAGTATATCAGGTGTTAAGGCGTGGTGGCTCAGCGGGTAAGACGCCAGGCTTGTCGATCAGAAGATCGCAAGTTCGGAGGTGCGAATCAGCTCTTGCCAACCTAGCAATTCGAAAGCATGCAAATGCAAGTAGATTAATAGGTACCACTTCGGTGGGTAGGTAACAGCGTTCCGCGTGCGTCATGCCGGCCACATGACCATGGAAGCGTCTTCGGACAACGCTGGCTCTTTGGCTATCAAACGGAGATGAGCACCGGCCCCTAGAGTCGGACACAACTGCACAAATGTGCAGGGGGGATCTATATCAGGTGTTGCTTTGCTAAATCTGAATCTGCCTGTCTGATCCAAAGGTTTAGAAAGGGGGAGGCTTGCTAAGAATCTCCCCTAAAAGGTGTGGGGGGTGCTAGGTAGCAGGTCTTTTCTGTAGTAACTCCCACATATGTTTTCCAGGGAATTATATTTGGCCCCCTCCTTCTTGCATTTTGCAAGGCAGTTAAAACATCAATGTTACACCCTACCTTCGGCCTGATTGTCCACCTTGGGGATCCACACATATCTTCATTTTCTTTTACTGTTGTTTCTGATTTAGTGGTTCACTGCCCAGAGTCTTAATTCATTGGGACGATCTACAAATATTGTAAAAATCAATTTATGTCATAATTGGAAGAATCGCCATTTCATTTTGGTGCAACCTTAGCTAATCACATTACACTGTTCATATAGGAACTGCATTGGTTTCCAGCCTATTTTGAAACACAATTACTTGCATCAGCTGTATGTTCTGGATCAGATTATCAGCATGTCTGTCTCCTTCCTTTTAAGAGAAGTGATATTGAGTCTTTCCAGTTTTAGGTGATCTCTTATCTTATTTATTTTGCCATGCCTACTGTTTGTGTGATTTCAATGCAATCCTATGTTTTAATGTTGTATACACATTTATTTTGAGACATACACTTTAATAATATTATTATCTGCTTAATAGAATATTCTAATTTGTATGTCATTTTTACTTTTGCCAGAATGCAAGCCTATAAGAAAGATGAAGATCTTTGGCATCATGAGGCAACATTTTCATGATCATCTTTGGTATGTTGATATCTTCAAATAAACTTGCCAGTGGTTCAGCATATACCAAGGTTGCAACCCAATTTTTGAAGCTTTTGATCTAGCTGGAATATTGTTCTCAAAACTGAGAAAGCAACTTGTTATTAACACAATACATTCAAGCTCATGTTCACAATTTTCACAATTTTACTTGTTGATAAAACTTAATTACGTTCAGTATTTGCCTTCCTTATAATCTCTTAAAGATGATAAAGGCTACAGTTTTGTTCATGCTTTGTGAAGATTCTTCCCAAATACTGTATTATTCCAGGATTTGTCATGCATATGTTTATGAGGACACCTGGCCTCACGTCATGTGGCAGATTTGTGCACTGGTATGTATTACAGAAAGGCCTTATGATTCACTGCATGCGCCAACTGATTTGCATGGAAAAGGAACCCAGCATTTTGCTATATGTCAAAGAATGCTTTTCTTGATTAACTTTATGCTGAGATTGACTGGCACAAGCTCATTTAAAGAGTTTTCATCTTCTCTTCTGGCAAGTGTGGGTGTGCACAGTGGACATATGGAAGGAGCTTTTTGTGCATCAGCTGTTGGAATTTATGTCATTATGATGCTTTTCTCCCTTCTGTGCATATTAAAAATATGATTGATACGATAAATGTGATAGTATGGTAATCCTCACACTGAAGAACTTGCTTATTTCTTGAAAAAGGTTCAATCTGAGAGTTAATGCCAGTTAACTTTGACTTTCAAATGTGCAGTTTGTTAACTCTTTTATTTATAGAACTGAAAGGCTGCCAATAGAAAATCTAAGCCAATTCCTTCTACTACACTGAAGTAGGATAACTTAAACCGGGATCATTATTTTTAGATCCTATCTTTCCTTATTTGACATTATTTTCATATTGTTTCAATGTACTTCTGCTCTTTCTAAATGACAACTACTGATCTATCTCTCCATATGTAGCTGTAGTCATGTTGGGCCTGCTTGAACCATGATGCTATTCTCCAACTCCATGGAGTAGATAAGTGGGTTTGCAGAAAGGACACCACAGAAAGGCTCACAGGATATGACATACTACTATATAATGTAGTCTTGATTGCATTGGACTGTAGTCTTGATTGCATAAGACATCATAGAGTCCTCTTTGTCAGTCTAAGGTCAGGTATACTATAGGGGAAAGGAATAGAGAAAAAACTCAGCTGTGTGGTATGCCAAAACTTAATCTTAATCAACAACTCTTCCAAAACTGATATATCAAACTATTTCTTTAGTAGCATCCATCACCCATTATTATATATATATATATATATATTTATTTATTTATTTATTTATTTATTTATTTATTTATTTATTACATTTATATCCTGCCCATCTCCCCCAAAAAGAGGGACCCTGGGCGGTAAATAAACAAACAAACAAACAAATAAATGGAAACTAAGCCTGATTTTCTTTATTCTCTGGCAAAAATCTGACTGCTAAAAATTCCCTTGTATTTGCCAAGGTGCTTAAAAATTAAATAATGTTTTTATTTGCTAAATATTTTTCAAGGGCAGAAGTCTACCCAAGAATTTAAGTCACTTTAACTGCCCAATACAATGTTCAGTAAAGTCAATATTATTTTGAGTCTTTCCAGTTATTCATTTTCTCCAAGCCGCTAATTAATGAAGTGCAAATGGCGAGGGTACTATTTTCCTTCTGTGTGCTGAACAGAAGTTAATGAAACTGGTCTTTTCTTCCTTAGTTGCTCCTCTTTGGTCCATGTTAAAATCTGGTGCTGGGATTGGAAGACTCTTAGAAATGGTACCTGTGATTTTGAGAGCTGCAAATGGAAGGTAACTGGTAGAAATCTTATTTCATATAAATGTAGGAGCAACTGATGGCCTAAGCCAATTTTTTTCTCCTAATTTTGAGAGAAATCAGAATTCTCATTTCTGATTTATAATTATTTATATTCATCAATAAAATTCATTCCAAAATAATTTAGATCTGAAGTCAAAACTTACTGATAAAATCACAGCAAAACTGTAATATACTATAATAGGCAAAAATAAACATGTAGATGCAGGCAGTTTCTCCAGGATCCACTGTATATAAGCAAACACAACCAAATTCTCCATTTAGAAAAGATCCCTGATGCTTGTTGCTTATAGTTTAACTTCCTATCATTTTTATCTCCAAAATGTGTTAAATAAAACACCCTTAACCAGTCTAACCAAAAAATCCTTGGCCAGTTTGGACAAAATGTTGGCGAAATTCTTGGCCAATATGGCCAAAGACCAGCAAATCTGGATACCAGCAGGGTGGAAAATAATTTTACATTTTAGACAATTGTATGTATAGGCAATTATAACTGTGCTTATCTGGGGTCATTTTGGCCCCTCTGGCTAAAATTATTTTTCCATTCCTGCTTACTGAAAAGCTGATAGAACCTGCCCTGTCTGGTTATCTTGAAATTCTTGAAATTCTATAATCAAGAAAAACAAAGGTTGATTTTTATATAATTGAAATCTAATTAGATGGCAATACACAGGTATATCAAAAAGGTCAGGGTTTGTTCATATATCCAACCCATCTACCACTCTCATAGCAAAGGGAAAAAACCCCTCTGAGCTCCCAAATGCCTGTGAGCAACCCAGGGATGTAAATTCCAGCTGTGAAGTTTAATCTGAAGTGTATAGCCTGCTTCAATATAGTCTGTTGTTAAAACTAAGGGGAATTCATTGTGTATCACAATACATTTATAGTCTATTAAATATAGTTGCTTAATCACACTTGATTGGTAACTCTATCCCTCAATATATAAACAAACATTCATGGATCAGTGTTATCTTTTGCCTTGCCTTGCCTTGCCAACTCATGGGTGTAAGGCTGTTGTGTATAACTCACTCAAGTGTGTTCTGATTTACTGGTTGTAAAAATCACTCTGATTTGATTCACTCCAAGGTACAATGAGGATAACTTGTCCCATTTTCAAGAAAAAAAAATAGAATTATGGAGAATGGACCACCTTTTTATTTTACTTTTCAAAGAAAACAATATGTCTCTGTAACTTCATCAGTTCATTTCTGCTTGACTTGCAAGTCTGGGCCTTGAATAGTTGTAATCTCTGGTCTTGAATCTTTAATGATATCGCAAAGGGCTTAAGAAGTTAAGCTTTGAAGTAAATTGTGTATAAAATAACTACTGTAAGGAGCAAGGTTTGAGTCTCACAACAAGGAAATCAGAGAGTAATTTTTATTTTAGCATATAGTAACTGCTTCATATCCCTCTGCCTGACATAGGATAAATGATTTCATGGTATTTATGGAAGACACAAATTTCATTTCCATTCCTCAGGGACCTTTTATAGCAGACTATTGATGCAACATAATAAGCCTCTTAGTGGAATGGGGCAAAAACGACAAGCTGCTTCATATTATGAACTTTTCTATGTTCAATAATAGTAGAACATCATGGAGGTGCTGGCTAGTCAGGAAATTCTCTTGATATGACCTCCTCCCCCCATAAATTATGGATGAAGTATAGATATATTATGTCATAAGGCTTCTTGAGTACCATTACTTTAAAGATGCAATCTCATTTACTTTTTTCTTGGAAGTAAGTCCTACAGACTTCAGTAAGATATACTTGGTAAGTAATACTTACTATTATATTGTTGTACCATTTACAACTATGCTTAGTAGTAATACTTATTGTAACTTACAGCAGTAAGTAGTAATACTGTTACTTACTGTAAATAGGCACAAGCTCAGTTTGCATATATTACCAGACAGAATTGCTTTGCATGGCAGGAAATGTATAAAAGAATAGAAGTGAATAAGGGAGAATACGATCTCACCAATCACTCTATTTGGTTCAATATTTTTTAAATAAAATACTTCTTATTTCTCTTAATTATTAGTACATTTATTTGCAACCATAGGTTTTAGCAAAATCCATATAAAATTACAACAATCCATGTCAATTCAATTCAACCCCCCTAAAATTAAGAGCACTGTCAACTTCTGCATTTGTGTCTTCCTTGCAACCATTGCAAACAATGCAATTTGTTTTTTTATATAATAATTTTTATTAAAGTTTACAGTTACAAAGATAAAAAACTAATACAAACTAGGAAAATATAAAATAGTAAAAATAAAAAATAAAAAGTACAGAGAAAAAAAGAAAAAAGATAGTAAAGAAAAAAGATAGTAAAGAAAAAAGATAAGAGATATATAAAGAAATGACTTCCCCCTTCATCACGACAAGTACAATTTCAGTAACTTATCACCTTCTCTGATACTACAACAAAAGATCTCTTTTCCCCATATCTCATCTCTTATCCATAAACAAATTCTTAAAGCCTCATCTTTCAGTCCTAATCAGCAAAAGTCCATTAAGAGTTACTAGAAATAACAACGTATATATTTTAACCTTAATCAAATAAACCAACTTTATATTCCTTTACTTTTAACACAGTAACTTATCACTTTCTCTGAAAATACGACAAAAGTTCTCTTCTTCCCCTATATTATCTCTTGTCTATGAACAAATCTTTAAAGCCTCTTCATTTGGTCCTGATCAGCAAAAATCCATTAAGAGTTACCAGAAACAACAACATATATATTTTAACCTTGATCAAATAAACCAACTTTATATTCCTTCCCTTTGCTTTTAACAGTCTTGATCATTAATCCTTTTAAATATTGTCCCAGAACTTGATTTCTTTCCATTTTCTATTTGTCTCTTCTCAGAAACTCCTTCAAAACTTTAACACGTCTCTTTTGTAAATCCAAAATAAGAAAGTTATCCAAGTCACTCTTCTGGTTTGTTATTTGTATATCACTTTTAATTATTAAGACATCAGCTATTTCATTTGTATATCGAGTGTAACATCTTTTTCCATATCATTATTGTAACTTGTCATTTTAAATCCACATTCAAATCAGCCCCAGTCTTTGTCTTGTCCAGTAAAGCCTGTTCCTCTTCTATAACCTTTTTAAAATCCAGCTTTATAATAGCAGATAATCTTAAGAGTAGCTTCTGAGTGCATTGTTCCCAAATAGCTTTCCATGGATTTGAGCACCAAGAGATGATGGGATTAGCCATCTTGCTCACAACCACAGCAGAGACTTTTAAAGGACACTATATTTGCAAATCTCACTTTCTGATCACTTTCGGAAATTGGTCATTAACTACTTCTAAGCTATTAGAGACCTTCGGAATGACAAATTTGAAAACGCCGGGTGAGTCTGCCTTCAATCCTGAATGAAAGAAAATTTTAATCAGAAACTTAAGAATTTAAAGAATCTGAAATAAACAGCAAAAGGCTAAATAACATTTTGAGCTTAGAAAGTTATAAATGGACTAAGGGTCCAAATAAAATTGGAATATTGAAACTTTTACAATAAGATTATAAAGATTATATTAAAGATTAAAGATTGGATTATAAAGACAAACAGCTTCTCATGGGAAATAGATTCTGATTTGGTTCTTACAAGACAAAAAAAAGATAAGCAATTTCATGATTTCAAAAACTGGACACTAGAGGGGACTAAAGTTTTTAGGTAGAGGAAAGATTTATAAACTTGCAAAATGTTGCAAAACTTTCTAACAATGAAAATACTGAAGGAGACTTTTGAAGAATGGAATCAGAAAATAGTAGCCACAATATCAACAATGTCAGCAATGATGTCTGACAGACTATGTCCAAAATATGTTATTGAAGAAATATCAGATGTAGAACAAATTTTATCTGGCAAGATAGAGATGGTATCAAAAGTGGATTAACAACTGACAGGCCAAGAGAATGACTTAGAAAAAGATGTTTCACGGGATCTACAAAAGAAACTGCTTGAGGTTTTAAAATTTGAAAGGGAAATACAAATGACAAACCAAGAGAGTGACCTGAATAATTTTTTCCTTCTGGATTTACAAAAGAGGCTTGTTAAAGCCTTGAAGAAGTCTGTGCGATGGGGCAAAGAAGAAATGAATAGATATCAAATCCAACGACAATATTTGAACAAACTAAAGATTAAGACTTTAAGTAAAGTCTTCCATAAGTAAAAGGAAGGAATATAAAGTTGGTTTATTTGATCAGGGTTAAAATAAGATATGCTGGCTCGACACCATCAAAACAGATACCAAGATGAACAACCAGCAATTGAAAGAAGCCATGCTTGATAGGGCAGCATGGAGAGCTCTCATCCATAAAATCGCCAAGAGTCGGACACGACTGAACGGTTAAAGACAAGACAAAATAAGATATGTTGTTACTTCTGGCTACCATTTTTGGACTTTCTGCTGACACCAGGACTGAAAAGATGATGTTTTATGGATTTGTTTATAGATAAGAGATGGGATATAGGATGAAGAGATAAATGTTTGTAACTTTAGAGAGGGCGAAGAGTTACTAAACTTGTTTATACTTGTGATGAAGGTTGGGAGTTACTTCTTTATATATTTCTTTTCTCTTTATTATATTCTTACTCTTCTCTTCTCTTCTTTTTTTTTCATTTTCCTTGCACTTTTTACTCCTTCCTTCCTTCCTTCCTTCCTTCCTTCCTTCCTTCCTTCCTTCCTTCCTTCCTTCCTTCCTTCTGTATTATATTTGTCCTGTCCCAGCCCAATTACATGCAATACACCAGGGAGGTAGTTGTAAAACTTTACTGAGAAACTTGTGAGTTAAACTTGTGAGGTAAACTTGTGAGGTAAAGTTTGCTGAGAAACTTGTGAGGTAATGAACAGGTGGCCAGCAAGTGTGAGCGCAAACGCACACACTCTAAAGAAACAAGCCCCCAAAGTCCCATGAGCTTGCCTTAAGGGAGTTTCATGTTCAAAACACGAATAGTCAAGTGAGTCCAAGAGTCAAGAGTCAGGTCACGAGGTTTTCCGATCAGGTGTCCAGGCACATGGAGTCCGGTAAGCAGACGGTTGTCCCCAATGAATGGTCTGGGCTTGCGGCTCCCTTTTTATAGAGGCAGACCCGGGTGGAGCTTATTTAGGAAGGTGGGGCTACTTTCTCGTGTGTAGCCTCGCTGACCTCTGCTGTTCCCCTCTCCTTTCCGCTCTCCTTTCTCGAGCACTGGGAGGGAGCGGCAGCTCTGAATGTTCATCCTCATTAATCAGGTGCGCCTGTGCCTGCTGCTCGCTGACCAGCCCCGCCTCCTCTGACTGCTCAGGCAGCTGTTTATCTAGAGCTGTCTGCTCGCCCTCCATCTCTACATCAGAGGCTGGCCGCCTGTACTCGTCGTCTGACTCCAAGCCCGAACCCCCCATGGACTCCGAGCCCGAGCCCCCCATGACAATATTTTACTATTATAATCAAATTTCTTAATAAAAATTGTGTGTGTGTGTAAAAAAAAATTCCCTTCTCACCCCTATGGGTGGTATGTGTCTTCCTCAACCTTGGGTCCTCTACCAGAGGCCTGAGAGTTTGAGGGCTCTGCGCAGTATCTTACCTGTTCCTAGCACTGCACTCTTCTGGACAGAGAGCTCGGATGTTGCTCCTGGGATCTGTTGGAG
Organism: Charina bottae; assembly: GCA_023362775.1. Classification (NCBI taxonomy): domain Eukaryota; kingdom Metazoa; phylum Chordata; class Lepidosauria; order Squamata; family Charinaidae; genus Charina; species Charina bottae. The sequence goes on from JALMGJ010000001.1 coordinate 170,780,667, forward strand.
CCACTCTCCCAGCTTAGGAGTCACAGCCCCTAAAACACAGTAGCTTCATCATGCGTGGCCTTGCAGTATTTTCTGAATCTGCTGAATCTGAGAAACAGCACACACAAGAGATATCTCTAGATTCATTTTGAGAAGTTTGATTAGGATTCTTGTCAAAGACATTATTTTTAATCTTTTTGTTAATCTTTTATTACTTTAGCTTGCCAGGTTTAAATAGCTTGAATATCCTTTTCTGTAGCCTTTCCAGCCTAGTGTCTTCCAAACATCTTGGTCTCTAACACAAATAATGTCCAGGTGCTATACTGTACTACTATCAATTCTCTGAGTGATTGTCCTAACATATTTGAAAGATGCTAGACTCTGCAAGACTGCTTTAGTACAATGCTGGCTGGAAATTCTGGGAAAGGTAGTCTCAAACATACCTGGAGGGCTCCAGTTGGGTAAGGCTGCTTTGCTGGATGTGGTTCATGTAGCACATTATACTTTCTAGACATGCAAAAAGCAGTGGAACACCTGCTGGTCATTAGAAGATGTACAAAACAGGCTTCTTATGTTTGAGGCAAGTCTGGCCATGCTGTGAAGAAAAGAATGGGGTCTTTGCCAAAGATTGTGTGTGTTTTCTGCCACAATCATACTGTGTACACTCTAGCCTTAAAAGCTTGCATAGTATCAGCCTGAGGCTAGGTCTACCAAATGAATATGTCCCAAACCCTGTTTTAAATCAGAAAGAAGAACTTAATTCCTCTGAGATGCTTCTCCAGAGTTCTGTAACAGGAGGCTCTGTGTTTTGGATTTGTTACCATTCACTCCCGCGAAACGCCACTGCTTTCTCAAGGGCATGATCCAACTCATATGGAGGTAGGCAGGCATTCTTCTATGACTCAAAATCTTTGGCTCCTGATCAAAGAATTTGCCTAAAGAAGAAAGGGCCCCCAATAAAAATGGCTTTGAAAGAAGAGGGACAAAAGGGCAGACATATACCTGCAGCTGTTCCCCCTCCCCCCTCCCCCCAGACTTCTAGCTTGTTCACTCAGCACATTCAGTAAATGAGTCTAATTGCTGAACAGTCACATGGTCTTCAAATGTGGGGATAGATCTGAAACAAGAGTTCCTAAGTACTTCAACAAATGGTAAATGTAGGCTCAGGCCTACAAACAAGAAGGCAAATGTAATTTCATGTAATATCTAGTACATCTGAATTCATGCTATGAGGCTATATTTATTTATATAGTTTTATTCCACATTCCAAGGAGGTCAGGATGGCATGTATGGATTTACATCTATCCAGTTTGGTCTAGTGGTTAAGGCAACGGGCTAGAAACCAGGAGTCTGTGAGTTTTAGTCCCGCCTTAGGCATGAAAGCCGGCTGGGTGACCTTGGGCCAGTCACTCTCTCTCAGCCCAACTCATCTCACAGGGTTGTTGTTGTGGGGAAAATAGGAGGAGGAAGGAGTATTAGGTATGTTCACTGCCTTGAGTTATTTATAAAAATAATAAAGGTGGGATAGAAAATAATAAATAAATAAATAAATAAATAAATAAATAAATAAAATCCCATCTATCTGAGGTTAGCGACCAGAAACAGCGGGCCTATTACACTGGCAGAGCCCTTCAAGATCATGCTACCAAAATTCAGTGGTAGAAGAATGCAGAATTGGTGGGATGTTTTTCATTCTTTTTTCTTAAAATAGACAGTAAAGTAGATACAGCAAGTTTCCAATAAGCTTATGGTTTCTCTTTTATGACAAAAAAAATCAAATCCCACAAAATTAAAATACGTTTGCAAAAATCTGGTACGAGTACCAAAAAGCCCTGGGTGTTGTTTTTTTTAAAGTCTAAAACTGGGCAATCAGGTTGCCATCTACCCTCACAAGAGCCCAATGAAGTAAGTTAAACTTTGAGAGAACATTACATGGCAAAATGTCGATGAAGGTTCTCAGTCATCCAGGTGGAATTGTCTGTAGCTTGAATCATGTCAACTGGATTTCTATTTTCTCAGTGGAAACGTTTCGCTCCTTATCCAAGAAGCTTCTTCAGTCTGAGCAAAGTTTTTAAGGGAATCCTTAAATATGTTTCTAGGGTGGCTGTGTGACCTTGCACCTGGGGCTAGGTCATGGTTATTTTTGAGATGTTTATTTCTAAGTCCCTTTATCATCCAAAGTAGGATCGTTAAGATTACCTTGCTGTTGTTGAGATTGCGAAATGGTCTTAATCTTCCTAGGCACAGAAGACAAAGCAGGAAGGAAAATAGGGGAAAGATTGTGCCTGAGGCCCCCACCTCTATTCAAAGAAGGATTTTCCAAGTTGGCATAAATGGATTCCTTGACCCCTCTTTCAAACCACTTATCTTCCCTGTCAAAAATGTGAACATTAATGTCCTCAAATGAGTGTCCTTTTTCCTTTAGATGAAGATAAACTGCTGACTCTGGTCCTGTGGTGTTCCTCTTCCTGTGTTGGGCCATCCTCCTGTACAAAGGTTGTTTGGTTTCTCCAATGTAGAGCTCAGAGCACTCCTCACTGCCCTGGATTGCATACACTACATTGCTTTTCTTGTGTTTTGGAGTTTGATGTTTGGGGTGTACAAGCCTCTGTCTCAGTGTGTTGGTGGGTTTGAAATATACAGGTATGTGGTGTTTGCCAAATATCCTTTTTATCTTTTCAGACACGCCAGCCATGTAAGGAATGACCAGGTTCTTCCGTTTACTCTGAGTCTCAGCCCTGTCTGTCGCTGTTTTAGGTCTGGTAGACTTAGATTTAGTGAAGGCCCAATTTGGATATCCACAGGCCTTCAGAGCTGTTCTCAGGTGCTGATTTTCATTCTTTTTGGAATCCATGGAGGTGGGGATGGTTTCTGCTCTGTGTGACAATGTCCTGATGACCCCTAGTTTGTGCTGTAGTGGATGGTGGGAGTCAAACATCAGATATTGATCTGTGTGTTTGGGTTTCCTGTAGATCCCTATTTCTAGCTTGCCATCGGTCCCAATGAGGACTTCACAGTCTAGGAATGCCAGTCTGTTGTCCTTGGTGTCTTCTCTGGTGAACCTAATGTTGGCATCTATGGTGTTTATATGGTCTGTGAAGGCCTGTACTTCCTGGGGCTTGATTTTAACCCAGGTGTCATCCACATACCTGAACCAGTGGGTGGGCGCTGTTCCCTGGAATGTGTTGAGTGCACTCTTCTCCACTTCTTCCATGTATAAATTGGCCACAATGGGTGACACAGGAGAACCCATGGCACAGCCGTGTTTTTGTCTGTAAAAGTCACCTCTGTATGAGAAATAAGTGGTGTTGAGACACAGGTCCAGAAGATGGCAGATCTGGTTTGGGTTGAGCTGGTTTCTCCTTTCAAGGGTGCTGTCCTCTTCTAGTCTCTTCCTGACCACGGATAGAGCATGAGTTGTGTGGATGCTGGTGAAAAGGGAGGACACATCGAAGGAGACCATAGTTTCATCTGTATCCAGTTTCAGGATCTTTGCTTTGGAAACAAATGCTTTCGAATTATGGATGTGGTGTTCAGAGTGTCCAACCAGAGGTGCTAGTATGGTAGAGAGGTGTTTGGCAATGTTGTATGTTACCAAATTAATGCTGCTGACTATGGGTCGAAGGGGTGTTCCTTCCCTGTGGATCTTAGGAAGTCCGTAAATGCAGGGGATGGCTTCTCCAGGATACAGACGGTGGTAGGTAATCCTATCGATGGAGCCATCATGTTCCAATTGTTTCAAACTATTACCTTTTTCTTGTAATTGGTGGTGGGGTCTCTTTTCAGTTTTTCATATGTATGGTGATCCTCCAAAAGTGAGGTAATTTTATTGTGGTAGTCTGAAGTGTTTAGAACCACTGTACATCTTCCTTTGTCAGCAGGTAAAATGGTGATGGTTTCATCTTTGCTGATGGCTGTCAGGGCTCTCCTCTCTTGGACGGTAAGGTTGCGGGGGGGCGGAGGTTGAGCACTGGACAGAGCTGCAGATATTTTAAGCTGGAGTTGTTCTGCTTCCTCAAACGGTAGGTGGTTGTTGTGGATGGCAGATTCTGTGGCTGTAAAATGGAAGAATCCATGGCAAACTATGGATTTGAAACAAGTCTTTGTCTCTCTTAAGTGTTTCTTTTCATCATCTGGGGTGGTGAAATACTTCTAATGTAAGGAAATTTTTGCAATGTGAGATGGTTTTACTCTTCCATACTTAGCAATAATCACAGAAAATAAAGGTGGAGGTTTTGGGGGTTTTTTGGAGGGGGGAAGCAGGAGGATTACAAATGAATGATGTTGAGTCCTTCTGCCTTCTGCCTTCTGCTCTCTGTTGGATTGGCAAGTCAATACCAATAGAGGACTAATCCAGCCCGCATTGTCCTCACCAAAAGTGATTTGCAAACCACCTTCCAGGGGTGGAGAGTTAGCCTCTTCAAGGGAGAAGCAAAGAATAGGAGAAATGATACCAAGCAAAGATAATTATTTGTAGCTCAGGGTTGAACTGTGGAGTCCTTGGTGCTCTCTGAGCCTTGTTGTTTTCATGCAGACATTTCATTGCCAGGCTAGGCAACATCTTCAGTGTGAAAAGGGAGATGCCAGGGTATATAAACAGAGAACAAGTCCCACTCCCTGGCAATGAAACGTCTGCAAGAAAACAACAAGGCTCAGAGAGCACCAAGGACTCCATAGGAGAAATGAGTCAGAAAGTGCTCTCCTCCACTGCAGAAGTGGAGGAAAGGGATCTGTTTTGTGGTGATTGCTGAGCTGCTAGAACAGAGCTTTCCAAACTGTGTGTCACGACACATTTCTGTGTCGCGGCAAGGGCCCAGGTGTGTCGCAGGGGAACCCGGAAGAGGAGGCGATAGGGCTGCAACTGGGGGGGAGGGTGCAGGGACGCGACTAGGCTTCCACGCTGAGGGGGGTGGGGGGTGCAGGGACCGCGAAGTGCGGCAGCCAGAGACATGGCTTTAAGTGCCAGCGGCCTGGCAGCCAAGAAAAAGACGGGGAGGCGGCTCCGCTGCCCGCCTCGCATGGCCCCCGCGCCGCCCGCGGCCCCAGTCAGGCAGAGGCAGGATTGGGCGAGCGGACAGGTGCCATTCTCTGCCTCAGTGGCCTGGCCTGGCACGCCGCTTCATCCCGTCGCTTACGAGCAGAAGATGGCGGCAGTCTGATGCGTGGCCCGCGAGAGCTGAGCTGGGGCTGAGCCGAGGGAGCCTGCTGGAGGCTCCGGCCCAACGAGAGGGCTCCCGGCGCTCCAGGGAGACCCAGCATGGGCGGCGGGGACGGGGCGGCAGGAGAGGAGCCGCCGGCAGGAGCGCGGCAAGAGGAGCGCCTCGCCGGCGCCTGCCCGGCTTCCAGCACGCTTCATCGGAGAAGGTAAGATGCCGCGGTGGCGGGCGGGTGGGTGGCTGAGGGGCGGGCGGGCAGGCAGGGGGTCGCCTGCAGCTGGCTCATCTGACCATCCTTCCCGGAGCTGCTGGGGCCGGATGGAGCGGTGGGGGACTCAGCATCGCTCCTTCCAGTGGGCACTCCAAGCCCAGCTGTTCAGCCATCAATCAAGGATCGATCAGGCCTGGGGGCAGGGCTGGCCGAGGGGCTCGGGGGGAAGACGGGTCCCTGTTGCCTGAGACATCCTCACGCATCCTCCCCCCTCCCCCTACAATATGGCAGCAATAACAGGCAGGGCCCGAAAGAGAAGGAAAGCCCCAAGAAAGAGCGGGGATCCTGCACTTTCCACTCTCCAGAAGTTCCACACTTGGATCCATTTCTGCCAGAGCCTTCGCGTCGCTGTGGTTGTTATTGCTGCCATATTGTGGGGGGAGGGGGGAGGATGCGTGAGGATGTCTCAGGCAACAGGGACCCGTCTTCCCTCTTCCCCCCTGAGCCCCTCGGCCAGCCCTGACCCCGGGCCTGATCGATCGATTGATGGCTGAACAGCTGGGCTTGGAGCGCCCGCTGGAAGGAGCGATGCCGAGTCTCCCACTGCTCCATCCGGCCCCAGCAGCTCTGGGAAGGATGGTCAGATGAGCCAACTGCAGGAGACCCCCTGCCTGCCTGCCCGCCCGCCTGCCTCTCAGCCACCCACCCGCCAGCGCGGTGTCTTACCTTCTCCGACGAAGTGTGGTGGAAGCCGGGCAGGCACCGGCAAGGCGCTCCTCGTGCCGTGCTCCCGCCGGCGGCTCCTCTCCTTCTGCTTCTGCCCCGTCCCTGCCACCCACGCTGGGTCTCCCCGGAGTGCTGGGAGCCCTCTCGTTGGGCCGGAGCCACCGGCAGGCTCCCTCGGCTCGGCCCCCGCTCAGCTTTTGCGAGCCGCGCGTCAGACCGCCGCCATCTTCCGCTTGTAGGTGATGGGAGGAAGCAGCGAGCCAGGCCAGGCCACGGAGGCGGAGAGCGCCACCTGTCCGCGCGCCCATTCCCACCTCTGCCTAGCTGGGGCCGCCGCCAAGGGGAAGGGGGAGCCGGAGACCCAGACGGCGTGGGGGCCATGCAAGGCAGGCAGCGGAGCCGCCTCCCCGTCCCTTTCTCAGCTTTCAGGCTGATGGCACTTCTCGGGAGGGAAAAGCCATGTCTCTGGCCGCCGCACTTCGCGGTCCCTGCACCCCGCCACCCCCCCCAGCACAGAAGCCTAGTCGCGTCCCTGCACCCTCCTCCCCAGTTGCAGCCCTACCGGGCTGCTAACTTACCTGACTTCTGCGGCGAGAGCTGAAGGGCTGGGTTCAGAGCAGGGACCTGTTGGCGCGGCAAGGGATGGGCGGGGCTCCACGTGGTGTATGGCCTCCTCTTCCGGGTTCCCCTGCGACATACCTGGGCCCTTGCCGCGATACAGAAATGCGTCACGACACACAGTTTGGAAAGCTCTGATCTACAATTACATACAATACAATACATACAATACAAGACTGGGGGGGCGGGGGGCGGGATTTGGAGCCGGCAGCCAATCATGTGGGGTGGGGTTTGGAGCCGAGAGCCAATCATGTGTGCTGGGGGCAGGGTTTGGAGCCGGGAGCCAATCACATGGGCCGGGGGGGCGGGGTTTGGAGCCGGCATCCAATCACATGGGCCAGGGGCGGGGTTTGGAGCCGGCAGCCAATCACGTGGGCCGGGGGCGGGGTTTGGAGCCGGCAGCCAATCACGTGGGCCGGGGGCGGGGTTTGGAGCCGGCAGCCAATCACGTGGGCCGGGGGGCGGGGACTCCTCATTCGTGTGTCACGAAATTATGCATGGCTAAAAGGCGTGTCACCAACATGAAAAGTTTGGAAAGCCCTGTGCTAGAAGATTTATTGGCAAAGAATGGCTGGCTGATTGCAAGCAACTTGGTGTGAGTAAAGTGGGAGCTTTCTAAAATAGCTGCAGGATTTTCCTCAGGTGGAGATAGACCTCATTGTTTGTGGACTACTGTAAACTAGGAACGAATAAACCATAGTAATTTCATAATTTCTTCTACAAGAAGTCTTTATGATGGGATCACTGGTTTTTCATGAATGTTCTGATCCTGACCCCAATTTTTTTTCTTTTTTCTTTTCTTAAAAACCATCTTGTAGCTTTCTGAGCAAGTTACCCTACCCTTATGTAACATGTGGGTTTCCTGTTTTCAAAGCACCGAGACTCTTCTTACTAGAATTAAAATAAAGTTTGCAAATAATAGTTATTCTTTTAGAAATAACAGAAGGTGTCAAAAGCAATGGAGCATGGCTGATTGTCACAGTAATCACTTCATTTATATACAATAGCCTTTTTTCCGAAACATTTTGAATGAGGCTGTAACTTTATCATAATGGGCAAGCTCTACCCCTACACTTCCACTAATGAACAATTGTTTATGACTGTCTTTCTCTCTACTGTCTTCTACCTCCACCTGATTTCCAAGCCAATTTATTTCTTATTTGAACTTCAGTTGCTTGCAAAATAATTTCAATAGCAATCAGGGCAGAAACAAGCTTTGTTTTATGCTTTGCATAAAAGATCATCTCTGTTGAACATTCTTTGCTGGAACTGTGATGCAGCTTGCAGAAAGAAGTATGAATACAAAAGCATTCTGGAATGCAGACTTCATGCCACCATTTGTCTGGGCTGTAATCTGAGAGTTGCAACATGTGTGAGAACTAACAAAGGAGCAACAGCCAAATGTCACCTTTGCCCACTAGAGGATTGGACATTGCGGGATCTGTTAACACATGCCTGGCACAAGATATTGTCTACATCAGGCTGGTTCAATCTGTGGTCCATTGAGTCAAACATATCCAATAGTCTGTGGGTTTTCTTTGGTGTAAGAAACCCAGTTGTATAAGTCTACTCTAAATGTAACAATGTCCTATTACAGCAGCAGTTTCACCTAATTCCAAATCCCCCAGATGTGGTAGAATGACTCCTATTATATCCCCAGTAGACCTATGGGTCTTGTAGTCCAACACGTCTAGAAGGTGCCATGTTGGGGAAATCTGCCTTGTTCCATTGCATGACTGTAAATAGACATATTTACATGAGTCATAATTAAGGTTTAACATGGTTAAGACTCCTGTTAATTCTCTCCATTCATTTGTACTATAGCACAATGAGTAAGGTTATCTTCAGTGGATCTGCAGTTAGAGCTCTTTGTGAGTTTCATGGTTCATAGCTTGTAGCACTGGAGTCATAAACAGCTCCCTAAAAGCTGGTGTGTGGATTCCAGAACTTTTCAAAAAGTTGCCATCAAATTATAATTTTTAATTTAAATAGGGTATTGCTCAAGTACCTTATACAGCCCTTGGCCTGAAAAAGATTTGTGTCTTTGTCATATAGCAACATGTTTGTTGCATTACACCCAAGACATTAAGGGTGATTTTTTCCTTTAATAAGGAATTGACCAGAAAATTAGAATAGTCCATTGCGAGCAGTTCAGTCCAATCATAAGTTAGTTTTGGGGCCAATAAGCCTTGCAATTAAATTCTTAGAGAGTCTCAGTGTTATTCTGAGGATTTTGCCTTTCATTCTCAGGTCATGACTATCAAGCTTCATACAAACCAGTATTTGAATTAAAATGTTTGCAGAATTGAAGTCCTCTTCAAACTAGAACAGGTATCAAGCGGAATGGCCACAAGCTTCAGGCCTGACTCCTTTGGTCCTGAACTTTTTTATTAATGACTTAAGTGGGGGAATGCTTATCAAATCTACAAGTAACACAGAATTGGGCAAAATAGCTAATACTCTAGAACAGTGTTTCTCAACTTTGGCAACTTTAAAATGTGTGGACTTGCTGGCATGCTGGCTGGTGAATTCTGGGAGTTGAAGTCCTCATATTTTAAAGTTGCCAAAGTTGAGAAACACTGCTCCAGAAGACAGAAATACAACTGAAAACAATGTTGATAGGTTAGAGAATTGAGCTGGAAATACCAGAATAAAGTGTAACAATGAAAAGTATAAAATTGTCACTTAGGAAACAAAAATCAAATGGATAGGAAGGGGGTGCCTGTCTTAGCAACAGTACTTGTGAAACGTTCTTGGAATAGTAATTGATTGTGAATTGAGTATGGCTTAGCAGTGTGATGTGACTGCAAAAAAGATTAAGGTACTGTAATTTGAGGTTACGTAAATAAAGTTTCCAAATCATGGGAAATAAGCAATAGTTCCATTTTATTTAGCACTGATCAGACCTCACCTTGAGTACTGTGTCCAGTTTTGAGTTTAATTCAGAGGAGCTGGAATAGGATCAAAGAAGGGCAGTGAGAATGATTAAATGATTAGAAATTACATTATGTGAAAAGAGATTGGAGAAACTGGGCATGTTTAGCCTTGAGAAGAAAAGGCTGAGAGGAAATATGATAGTGCTCTTCAAGCACTGAAAAAGATGTCAGCTCAGAAGAAGGTCAAGACCGGTTCTCTAATGATTCAGAGGGCAAAACATGGAATGCTAAATATAAGTTACAGGAAGACCCATTCCACTGAATGTTGGAAAAAACAGTAAGAGGAATTCAACAGTGGAACTAATTACCCAGAAAGGTGGTGGGTTCCCTCTTGCTGAATGAGTTTAAGTGGAGACTGGACAGATATCTGTCTGAGATGCTTTAATCTGGATCCCTGTACCAAACAGGGTCTGAACTTGATGGCTTAAATAGCCTTTTTCCAATTCTATGATTTTACCCAAATGAAGAAACAAACATAATTTCACAAAGTTTTGTTGTGATTAAACTACATGTGGGAGTACCCATGTAAAAGAGCCAGTTTGGTCTAGTGGTGAAGGCACCAGGCTAGAATCCAGGAGACTGTGAGTTCTAGTCCCACCTTAGGCATGAAAGCCGGCTGGGTGACCTTGGGCCAATCACTCTCTCTCAGCCCAACTCACCTCACAGGGTTGCTGTTGTGGGGAAAAGAGGAGGAGGAAGGAGTATTAGGTATGTTCGCCGCCTTGAGTTATTTATAAAAATAATAAAAGGCGGGATAGAAAATAAATAAATAAAATAAAAATAAATCCAGGTTCAAGCCATTTTAATAGTGATTGTTTGCCTTAAGAGCCCTTAAAACAGGGGTGTCCAGCTAGCAATGCGGCCCGGCCCGGTCCGGAATGAGCCTCCTGTCCCCACCGCCATGCCAGACTCGGATGAGGACGAGCCAACTACCGGAAGAGGCTGGCATGGCGCGAAAGGGGAATCTGAGCCGCAGCTGCCAATTGGAGGCAGCCTGGAAGAAGACGACCCTCCACCAAATAGCACGCGGCAAAGGAGGGCGGAGAGGAGCAAAATTCAAAGATATAAAGGGCCAGCACAGCCGGTCATTACCTGCTGCCTGCGCGTGCCGAAGAGAGCTACCCCCACACCATGTGTAGCCCTGGACCCGAGCCAAGGGACGCTGCTGCTGCTGCCTCCTCCGCGCCAAGCCCTGCTGCCACCGCAGAAACCCTTCTAGGTGCCAGCCCAGATCTTGCCTTGCCGCTGGTTCCTGCCCCGTGTCCTGCCGCCACCACAGAAACTGCTCCCGAAGCCTGTCCAGCCTTTGCCTTGCAGCCGGTTCCTGCCCAGAGCCCTGTCGCCGCCTTCCCGGTCCTTGGAAACACCACGTGGGTAAGTGCCGCGGCCTTGCACCCCTGCCCCGCGATAGAGTCAGTGCCCACATTGATTTTCTTTTTTAAAATATTCTTAAGAGGGAAAAATGCCCCAGAATTCATGAAACATTTTCAAATGGAATGCATAGCGTTGCAATCAGACATTCAACTCAAAGAAAAATTTGATCATGTCTCTCTACTGGACTTTTATAAGACCTATCTTCCCAGAGAAAAATATCCCTCGCTTCACAATCACGCCTTATTCATGACATCGCTTTTTGGCTGCACGTACATTTGTGAGCAACTATTTTCAAGGATGAAGCACAAGAAGAGTAAAATTAGAATTAAAATTTCTGACGAGCACCTTGAGAACTCACTGAGAATTGCAACCACTGTCATCGAACCAGACATTGATGCATTAGTTTCACAAGAACAAAGTCAAATATCCCACTAGTTTTATGTTACCCTCTTTGTTAAAATTTTATAATAAAAATATAAAAAAATAAATGAAGTTTTATTACTTATATACATTAACTATATTATATATTTTATGTGTGGCCCAAGACAATTCCTCTTCACTCAATGTGGCCCAGGGAAGCTGAAAGGTTGGACACCCCTGCCTTAAAACATAGTTCTGTGGGGTTGTTTAGAAAATTATTCTGTTATAAAATGATCTCTAGGCAGGTTTGGTGCAAACTTAGACCACTATACCAACAACAATACGACCTAATTTAGATTATCTTATGTCTTGACATGTCCTTTCTTCATCTCTTCCTTTGTCTTTTTGCTGGGATGTGTTCCCTGCATTATAACATTTTACATTATTTAACTATGGGACATTAGTTTCCTTTTAGTTTTTGGACTTCTGCATTGGGATGTTGAAGACCTACAATCTTTACTCTTATCTGTTCCTTAAGGCTCCCTGATACCTCCTCTTGTGTAACTATAGTCCCAAGAATCAGCTGCTAATGTGCTATGCGCACACAGTAATAGGCATGAATCCAGACATGTTGAAACTGGAATGGATTTGTATCAGTGTTAAAAAAGTGTTAAAAAAGACCCACTCCCTCCAGAGAACAAGCTGGCTAACCTGGGCATCTGGAAGGAATACTCTAGACTACATGCAGAATGAATATTTTGCACAAAAAAGCTAAGCAAACAAATCTAGAAAAGAAAGTGGAAGCACTAATGGTTAGGGTTTTTTTTTTACCTTTGATATAAACAGCACCCAGTCCATACTCCAGGAAATAAAGCCAGACTGCTCACTTGATGGAATGATATTAAAGGCAAAACTGAAGTACTTTGGCCACATAATGAGAAGACAGGATACCCTGGAGAAGAAGCTGATGCTAGGGAAAGTGGAAGGCAAAAGGAAGAGGGGCCGACCAAGGGCAAGATGGATGGATGATATTCTGGAGGTGACAGACTCGACCGTGGGGGAGCTGGGGATGGCGATGGCCAACAGGAAGCTCTGGCGTGGGCTGGTCCATGAAGTCACGAAGAGTTGGAAGTGACTGAACGAATAAACAACAACAACAAATAAACAGCACCCAGTTTGTACAGTACATGAAAAAGGCAGAAACAAAGTCATTTTGGGGAAAAAAACAGCCAATTTGTCCTATTAAAGCACTCTGAATGTTATCTTTCAACTGCTTTCTGTTAAGAAGCAATGCTATATCTCACATGATTCAGAAGTACATAAGGCAAGTCTATACAATTTGTGACCCATTAGATTAGATGTGTACATATGGGTTACATAAGGTTGCCCACAAGGATTTCAAAATATTCCTGAGTTTGCAACACCTCTGAAATTGCAGGTCATGAATTGTGAGTCACCTGCATAAGCTTCTTGGGTGATGGGAGTTTTCCATGTCAAGTTTCTATGGGGCTTCTGTTGTCTTTGTGGAATTGTTGTGTAAAGTAAATAACATTACGGCTGAATAAAGAAACAGGTATTACTGTTACACACCTGTATCCAAGGCTCATTAAGAGAACACAGTCACTTATAACAATGGGCTTCAAGTTGAACAGGCATCAGTTCAATTCAAATTCAACAATCAGTCACATTTTTTGTGTCAACTAAAGGGTTTTATTGCCTTTTCAGGATAGTGTGATGCTTATCAAACTGGCCAAACTCTTAGAGAAGCCCCTTAGGCAATTAGAACAGAAATTCAGAAAAGGATGGTCCTTCGCAGGGAGACCAAAATGCTTGTTTACAAAGCCATTGTACCACCAACCCTTTTGTACGCCTGTGAAACATGGACCCTCTACAAACGCCACCTCCAACTTCTTGAAAGATTCCATCGACGCTGCCTCCGAAAAATTCTGCAAATTACTTGGGAAGATAGGCAGACTAATGTTAGCGTATTAGAAGAAGCGAAAACCACCAGCATTGAAACAATGATCATCCAACATCAACTTCGCTGGACCGGCCATGTTGTTCGAATGCCTGACCATCGTCTACCAAAGCAGCTACTTTACTCCCAACTTAAGAATGGAAAACGGAATATTGGTGGACAGCAAAAGAGATTCAAAGATACTCTCAAAGCTAATTTAAAACAATGTAATATCAGCATTGAGAACTGGGAAGCCCTAACTCATGAGCGTTTCAATTGGAGGTCAGCCTTTATTAAAGGCGCTACGGACTTTGAAGAAGCACGAGTACAGGGCGAAAGGGAGAAATGAGCCAAGAGGAAGGCACGTCAAGCAAACCCTCATCATGACTGTCTTCCACCAGAAACCTATGCCCTCATTGTGGGAGGTTGTGCGGATCCAGAATTGGCCTTTACAGCCACTTACGGATCCACTGTTAAGATTTTACCCTTGGAAGACAATCTTACTCGGCTAAGAGTGATCGCCAAGAAGACTATGTTTGCCTAGAGTAGGGTTACCAGATAGCTGAACAGGCAAAGGAGGACACAGACAATTGGAAAGGAGGACAAATAGGGGGGAAAGGAAAACACACTAACTGTTTAACTTTCTTGGCATCTATGACAAAATTACAGTGAATAACTGAGGGGGGGGGGGAAAGTACTTAGCCCTACAGTACATGTATATGAAGTTACTCTTTCCAGCATCAGAAAAACTGTTTTTTCAGTTGCAGGGATGTGCTGGTTAGGAGGCAAAAGCCTTCAGCATGTAACTGATTAAGGTCTTGTCAATTTCAGGCAGCAGCGCATGCCTAATCAACTAATGAAGGTCACAGAGCTTAATTAGCAGAGGAGAGCTTGTTAACTTGTGGTTAGCGCTTATTAGGGAAGCGCTGCACCATGGAGAAAAGCTGCTCGGATAGGGATACTCAAAAAGCCAGACAATATTTGACTATAAGGCTATGCCTGCTGGACAAAGGACATAAGGACAAAAAGGAGGACAAGTCCTCCTTTTTGCCAGAGATCTGGTAACCCTAGTCCAGAGTGGTAAGTCAGAATTTTTACTTAGCAGCGCGTGAGCAATATGTTGGTATATGATATGCAGTCATTAGCAAAAATAGGCAGTAGAATGAACAAACTAGTATCACTCTGCCCATGCTTTGTCTCTTATGGTGTATAAACCAGGGAAAATCCAGACTAAGAGAACAGGCTAGAATTCTTCATTACTGTGACACCATAAGCACACAGTGGACAGAGCAGTTCTGGTTTGTTAGCTGTGGCCATTGTTAAGGAGAGCTAGTGAGACTGATTGGAGCAATCCATACTAACATACTAGTTGTCTCTTGATAAGTTGTTCCATGCAAAAAGAGGCCCTTGAGTTTTCCTATAAATCATGTTCCAACACTATGATGATCCTACTTCAACCTAGTGCAATTTAAAACCAGATAATTAAACCATCTGGGGCCCCCAACACTATTCTAGGGTTATTTATTTATCATCTTAGTTTGTTTATCTTTTGACTTTTTTTGACAATAACTTCTATTTTACTACAAATCTCAAGCTGTTTTATGACTTATGTATTTTAAAAAAGATCACAAGCACATAAATAATGCAATGAATAAAACAAAATCCATAAAAATGTTAACATAATACATCAACAATTAATAGGGTATGTAGTAATTAGATTGCCAAGGAAATCAGGGAAAAGCATGGGCAAACAGATATATTTTAACTGAGATTTCATCCTGGGAGTGTTCCTATATTACTCTATATTATGGCTGTCAGAACCAAGGCTGCTCTTTTCCAAATCATGGCTAAATGACCATCACTAAACAGTAGCACAGTTAGCAAAATCTCTCCATGGAAAACAAGGAAGGACTGAGGAGGCTCATACGGATGAAGGCAGCTTTATTAGATTATCCAGCCCCAAGCTGCTTAGGACTATTATCTCCAAAATAGCTTCATACAGTAGCTTAATGGGCAATCCATGCAGAATTGCCAGCATAGAGCTCTGCAGCTACTTCAGTCTACACTAGTTTCAGCTGTTGAACTATTGCAAGAAGAACATCACATGAAGCAGCATTGCTGCTCTTTAGTTTGGCTGCTACTACAGGGGTAGAAAAGGAGTTTATACATTTTAGCTAATTGTATTCTTCCAGGAAAGGGTCTAGAGAGAATAGCTTTAGGGAAGACTTAATACGCATGCCCTTCATATTATGCTTTTCTCATTTAAAGCTAGGGAAAAAAACTATTCACATAGTATATTTTACTGTTTTCCTTAGCAGTACAATGGGAAGATCTGGCAGGGTGGGCATGCTCCAGGTCCCCTCAGTGAAGCAGGGTCACTTGGTGAGTTCTAGGAAATGTGTCTTCTCTGTTATGGCACTTGCTCTATGGAACAGCCTCCCCCCAGAGATTTGGATGGCCTCAACTCTGTTGGCTTTCCAGAAAGCTGTGAAGACCTGGCTTTTCCCCCAGGAACTGGGACTGGAATATTAATGGAGCCATGGCATGTGTGTGTTTGCCATATTGGTAAGATGCTTTTTACAGGGCCTTGACTTGATTTTAAAAAAATAATTTTGATTGTCTATTCTGTTTTTATTTTTTGATTGCTGCCCAAAGCTCCACTAATTAGATGGACAGGCTTATACATGTGTTAAACAAACAAATAATATACTACATAACATACCTATGCTATATACCAATTTTCTTGGCTTTAACAGGTAAGCTATGACTTGGGTGGTAAGAAAGGAACTGAGGAACTTGGCCCTTGAGAAAAAGAAAACAAATCTCTTCTCAGCTCTGATTCCAAACAAATGTGAGACTGATTTGTGTGGCAACATAGATGAAACTAGTCATAACAGACACTTGCAGCTGGCCAGACCCATGATAAAATCCAGTATAGACAAGTGTGAGTATGCTTGGAGCTAATCAGTAAAAGACTAATTGGCACACTGAGTGCCATGGTAATTAGAGGTGGGGAATATACGATTTGTTAGGGTTGTCTACTGTTCAACCACTCAGCGGCTGTGTTTGCATGACATAATTACCCCTGGATTACTTAACCATTTTTTCCTCCACTCATCCAATCTGATGGGTTTGCACATTACACTGACTCTTAAATTAGCAATATTGGTTGGTTTAGATTAGACTAGGACATTGTCTAGTTTGTGGTCCACTGTATTGTACAAATATACCAATTAGTCTGTTGGTTTGGATAATTTTTTTAAGCTATTGTATCAATGTCCCCCTTTTTTCTATTAAAGAATGGGGAGGGGCAATCAACGAAGACAATCTGAAGTCAGTAGCCTTGCTGGCACATCCACAGACTGACCACACCCTTCCTTTCACACTCTGGAGCCTGGTTGTGAAGAACTAAGGTCCTCGGGCACGTGGATCGGATTGTGCCACACTATGGGGGTGGCATGCCTCTTATATTTCCTATGCTCTATTAATTTGGTCAAAAATAAAGAATGGCCTACCAAGTACCTCTGGAACAAGACAAGGGAGTAGGGAGGGAGTAGGCAGCTCAGCCTGTAAGATGGAGAACTAAAAATGCCCACTGATAATTGAAGAGTTAGGGCAAGTTAACACTTCTGGTCCCTGTGTGATTTGGGGATGAGAAATAAACATGTTTCTGCTTGTCTGGCTTCGTATGTTTATGCCAGTTCTTCTCAGTTAACATTGATTAATCATTATGTCTATGAAGGTTCTCAGTCATCCAGGTGGAATTGTCTGTAGCTTGAATCATGTCAACTGGATTTATATTTTCTCAGTGGAAACGTTTCACTCCTTATCCAAGGAGCTTCTTCAGTCTGAGCAAAGTTAGTAAGGGAATCCTTAAATATGTTTCTAGGTGGCTGTGTGACCTTGCACCTGGGGCTAGGTCATGGTTATTTTGAGATGTTATTTCTAAGTCCCTTTATCATCTAAAGGAGGATCGTTAAGATTACTCTGCTGCTGTTGAGCTTGCGAAATGGTCTTAATCTTCCTAGGCACAGAAGACAAAGCAGGAAGGAAATTAGGGGAAAGATTGTGCCTGAGGCCCCCATCTCTATTCAAGGAAGGATTTTCCAAGTTGGCATAAATGGATTCCTTGACCCCTCTCTCAAACCACCTATCTTCTCTGTCTAAAATGTGAACATTAATGTCCTCAAATGAGTGTCCTTTTTCCTTTAGATGAAGATAAACTGCTGACTCTGGTCCTGTGGTGTTACTTCTCCTGTGTTGGGCCATCCTCCTGTACAAAGGTTGTTTGGTTTCTCCAATGTAGAGTTCAGAGCACTCCTCACTGCACTGGATTGCATAAACTACATTGCTTTTCTTGTGTTTTGGAGTTTGAACTTTGGGGTGTACAAGCCTCTGTCTCAGTGTGTTGGTGGGTTTGAAATAAACAGGTATGTGGTGTTTGCCAAATATCCTTTTTATCTTTTCAGACACACCAGCCATGTAAGGAATGACCAGGTTCTTCCGTTTACTCTGAGTCTCAGCCCTATCTGTCGCTGTTTTAGGTCTGGTAAATTTAGATTTAGTGAAGGCCCAATTTGGATATCCACAGGCCTTCAGCGCTGTTCTCAGGTGCTGATTTTCATTCTTTTTGGAATCCATGGAGGTGGGGATGGTTTCTGCTCTGTGTGACAATGTCCTGATGACTCCTAGTTTGTGCTGCAGTGGATGGTGGGAGTCAAACATCAGATATTGATCTGTGTGTGTGGGTTTCCTGTAGATCCCTATTTCTAGCTTGCCACCGGTCCCAATTAGGACTTCACAGTCTAGGAATGCCAGTCTGTTGTCCTTGGTGTCTTCTCTGTCTTCTCTGGTGAAGCTAATGTTGGCATCTATAGTGTTTATATGGTCCGTGAAGGCCTGTACTTCCTGGGCCTTGATTTTGACCCAGGTGTCATCCACATACCTAAACCAGTGGGTGGGCACCGTTCCCTGGAATGTGTTGAGTGCTTTCTTCTCCACTTCTTCCATGTATAAATTGGCCACAATGGGTGACACAGGAGAACCCATGGCACAGCCGTGTTTTTGTCTGTAAAAGTCACCTCTGTATGAGAAATAAGTGGTGTTAAGATACAGGTCCAGAATATGGCAGATCTGGTTTGGGTTGAGCTGGTTTCTCCTTTCAAGGGTGCTGTCCTCTTCTAGTCTCTTCCTGACAGCGGATAGAGCATGAGTGGTGGGGATGCTGGTGAAAAGGGAGGACACATCGAAGGAGACCATAGTTTCATCTGTATCCAGTTTCAGGATCTTTGCTTTGGAAACAAATTCTTCCGAATTATGGATGTGGTGTTCAGAGTGTCCAACTAGAGGTGCTAGTATGGTAGAGAGGTGTTTGGCAATGTTGTATGTTACCGAATTAATGCTGCTGACTATGGGTCGGAGGGGTGTTCCTTCCTTGTGGATCTTAGGAAGTCCGTAGATGCAGGGGATGGCTTCTCCAGGATACAGACGGTGGTAGGTAATCCTATCGATGGAGCCATCATGTTCCAATTATTTCAAACTGTCTATTACCTTTTTCTTGATTGATTAATCATTGTTTCAAGTTTTCATGGTTCCCTGTCAGGATGCCATCCTGCCATTCTGCTTTAGATAGACGGGATTTGTAGTAACTAGTTAGTGATGTGCTTTAGATAGATGGGATTTGTGATATTGCCTTAGATAGATGGGATTCTAGAAACTAGAAATTAGCTAAAGTGCTTGCCAGACAGTAGAGCAACCATGAGAGATAGGAATGGCATGCAGGTGTTAAGGGAGGGTGGAGAGGAACCAGGCTCCAAGGCCATCCATCTGGAAACATCAAAGGCTGGCCGTGTAAAGTTATGGGAGTGAGTCAGGAGGGGAGGGGTGGATGAGGGGTGCTTGAGAGTCTGGCAGGTTTTAAAATATGTTTGAGTGTGAAAATTTCTAGTTTGCTCTTTGCATCGATTCTATTCACTTGTATTAATAAAAGACCTTTTTCATATCCTATCATTGCCTGTGCTAAAAGTTTCTAAGTTAATATCAAAGGAGTGAGTCGTCACATTCCCTTTGAAATGAGAAGAATTCATAGTTACAGATCATGAATCTAGCAAGCAATTATTTTAAGTGCTTTTGCACTAATAATACTAAAAACTAGAGATGATTTGAACTAAATTAGATCCCAAATGGAATTTGGAACCGCTTTGTGAAAATGTCACTGAAACAAAACAAAAGAAAGCTTGATTTGAGTTATAAAAATCATACTTTAACCTACACATATAAATAAGTCTGTTTCAGTTGCTGGGATTTATTCCCAGATACATAAGAACGTAGCCTTAATGGCATTTTTGTCCTGCTACCGAGCTGTTATAAACATCCACCCCATCTGAAATGCTTCATTTATCTGAAAAATGTATTCAAAGCTTCAAATTAAATTTAAATACTGGCAATTTTGCTATTTGGTGATTTAGTTCAGTTCTATTGTTCTCTCTTTATTTTCTTGATTTGCCGAGAGAATGAAAAGTAATATTGGATATGTCTCATGAAGTAAAGTCATATCACCAAGACACTTAACACTGGCTTAAATTTGTCCATGTTATTAAAACCCTGGAACAGGCCAAGAAAAATGGGACAATAAAGGACATTACTGGGCCTCAATCTAAGGCAATCTTAAACCTTACCCAAATCCATGGATCCAAGGGGGTCTTCCAGAGTAAGGTGCCGTCCTGATAGTAGGGTAAGACTGGGAAAAAATGGCGTTGTAGCCATGGACTTCCAATTGGAGCAATTTTGTCAGAGCTCTGTGCTAGTGGCATTGCATCAGTGTAGGGCAGGGCTTTCCAAAGTTTGATGATGATCAGCGCTTCTGGGTGGTGTGGCGACACACTTTTGTGTCGCGACACACAGTTTGGAAAGCTCTGGTGTATGGGGAAATGCTATTTTCAAAGCAGTGAATATGGCTTCAGAAATGTCAGTGTACTGCCGCCTTGTGTTAGAAGGGTCAGTTTGTGTTCTTATTGGAGGGGACTGCCTCCCCATTCCTGGGATAATATAGTAGCAGCATGCTGGCACATTTCCAAAAAAGAGCCTAAATACAGAATTGCCAGCACATTAGGAGTGTGGAACAGAGTGAAAGTTGCCACCATGGTGAGCACAGAACGCATGAAGAGTTACGTTTTTGCATTTTTGTGAAGTGCAGGGAAGGATAGTGTACTTCAGCAGGTACAGTTATTCATTGCAAGCAAGCAGTGGTTGGCTGATAGCTTTTTGTGCTGATTGTTTCTTGTGCTCAGCTATTGGTCAAAGGGCAAGTGCTGATTGGCTGGCAGTTCTCTGCACACTCCAGAATTGCAGACATATAACCATATATCATGATGAATGGCTATGAAACTGCCCATATTAAGCCCTGGCGCATTCAGAAGGGTTGAGAAAAGCCCTAATTCTGTTGACTCCAGTGACCAGATTTTTTCATAAACTCATTGACTGAGCACTCCTCTGTACATTCAAATACGTGGCTGCGAGGGCCCCAGGTTGGAAAAATAGTTGAAAGCAGTGCTTTAAATTGCAAACTGACGGAAGATAAAATCTTAGCTTTTAAACTGCAAAGTGTACATTTTTCTATGTATGTACCTAGTTGTTCTTATCTTCAGTCCATATTGTCTTAATCATTTAAGTTAGGTTATTTAAAATCTCTCTCCCTCTGCATTTTTACTGCTGGCTTACAGTATATGACTTTCATGCTTCAAAACTGCTAGAAAACTTTTAATAAAACTCTATTATCATCTGATTTTGGGATAATGATATCCTGGGAAGGTGGGCTGACTTGGTACATGGGAGAACAAATGTACAAAACACTTATGATGACAGTCAGGTCATTTTCATTTCATTTTATTCAATTTATGGTTATAGACCAAAATACAGTAAGAAAAAAAGAAAAACAAGGAAAGAAAAATCATGTTTTTGTGTTATTGTTTAAAAGCCGACTAAAAGAAAAGTAAAAAAACAGGAAGCAATTAGAATTTTTTTTTAATCCAGGGGCAAAATTTTTCTCTTGTTGGATCAGAATCTGGCTTCTGATCTTAAAGGCAGCAAAACAAAATTTGGCAGCTGCCAGAGAAGTATCAGTCAGCAGTAGTTGAATATAAAAAAAGGTCTACATGTCCTGGGAAGTCCACTAAAAGTGGTGCAATGTACCTGTTCTTAATATCTTTGTAGAAGATGCAGTATAATAAAGCATGGCTTAGGGATTCTACTGTGTTTGATCCACAAGGACACAGTCAGTCATTATAAGGGACTCTTTTGAATTTCTCTTCCCATACAGCAGTAGGCAGAGCATTGCAGCGGGCCAGGGTGAAGGACCTTCTAAATTTAGGTATTGTTATATAGTTCTGGTTGTTGTTGTTGTTGTTCACTCACTCGCTGGATCGTCACCTTGTTGTGGTGAGTGGGCTTGTGTGTTCCCAATGAACCCTGTGAGCGAAGCCGTCGGGAGTTATGTACTCCTGGTAGGGTCACCCATGGCGGTAAGGTCCAGGGGGAGGAACCAGACAAAGAACGATCCAAGAAAGTCCTCAACGGCAGAACAGGCGGAAGATAACAAGGTGTATTGTTACAACGGCTGCGAAGGCGGATGAAGGCTGCAGCAGACAAAAGGTCACCAATCGTCATGGTATCCATGCCATTGGATTAGAGCCTTTTTCTGTGAAGGTTGTGTGCTGATCGTTGTGCACCGATCTCCACACATAAAACAAATTCACGCACAGGCATCTTCCAACCACACCAAACCCAAACAACCAAAAGTCCCATGGCGATTGATGAATGGCAACGGGGGCAGGACTGTGAAATCCGGAAACTCCTAGTCATGAACCAGCACATGGGCGGTGGATACGGATTCAGTCGCCCTGACTCAAGGATCGAGGCAGTTGAGTAGTTCGGCAGCTGTATCCACAACTGAGCAGCCCTATTTAGGATCCACTCTGCTCACCCCATATGGGGAGGGGGCTAGAAAAGGTGCCCTAAACATAGTCTGCCTCATTTTTCTCCCTGACTGGATTACCGCGACCAGTGGGGTCACCATCTAGCGGTCGTAAAAAACACATGAATTTTGGAACATGGAATATACGGACACTGCAAGACAATATGGATAGTGAACGACCTGAACGTAGGACTGCCATTATTGCAAGGGAGCTGAGATGTTTTAATATTGATATAGCAGCACTCCAAGAAACTCGAAGAGCAGGAGAAGGACAGTTGAAGGAAGAAAAAGGAGGTTATACCTTCTTTTGGAAAGGACTGCCTGAATAAGAACAACGAATACATGGGGTAGGCTTTGCTATCAAAAACGACCTTGTGAAGCTCTTGTCAGAAGTTCCCACTGGGATTAACAAACGACTCTCAACTCTCCGAATAAAACTCGCCAAAAACCAACAGGCAACTATCCTAAGTGCTTACGCACCAACACTAGATGCAGATGAGGATATCAAGGAAAAAATTTATACCCAGCTGGACACCATCTTATCAGAGATACCAAAGGAGGATAAAATTATCCTCCTGGGCGATTTCAATGCAAGAATTGGGCGTGACTTTGATTTGTGGCCAGGGATCATTGGGAAAGAAGGAGTTGACAACAGCAACACGAATGGAATCTTACTTCTGACTAAATGTGCAGAGCATAACCTTGTCATTACTAACAACACTCTTTCGCCAGAAAAATAAATTTAAAACATCATGGAAGCACCCACGGTCGAAGCACTGGCATCTTTTAGATTATGTAATTGTCCGTGCTAGAGATCGCCGTGATGTACTTCTCACCAGAGCCATGACGAGTGCCGATGACTGCTGGACAGACCATCAATTAATTCGATCCACGATGGCCATAAAGATTGTCCCTCATCATAGGCTCCAAGGAAGAAAACCAAGGCGTAAAATGAATACACTGGCCCTTCAAGATCCTATTAAACGAGCTTGCTTTCAATCAACTCTCAAGGAACATCTGCCTGTGGAACTTCCTGAAAATGTTGAGGAACACTGGATTAAATTGAAGACTTCTATTATTTCAGCCTGTGAACAAACTATCGGATACCAGACTAAGAGACATCAGGACTGGTTTGATGAGAATGATAGTGAGATTGAACATATTATTGACAAGAAAAGGAAAGCCTTCCAGATATGGCAAAAAGATATTAACTGTGCCGTTAAGAAAAAAATCTACGCCAGTGCAAAGGCAGAAGTCCAAAGAAGAACTAGAGAACTTAAGAACATATGGTGGATAAAAAAAGCCCAAGAAACCCAACATTTTGCAGATGCTCATGATGCACGGGGCTTTTTTAATGCCATAAAGGCCATCTATGGACCAACAAACCATGGTACAAATCCCTTACGCTCAGTAGATGGTGCTAAACTTCTAAAGGACAAAGAGTCTATTGCACTGCGCTGGAAAGAGCATTACTACAATCTCCTTAATCGTCACTCTACTGTGGCCGATGAAGTCTTCTTGCAAATCCCGCAAAAACAAATAAGAGATGAGCTTGCAGTACCCCCTAGTTTGGAGGAAGTCAGTAAAGCCACTAAACAAATGAAAAATAACAAAGCTAGTGGACCTGATGGGATTCCTGCTGAAGTCTTTAAAGAAGGCGGGCCTGAACTTACACAACAACTTCATAAGCTCATCGAAAAAATCTGGATGAGGGAAGAGATTCCAGCAGACTTTAGAGATGCCATAATTATCACTCTCTTTAAAAAGGGTGATAGAACAGACTGTGGAAACTATCGAGGCATCTCCCTTCTAGCCACAGCAGGCAAAATCCTGGCAAAGATCATCGCAAACCGTCTCCTATCTGTATCAGAAGACATCCTCCCTGAAATGCAAAATGGCTTCCGCCCTTCCAGGGGAACAGTGGATATGATCTTCACTGTACGACAGCTTCAAGAAAAATGCAAGGAGCAAAACCGCCCTCTGTACATGGCGTTTATTGATCTGACTAAAGCTTTTGATACTGTAAATCGTACTGCTCTCTGGACCATCCTTCTGAAAATCGGATGCCCTGATAAATTTGTGAACATCTTGTGGTTACTCCATGACGACATGATGGCAACAATCCTGAATAACAATGGCTCTCAAAGCGATCCATTTAAAGTGGAATCCGGCATTAAACAGGGATGTGTTATTGCTCCAACCTTATTCGCTATCTTCATCGCTATGATTATACACCTTGTTGAAGAGAAACTTCCTACTGGTGTAGAAATTATATATCGAACAGATGGAAAGCTTTTTAATCTTAGTAGGCTGAAAGCAAAAAATAAGGTAATTACAACTTCTGTTATAGAACTTCAATATGCTGATGATAACGTAGTCTGTACACACTCCGAGGAAGATCTTCAAACTATCCTAAACATCTTTGCAGAAGCATATGAAAAGCTCGGCCTCTCGATTAACATTAAAAAAACCAAAGTGCTTTACCAGCAAGTTCGAACCAATCCCTCTGCAGCGCCATCAATCCAGCTTAAAGGTGTGTCACTAGAAAATGTTGATCACTTTTCTTATCTCGGCAGCCATCTATCTACAAAAGCCGACATCGACGCTGAAATTCAGCATCGCCTGAGCTCTGCGAGTGTAGCTTTCTCCCGAATGAAGCGTAGAGTGTTTGAGGATCGGGACATTCGCAGGGAGACCAAAATGCTTGTTTACAAAGCCATTGTACTACCAACCCTTCTGTACGCCTGTGAAACATGGACCCTCTACAAACGCCACCTCCAACTTCTTGAAAGATTCCATCAACGCTGCCTCCGAAAAATTCTGCAAATTACTTGGGAAGATAGGCGGACTAATGTTAGTGTATTAGAAGAAGCGAAAACCACCAGCATTGAAACAATGATCATCCAACATCAACTTCGCTGGACCGGTCATGTTGTTCGAATGCCTGACCATCGTCTTCCAAAGCAGCTACTTTACTCCCAACTTAAGAATGGAAAACGGAATATTGGTGGACAGCAAAAGAGATTCAAAGATACTTTCAAAGCTAATTTAAAAAAATGTAATATCAGCATTGAGAACTGGGAAGCCCTAACACATGAGCGTTTCAATTGGAGGTCAGCCTTTATTAATGGCGCTATGGACTTTGAAGAAGCACGAGTACAGGGCGAAAGGGAAAAAAGAGCTAAAAGGAAGGCACGTCAGGCAAACCCTCATCATGACCGTCTCCCATCCGGAAACCTATGCCCTCATTGTGGGAGGTTGTGCGGATCCAGAATTGGCCTTTATAGCCACTTACGGATCCACTGTTAAAATTTTACCTTTGGAAGACAATCTTACTCGGCTACGAGTGATCGCCAATGACATTAATGTTGTTGTTCAGTCGTTTAGTCGTGTCCGACTCTTCGTGACCTCATGGACCATAGCACGCCAGGCCTTCCTGTCCTCCACTGTCTCCCGGAGTTTACTCAAATTCATGTTTGTTATATCGGTGATGCTATCTAACCATCTCATCCTCGGCCATCCCCTTCTCCTTTTGCCTTAAGTCTTTCCCAGCATCAGGGTCTTTTCCAGTGAGTCCTCTCTTCTCATTAGGTGGCCAAAGTATTTGAGCTTCAGCTTCAGTATCTGTCCTTCCAATGAGCAGTCAGGGTTGATTTCCTTTAGGAAGGAATAGTTCTGGTACCTCACTGGTTTCCACAGCTGGTTTCCACAGCTGCTTAAGAGAAGATGTTTAGGTAAGGAGGGAGAAATAGTTTTCCATTCTGAGTTTATCATTTTGGCTGCCTGATTATAGGTTAGCATATGAAGGGCTTCCCAAGATAATCCTAATGAATGGATTTCCTTTACATCATTACTCTCCAATGTATGATGGAGTTATCGCCGGAACGCAGCCCCCAGGGAAGAGCAGGAGGACGAGCGCGGGGCGGCGTACTGCATTGGGTCCCGTCGCTCAAAGGAGAAACGCGGGGAGGGGGGAGCGAGCTCCGTTCCCTCGGAGCAGCCTTGGGAAGGGAGGGGGTAAAACGCAGTGGCTCCACGACGGGCTCCAAACTCGTCCTCCTGCTCTTCCCTGGGGGCTGCGTTCCGGCGAGCGGCTGCACTTGGCCAGGAGAGGTCTTATACGGCGAGTACGTATTTTCCGGCGTATAAGACGACACCTGGCGTATAAGACGACACCCGACTTTTGAGAAGATTTTCCTGGGTTAAAAAGTCGTCTTATACGCCGGAAAATACGGTAACTGTTGGGAGAGTATGTTATTTGGATGTGATTCTGTTCATGCAGTTTATATATTAGCAGGTATAACTGCTTACCTATTAAAGAAGAGTGTAACTTTTCTCATAATCTGGGTCTAGAGATGGAATCAAAAGCAGATTTAAGATCAACAAAGGCTGCGTACAGGTGGCTGTTGTGGGTCTTCCGGGCTGTGTGGCCGTGTTCTGGAAGTTGTGGTTCCTAACGTTTCGCCAGCATCTGTGGCCAGCATCTTCAGAGGGCAGGAGCACAGATAGAAGCAAAATCTCTGTGCCCAGGTAGAGTGGCAATGTTCTATTTATAGAGCTAAATTATAGGAGATTAGGTGGGGTTTTTTGTTGTGTTGAAATGTTAACGAGTGGCTGATGAGCGTGATTAGCATGTTCATTGTGAGAAGTATTCCCATGACCTGGTGGTTGGACTGAGTTCGTTGACCTTTTGCAGGCTATGTTTTTCAGGACTGGTAGCCAGGTTTTGCTAATTTTTAAACTTTCTTCTTTTTTATTGTAACTGTGCTGGTGTTTGTGAATTTCCTTCAACAATACGCTGCGTACAGGGCTTGTCTGGGGCAGGATGAGTAAAACAAAGGCATGGTCTAAAGGGGATCTCCTTGCTCTAAAGTTGACCTGTTCATCATGCATAATCTGTTCTGAATCCAGCCAATCTACTAGATTATCATTTAAATACCTTGTGTAAAGTTTACTAATTAAGCACAATTGGGTAATTGGGTGATAGTTTTCTGGGGTATTCTTTCTCCCTGTCAAGTCCTATCAGTGGGATGTATATAGAATTGTAGGGTTTTAAAAGAAGGAGGAAACTTGGAAAAAATCTAGAGCAGGGTTTCTCAGGGTTCTGTGGAACCCTAGGGTCCTGTGAGAGGTCACTAGGGTTTCCCAGGGAGATCACAATTTATTTAAAAATTATTTCAAATTCGGGCAACTTCACATTAAAGAGGTAAGTTTATTCACCTTTATTTTTTTATTGAGAAAGGCTGATCTAGACTAACCTCCTGCCAATGCAGGAAATCTGCTGCTAGAAGATTCCTGATAGGTGGCCACCCACCTTCTGCTTAAAATCTTCTAAGAATTAATTGAAGCTAATTGGGATTAATTAACTGCTCAGATCACTGCCACATGTAACATTATACACACAAAAGAAATGGGGATAAGTTTAAAATGTGTTAGATAACAGCTTCATTTCTTTCCTTTTCATTTCCCTAGCAAACAGGAAATGGGATTCTAGAGTTAACTGCAAAATATAACAAAGCATTAATCAGTTTTAAGAAAGAAACATAGCTAAACGTGCAAGAAAAATTACATCTTTTATCCAGAGAGCTATGGGAACATTTTTGGATTTTGGAAACTGGAAATTTAGTGAAAGAAGTTGTTGTGAAGCCATCTTGCATGCTCAGTACTACAGATTGTCAAATCCTTATGCCAGACACAGCATCTAGACCTCGCAGCAGGGCATAGTCAAGAAAGCAAGAATTACGCAGACTTCAATAAGGTGTTTTAATGCAAGGGTTAGGGATAAAGTACAGAACCCTGGAAACTGTATGAGGAACCTCTAGGCCTTTTTCTTCAAGACAGAGTTCCTTTAAACATTTTGGATCTCTTCTTTCCAGGCTGTTTGCAAGTTGGTCTGAGCTGCCATTTATGAGACAAACGACTGATAAAATCATCTTCCATCTGGGCAGTGTTTAAATCTAGCATTTCTCCCATTTCTTTCTCAGCCTCCTTACAAATAGGTACATATTCACTCATCACAAACATGGATTCTACATCTTTGGGATGGAGAGTTGCCTGGTCTTAGGTGCATAAAGTCAGATTTTCCCCAGGCAGAAGCCAGAAAAAGGAAAAGGAAACACCTAACTTGGTACTCCTGAGCTCCTAATTAAAGGTTAGAATCTAGAAGAAGATGGAAAAGTCCAGGGAAGCAATCACTGGAATTTTGGTTTAGGGATCCATTTGTTTCTAAGGAATAAACAGTCTAGCCAAAAAAACTGGGTTAGAATGGCGCTAATTAAGCTCTTTCACACACCAGGGTTTAGGTGATGTGCCACTGGAAAATACAGTAAGTGGGGACAGTTTTCCAAGAGGCATTTTTGGAAATGAATATGAGGCTGGAGTCTGAACTTTTATGATTATTGTAATCAAAAGCAAAATATCCTTCTAGTTGAGTTTGACACCTGATAACTTCAGAGACACATCAATGTAATTTTCTTGGTAACAATCCAGAAATATTTTATTGTTGCCTACTTCAGATATGTTTTTTGACCTCCTAGTCTAGTATAGAGCCCAGGAATTTCCTTGTAATCACTTATCCAAGTACTCACCAGCTCCAACTCAGTTTAGCTTTTTCAAGATCAGCCAGGTGCTGTCATCTAGCCTTAAATATGTACCAATTACAACTAAGTAAAATGAGAAACATTCTGGACTTGAATAAGCTTACTGGCCTACATACTACAGTTCTTTCCAGCCCATTATCCTGGGTACCCACTTTCCAGGATTAAATTTTGTGACATTCTACAGGCCTATAGCTTTGCACAGGATACTTTTGGTACTGGCTCATACGCCTAGAATCTTTGGCTTTTATATCTTGTATGGGTGGAAGAGGTAATGATACATGTCATAGGCTCCTTCTGAGCTTTCTGTTCTCTCTTCCTCTGTGGCTGAGTGTAATTTATATCTTATTCTCCCTCTAGCATAGTCTCCTTCAAATGTTTGGTTGATCATAAGCTCCCCACCCCCTTCCATGCAGACACCATGTGAATGTGACACTATAGAATGATGAGCATTTTGCTGGCAGCCCCACAGACTTTACTAGCACTGCTGGGATCCTTTGGGGACTGAAATGCAAACCTTTTGCCCTTGGAGCCCTGGGTGACTTTGATGGGGAGGAGGCACATGACCGTGGAAGCGTCTTCGGACAACGCTGGCTCTTCGGCTAACAAACGGAGATGAGCACCGGCCCCTAGAGTCGGACACGACTGCACAAATGTGCGGGGGGAACCTTTACTTTACTTTAGGCATTGTGCAGTTTGCGGGGGACGAGTTCTCTCGCTTCTTCCTAGCAGCTAGGCTGTGGCCTCATGTTGAATGGGTACTGTTCTTGGCAAGAAAGATTGTTATTGTTGGGTTATAGTGGAGTTGCCAGGGATTTGTAACAGCGGCTGTCGGTGCTGCTATGTTAGACTTTGTGTGTGGCTTTTTTCCCTGTCCCTTTTTCTTTTTGCTTTCTTCTTTGCTGCCAGAGTATTTAAGATCATGATGACTATATTGTATTGGCATTGTTACTGATTACTTCGCTTCCAAATGAATGAACACAGGCCTTTAAAACAAAATTTTAAAAGCTTAATTACACATTACATGAACTATGGTTTCTGTTTGGCTTGGAAACTTTGATGCAATGTATGGCTAGAGCAGTGTTTCTCAACTTTGGCAGCTTGAAGATGTGTGGACTTCAACTCGCATGGCTAGCTGGGGAATTCTGGGAGTTGAAGTCCACACATCTTCAAGCTGCCAAAGTTGAGAAACACTGGCCTAGAGTGTTGGACCAGACTGGGGAGATCCAGATTCAAATTCTTACTTATCCATGAAGCTAGATAAATGATCTTGAACTAGTCACTCTCTCAGCCCAACCTACCTCATAGGGGGTTGTGCGGATAAATGAGGCACAGGTATTAAACGGGTGGGGTTTTGATGGTGTGGTCACCATCCTGACTTTTTTACTCTGCCCAGCAGACACCCCAGCCTGGACAAGCCCAACCTTGATCAGTACCCTGGAACAGGAGGGAGTTGATTTAATTCTTTATCATGCTAAATTCCAACTGGAGATCCTATTTCTCTTGAATCTGTGATCTGCATTCTGAACATTTATGCTACAATCCCATTATGAACTTTTGTTTTTTTAACAGCAGGTATATCATTCTTCTTTCTTTTGTGTGAAATGCAGCAAGCATCCTAATAGATTGGAGTGGATGCTATGCAAAACTTTCCCTATGTAATGAGGCTCTGGACCCTGAAATATTTTGTCTGCCAACCTCCTGGGTCACTCTTACACCTTATTTGTGACCCAGGCACCAGCCATCCCTGCTTTATATGGCTCTTCAGTGCAAGGCTAATGGATGAGATCAGAGGTTTGTCAGCCTGCAGCTGAAACAGCTGAACAGTGGGATTAGCACATTAGTGTCTTCTGGAATGGGAGGCTGACCAAATGAGATTAAAGCTTTGGCCAGGGGTAGCCATCGCATCCTCCAATTCTGTAACTCAAAGTCTGTTATCTTGGTAGAAGGAAGAATGCCAGTCAACAACTTTTGGTATAGACGAAATGATAAGCATAGAGCAGAGTTGCTATGAGAAGAATGAATGGAAGGCAGGGGGCATGTTGTGGGGAGGGAAAGTCAAGCTGTTTGATAGTTGCTGCTGTTGCTCTACAGACAAAGGTGAGAAGCTATCAACTCTCAAATAGCCTTTTAAAGGATATTTTAGAGCAGATTTCAGGTTTGGATTTGGGCTTGAAATATGGGGATTACTAAAATTGCCATTTGCTTAAAAAGATAGTTAGGAGAATGTGACTAGCCCCAAATCCTGTGACCTCTGTATCAACTGGGGATGTGAATTGGCCCTTCCCAGTCCAAGTTTAATATCTTAACCAATACACTGCACTGGCTTTCAGCAGAATTTCCACTCTGCTTGACTAGAACTTGGACATCAAACTTTTCTGTATTCTCTTTTGTTTTCAGATCTGCCATCTGCCAAAATATATTAAGATGTAATACTAATTCACTTTGGGGGTGGAAATTCAAAAGGATCTTTATTGTCATCAGTTAAAAAAGTATTCAGTTCTGGATTGCAGTGTCAGGAAGATGTTTTGTAGACGCTGAGCTCTGGTTTGTTGAAAATAAATGAATAGAATAGGAAAATATTCCCAGTAAAAAGTATCTTTGGGTATGTGTATTCACTGAGAATTCTATCATACACAAGTTAATGATAATATTATATATTTATATATATATATCAGTGCATCTATTTCAAAGTGGTATTGAAATAATCTCAAAGATTATTCCCATTTAAGGCTAGGATAGAATGTATGATGCAAGAAAAAGTATGGACTTGAAATTAATGTATCAAAGACCAAAACAATTGTATTGGACAGAAAACATGGAGCGAATAATTGTAAGTTGAAAACAAATGGTGTTGAGGAAATAGATGGATTTGTGAATCCTGGTAGAACAATTATTAAAAATGAGAAAATGGAAATGAGTTGGGTATGCCAGGAGAAACAAAAATGCAGTAGGATTGTTGAATGCAGTAGGAAGATTAAGCAGGGTTCTTAAAATATGTGTGTGGTCAAACAAGAAGAAATGGATGAGGTGGCACATCCCCATTCAAGACTGGGACACAATCTGAGGGGACTTTTTGGATTCACAGCTCCTGATCAAATATCAGATGGCAATTGTGGCCAAGAAGACATTTGCACAGATTAATCTACTGCACTACTTGTGCCCATTCCTGGACCGGAGGCCCCCTGGACTGTCACTCATACCCTAGTCACATCATAAGTGGACTATTGCAATACGGTCTACATGGGGCTGCCCTCAAAGACCACTCAGAACCTACAGCTGGTCTAGAATGTGTGATTCAGGCAGTAATGAGCATGCCTTGGTAAGCTCATGTGTCACCACTGCTCCATGAGCTGCATTGATTGCTGGTTGGCATCTGGGTGCAATTCAAGTTGTTGATTATCACCTATAAAGTTCTTCATAGCATAGGGCTGGTTTTCTGAGGGACCATATATTTCTGATAGTTTCTGTCTGCCCTGTAAGTTTGGGCAGAATGGGGGCACTTCAATTATACAATATAATCTATCAGGATCTAGGAAACATGCTTTCTTTGATGTAGTGGGAGACCCACAGCATTCCCCTGGAGATTGATGTGGCTTCCACCCTGATGATATTATCACTGAAAACCTGGCTGCTCCCCCAAGCTTTGGGTTAAGATGGATGCCAAGGACATGACCTCGGCTTTTGATGCTATAAGCTGCCCAGAGTCTTATGTTTGAATAGAAGAGAATATACGTATGTAGCTCAGGGTTGAACTCTGGAGTCCTTGGTGCTCTCTGAGCTTGGTTGTTTGCTTGCAGACATTTCATTACCCAACTAGGTAACATCATCAGTGCTAGTGCGTGTGGGGTTTGCTGCCTGTTTATACACAGTAGCTTGCCCTGCCAGTGTTGGTGGGGGTGTGGTTTTCTCCTTGGTAGTTCCTTGACTGGATATTGTTTTCTGCTTGATTGTTTGTCTGGTGTTAATCCCTGCTTATCTGGGTGTTGGCTGCTGGAGGGGATGTGTTCTGGTCTTTTTGTTTCCATCTTAGCTTTTTGTTGTCTCTTTTGAATGGTGTTTAAATATGGTTTATTTCTATGTCATTCTTATGTTTGAATTCAAAAGTGAATAACAAGCACAAAAGTATGTTGAAGGTGATTTGGTTATACAGAGAGAATGAATGAGGACTGAATTGTAACACAGGTATCTGAAAGAAGAGTGAATGGGTTGAAAGGAAGAGGGAGACCAAGAAAATTGTGGTTGGATAAAGATCCTTTAAAAAGAAATACAGAAAATAAAGAGAAAAGTTTAAAGAACAAATGTCAGTATATGAAGCAGTATATGGATTTGATAGAAGAAAGGATCATTTACAAGAATAAAACACTGTGGAGAAGTATAGTGAATGGTAATGGTGTTAATTATTTTTAGTTAGATTCCCTTTCTTTCTTTCTTTCTTTCTCTTTCTTTTATCTCCTACCTCTAATTTCTTTCCTTACTACTCTTACACCTTATGTGTGCTTTGAACAATATAGTGGGATGAATATGTATACCTGACTGTTACTATTTCATGGAGAAACATAAATAATGTTGGCTCCATCTGGGTTTCCTGAACAGAAGTCACAGGCTAATTTTATTGTGTAGTGCATACACAACTTCTTGGTATCTGATTGAGCCATCTATTCATCTCAAAATATCAAATGACGTTATAATGACAGGGGAGGGAGGTAGAAGAAGAAAGAAAGAAGGAAGAGGTTGGAAGAGAGAGCCTAAGAGTCTTCCAATTAGGGGAAAGCAGAGCAGTGACAAAGAGAGGAACAAAGAGGGAGTTTCTTGCTTGCTGTCACTACCCCTTGTGTCCCTAGTGGTCCATTGCATAAAAGATGCAAAGAGTTGGTGGTTCTCCAACACTGAGAATACATCTGTGTTCTATTTAGTGTTGGACCAAAGGAAAGTGAAGAGCAACGATGACTCTTTACATCGTTTTTACATCTTTCTTTAAAAATGCTCTCTGGACTCAATACTGGTCTGAAAGATTATTCAGATACGTCAACCAACTTACAATTTTTGAACACCTATATCTGCACTGTTGTGATGGTCTTTTACTGTCAACTTTATATGACTTGACACTGATTTTTGTAAAGGCACATTTCTGTGTAATAATCAAAAATATGTTGTGTCTGGTACTGTTATATTTATTGTTAACAAAGTCATTGGGACATCTCAAGTTTTACTTGGGAGATGTGAATTAATTTGGAAAGGTCTGTAAGAGAGCAATAGAACAGGAGCAGTAGTAACTAGAGATGGTTTATAAGTGATTTATAAACACTTCATATTCCTATCATTTATTTCAGAATTTATTGCAACATACTGTCTTAACAAGGGAATCATGAGCTTCAGATTTGGAGTCTTGGATAAGAACTCTGTCATTTTAGCAAATTCTTCTCAATATGATGTCTCTGCTTTACTGGAAAAAAAATTGTGCTTTATAGCTGAGATGATAAAGGTGAATATTTTTTTTAAAAAGATACTTTATTTCCATGATTACAGAAGACTATAATTTGATATGAAAACATATATGTTCTATCCCAAATTAGGAAAAAAGTTGCATAGCCAAGCTGGACCATTTGTGATAGTGCTAATAATTAATCTGTGAGAACCTAAAAGTCTGTGAAAGGATGCTGCAAAATTCTGTTTTGTCATTTCCTGTATTAACAAAACCTCCATTAAGAACTTAATACTGTATATGTTTAAAATATTATACATTTTAATGCTTTGAGATAAAATATCTCTAGAAATACATGTTTTCAAAATAGTTGTGTATAAAATGCCATTTACATTTGCATTTGTGTTTGCATGGGAATTTCCTTTTGGATAGCTACCTAGCCAGATGAATGGATGGAATAAAGCTTAATGTGAAATAGACTGTTGAGTGAAGTCTTAAAAATAACATGAACTAGAAATAGGTGAATACTGTATATACTGGGTAGCAATTTTATTATATATTTAACTAGCAAATAGAGAGAGAAAAAGTGGAGGCAGTGACAGACTTTGAATTTCTAGGCACAAAGATTACTGCAGATGCTGACTGCAGCCAGGAAATCAGAAGACGTCTACTTCTTGGGAGGAGAGCAATGACAAATCTTGATAAAATAGTTAAGAGCAGAGACATCACACTGACAACAAAGGTCCGCATAGTTAAAGCAATGGTATTCTCCATAGTAACCTATGGCTGAGAGCTGGGGATGGCGACGGCCGACAGGAAGCTCTGGCGTGGGCTGGTCCATGAAGTCACAAAGAGTTGGAAGTGTCTGAACGAATAAACAACAACAAAATTGTCAGAATTTATTAAGGGCTTGAACTAGTTCAGCATGAATATGATGTTCATGTATGATGGGAACTGCACACACCATAACAGAGATAACAGCTCTTATTCCTCTTTCTCCTATAGTTTGTGAGAAACTGTTGGCCTGTACACATTGAGTACCATCTTGGCTTGAAATAAACTTGAGAAAGGGAGTGGCATACTCAGGGGTGTAGGAAGCATATGACTCTCATACTGAAATGAATGATATGGAGACTAAAATACATCTCAGGAAAAACAGAGAACAGTAATACTTGGTTGTGATCCTTTCCTTTGTGGATAGTGCAACCAGGAATGGAATAGAAGGACCCTGTAGTTTTAATAGAGAGAAAGATCAATGAGTACAATCCAGCCAAAATAAACATATACAAATACCACTGATTTTAATTATTCTTTCAAATCAGTGGAGCTTAAATATACTCAAATCAGACATGATTCTACCCACAATAAACAGAGCATATTATAAATACCATCCTCTGTTCCTTCAGAGTTCCTCACCATTGTCAGCCTGTGGTTCTTTCAGTGATGTAATTGTAATATAAGGCAACTCTTTGAAGAAAGGCAGGTTTTAAATATATGTTTCTGGGAAGTTAAAAAATTAATGCTGTTAATACCATGTTCACTTAATAGCCCTTGGTGTCATTTCTCTATGTTTTTCAGAGATTGATTACCTGACTCCATTGCTGGCACTGGGAACTTGGCAAGTAGCTTTAATGAACCAGAGTTTCCACAGTTTTTCTTCTTTATATCTTAGAATTTCAAGAAAAATAACAATGTATTATTAAACATAAACAACAGTTAATAAATATAGTAGGGATGCTTTCTTAACAGTGACTTTCTAAAATAAAAATTACTGGGAACTTTTGATCCTCCGAGGTGAGTTTTGTTGTATAAATAGAGAGGATCTAGCAAGAAAGCCTCTTTACATTCCCTCAGAGTTCAAACCCAGTGCATGGATGATACTGCTGAGAGAGTATTTTTGTTTGGACATCTGATCAGATACAAGAATAGAATTTGATTCTCTCTCTCTCTCTCTCTCTCTCTCTCTCTCTCTCTCTCTCTCATATACTGAATCTCACTTACACAGTGCTGGTACATTTTAACACGCCCATAATTTTTGATACAAGCTATCGCCAGGCTGCTTACTGTATCTCTTACATAAACAGTGAAATCCCGCCATTTGTTGTAAAAAAATTCATTACTTTGGCTTGTCATGCGGTGTATTTATTAAAGTCTTTTTCAAGCAAAGCTGTAGACCAGATCTTATATCATCTATCTATTGAGATATTATCTAGATAGTTCCATTGTTTAGCAATGACTAATTTGGCTGCCAGAAATAATAACTTAATGATTTTTCTTTTTACTTTGCAATTTCTTATTCGGCCCATCAAATATGTGTAGCAAACCTAACTTTGGAATGAATTCAATCTTTTGTTTAGTTATATATGACATTTCATGAAACCCATTCTTCCAAAAATCTGATACTTTATTGCATTACCACCAAAGGTGAAAACGTTCCTTTCAATTTACAGCTTCTCCAGCACCTCAATGAATACTTAGAACAGTGTTTCTCAACCTTGGCACCTTGAAGAGGTGTGGACTTCAATTTGTAGAATTCCCCAGCCAGCTTTGCTGGCTGGGGAATTCTAGGAGTTGAAGTCCACACCTCTTCAAGTTGTCAAGGTTGAGAAACGCTGACTTAGAAGTTGCTGTATATGTGAAATTCTTATTGGGATTTGATGCCACTGATGTAAAAGCTTAAGACATATTTCCTGTATCGATGCTGATTAAAAATAGCTCCTGCTGCTATAGGGACTGCCAAGTATTAGCATCTAATTATTTCTCTAAGTCTAAGTTCCAGGGTATTTTTAGACCTCTGGTAGGTTAGTCATAATCTATTTCAAATAATATTTGATAAATTTTTGAGATTATAAATAACACTAATTTTTCAGAAAAAGATAGATGTTTATCTGCATTCTCCATCACTTTTTTATTTTGTAAAACTGAATTGATCTCACCCCATAAATGGCTTGGCACTTTTGGTTCCACTTTACTTGTTCTTGATTGAAAGGTATTGAGCTTATGTAAACATCTTTTATTCTGTAAAGACCTTTCCTTTTCCAAAGTTTCAATTGTATGGTTCTATCATTGTTAACATTTTGATATATAATTAGTGGAGTTAGAGATGAGATGACTGGGAGTGAGTTCTAAAGCCTCTTTTTCCAGATTTGGCACATTATTTGTGTGAAAAGGTAAAGGTTCCCCCACACAGTCGTGTCTGACTCTAGGGCCGGTGCTCATCTCTGTTTGTTAGCCGAAGAGCCAGCGCTGTCCGAAGACGCTTCCGCGGTCATGTGGCCGGCATGATGCACGCGGAATGCTGTTACCATCCCACCAAAGTGGTACCTATTCTTCTACTTGCATTTGCATGCTTTCGAATTACTAGGTTGGCAAGAGCTGGGGCTAGTGCGGGAGCTCACTCCATCACGCAGCGCTCGGGTCTCAAACCGCCGACCTTCCGATCGACAAGCCTGGCGTCTTAACCACTGAGCCATCGTGCCCCCTTATTTGTGTGAAATTGTTATGAAATTCCTTTATTTTA
The DNA here is from genome assembly GCA_023362775.1 of Charina bottae. NCBI lineage: Eukaryota > Metazoa > Chordata > Lepidosauria > Squamata > Charinaidae > Charina > Charina bottae. The sequence continues at coordinate 170,818,496 of JALMGJ010000001.1, forward strand.
TAAAGATTTGTGGGGGAGAGAAATGACAAATTTAAATTCTTACCCTGAAATGTTTTCCATCTCAGTCCATTGTCTTGTTGGATCTTCCATGGGAAAAAAAAATGCCAATTGGGCTGCTTGATAATATATTGTAATACTTATTATTATACCACATTCTCCTTTTGTTTGTGGCAGATATAGAGTGTTTCTTTTTATTCTATTATTTGTGGATTTAAAATAGAATAACACAATTTGATTTTGCCAGTTAGAAAGAATTTTATCAGGAATAACTGTAAGAAGAGTTTGAAATAGATAAAATCAGTTCTGAAAATGCCATCATCTTTATTGCTACTTTATGGCCTAAAATACTTAAATAAGTCTTGTTCTATCTTTTCATATCTTTTCTGATTTTTTTTCCAAACAGGGCCATATTGAATAACTTATTTAATTTTTTGGGTATAATAATTCCTAAATATTTAAAATTTTTCTGTACTGGGGGATTTCTATGATATTGGAAATATTTTTTTTCCTTTTAGGGTAGCATATGAATAAAGGCTATTTTGGATTTCTTGAAATTAAATATTAAGTGGGAGACTTTGATGCATTCTTGATGTTTTTTTTTAATAGAATAGGAAGAGTGTGTTAAATTGGACAGGATTCTGATCATGACATTGACAAATAAATTCAATAAATAGTTTTCACTTTGTACATTAATCCACTGTATTTGATCATTTGCACATAGTTTGATTTAATTTGAATAACTAAATTAAATTGTAATGGAGAAAGTGGATATTCCTGTTTGGTGTCTCTTGTTATGATGAATTCTTTTGAATCAAAATTGTTGATTATTATTAGTGCTCTTATAGGCTTATAAATAATATAATATTTTGAAATTTAAAGCTGAATTTAAATTTCTGTAGAACTGTTTTTTTATTAATAGTCCTTCCATACAATCAAAGGCTTTCCATATATCTAAAGAATATATGGTTGAAGAAGTGAAATTTCTTTTACAGAAATTGAGAATATTTAATAACTTTCTGGTTTGTTGTTGTTTATTCGTTCAGTCGTTTCTGACTCTTCGTGACTTCATGGACCAGCCCACGCCAGAGCTTTCTGTCGGCCGTCACCATCCCCAGCTCCCCAATGGTTGAGTCCGTCGCCTCCAGAATACCATCCATCCATCTTGCCCTTGGTCGGCCCCTCTTCCTTTTGCCTTCCACTTTTCCTAGCATCAGCTTCTTCTCCAGGGTATCCTGTCTTCTCATTATGTGGCCAAAGTACTTCAGTTTTGCCTTTAATATCATTCCCTCAAGTGAGCAGTCTGGCTTTATTTCCTGGAGTATGGACTGGTTTGATCTTCTTGCAGTCCAAGGCACTCTCAGAATTTTCCTCCAACACCACAGTTCAAAAGCATCTATCTTCCTTCGCTCAGCCTTCCTTATGGTCCAGCTCTCGCAGCCATAGGTTACTACAGGAAATACCATTGCTTTAACTATGCGGACCTTTGTTGTCAGTGTGATGTCTCTGCTCTTAACTATTTTATCAAGATTTGCCATTGCTCTCCTCCCAAGAAGTAGACGTCTTCTGATTTCCTGGCTGCAGTCAGCATCTGCAGTAATCTTTGCGCCTAGAAATACAAAGTCTGTCACTGCCTCCACTTTTCCTCCCTCTATTTGCCAGTCATCAATCAAGCTCGTTGCCATAATCTTGGTTTTTTTGAGGTTTAACTGCAACCCAGCTTTTGCACTTTCTTCTTTCACCTTCGTCATAAGGCTCCTCAACTCCTCCTCGCTTTCAGCCATCAAAGTGGTATCATCTGCATATCTGAGATTGTTAATGTTTCTTCCAGCGATTTTAACTCCAGCCTTGGATTCATCAAGCCCAGCATGTCGCATGATGTGTTCTGCGTACAGGTTGAATAGGTAGGGTGAGAGTATACAACCCTGCCGTACTCCTTTCCCAATCTTAAACCAGTCGGTTGTTCCGTGCTCTGTTCTTACCGTTGCTACTTGGTCGTTATACAGATTCCTCAGGAGGCAGACAAGATGACTTGGTATCCCCATACCACCAAGAACTTGCCACAATTTGTTATGATCCACACAGTCAAAGGCTTTAGAATAGTCAATAAAACAGAAATAGATGTTTTTCTGAAATTCCCTGGCTTTCTCCATTATCCAGCGGATATTGGCAATTTGGTCTCTAGTTCCTCTGCCTTTTCTAAACCCAGCTTGTACATCTGGCAATTCTCGCTCCATGAATTGCTGGAGTCTACCTTGCAAGATCTTGAGCATTACCTTACTGGCATGTGAAATAAGTGCCACTGTTCGATAGTTTGAACATTCTTTAGTGCTTCCCTTTTTTGGTATGGGGATATAAGTTGATTTTTTCCAATCTGATGGCCATTCTTGTGTTTTCCAAATTTGCTGGCATATGGCATGCATCACCTTGACAGCATCATCTTACAAGATTTTAAACAGTTCAGCTGGGATACCGTCGTCTCCTGCTGCCTTGTTATTAGCAATGCTTCTTAAGGCCCATTCAACCTCTTCAGGATCTTCAGGATGTCTGGCTCTAACTCACTGACCACACCGTCAAAGCTATCTCCAATATTATTATCCTTCCTATACAGATCTTCCATATATTCTTGTCACCTTTTCTTGATCTCTTCTGCTTCTGTTAGGTCCTTGTCATCTTTGTTTTTGATCATACCCATTTTTGCCTGGAATTTACCTCCGATGTTTCTAATTTTCTGGAAGAGGTCTCTTGTCCTTCCTATTCTATTGTCTTCTTCCACTTCCGCACATTGCTTGTTTAAAAATAATTCCTTATCTCTTCTGGCTAACCTCTGGAATTTTGCATTTAATTGGGCATATCTCCCCCTATCACTGTTGCCTTTTGCTTTCCTTCTTTCTTGGGCTACTTCCAGTGTTTCAGCAGACAGCCATCTTGCCTTCTTGGTTTTCTTTTTCTTTGGGACGTTTTTTGTTGCCGCCTCCTGAACAATGTTGCGAACTTCTGTCCATAGTTCTTCTGGGACCCTATCTACTAAATCTAGTCCCTTAAATCTATTCTTCACCTCCACTGCATATTCCTTAGGAATATTAGTGAGCTCATATCTAACTGATCTGTGGGTCTTCCCTATTCTCTTTAGTCTGATTCTAAATTTTGCAATAAGAAGTTCGTGATCTGAACTACAGTCAGCTCCAGGTCTTGTTTTTACTGACTGTATAGATGTCCGCCATCTTTGGCTGCAAAGGATGTAGTCAATCTGATTTCGGTGTCGACCATCTGGTGAAGTCCATGTATAAAGTCGTCTTTTAGGTTGTTGGAAGAGAGTGTTTGTTATGCACAGTGAGTTGTCTTGGCAAAATTCTATCAGCCTATGTCCTGCTTCATTTTGTTCTCCCAGACCATGCTTGCCTGTAATTCCAGGTGTCGTCTGACTACCCACCTTAGCATTCCAGTCTCCTGTAATGAAAATAACATCTCTTTTTGGTGTATTATCTAGTAGGTGCTGCAGATCCTCATAGAACTGATCTACTTCTGCTTCTTCAGCATCTGTGGTTGGGGCGTATATTTGGATCACTGTGATGTTAAATGGCTTACCCTGAATTCGAATTGAGATCATTCTATCGTTTTTTGGATTGTATCCAAGCACTGCTTTAGCCACTTTATTATTAATTATGAAGGCTACTCCATTTCTTCTGTGGTCCTCTTGTCCACAGTAGTAGATCTGGTGGTCATCTGATGTGAAGTGGCCCATCCCAGTCCATTTCAGTTCACTGACACCTAAAATGTCTATATTTAATCTTGACATCTCACCAATAACCACATCCAATTTGCCCTGGCTCATAGATCTTACATTCCAGGTTCCTATGGTGTGTTGATCTTTAGAACATCGGATTCGTCGTTCACCACCAGCACCGTCGGCCGCTAGCCGTCCTTTCGGCTTTGAGCTAGCTGCGTCATCACATCTGGGGCTAGTTGAACGTATCCTCTGTTCCTCCCCAGTAGCATTTTGACCATCTTCCGACCTGGGAGTCCCATCTTCCGATGGTATACCGACATATCTTTGGTTGTACTGATCCATTTAGTTTTCATGGCAAGAATACTGGGGTGGGTTGCCATTACCTTCCCCAGGGATCGTATTTAGTCTGACCTCTCTGCCACGACCTTCCCGTCTTGGGTGTCCCTTCACGGTTTAGCTCATGGTTTCATTGAGGTGCTCAAGCTCCAGCACCACGACAAGGTAACAATCTCCTTTGCTGGAGAACTTTCTGGTAGGGCTAGATATATTCAATTGGGAATAGATCCAGATTGATCTGGATGTATAATTTTATCTATAATTAATTTGAAACGGTTGGCTAATAATTTGGAATATAATTTATAATTGTGTTTAATAATGAGATAGGCCTATATGAAGTAACCTCCTGAGAGCTTTTTCCTGGCTTTAAAAGAAATGTAAATTTAGAAGCAGAGGTTTTTTTTTACATATTTGTAAAAATCCTGGAATTAAAATATCCTTGAATCCTTTATAGAACTCATTGCAAAATCCATATTTTGGATAATTATTATTAATTCAGATTCTACAAATGGTGAATCTAGGTATTGGATATCTTGTGTTGATAATGCTGATACTTCCAATTTATCTAAGTAATTCTTAATGTCCTCTAATATTGGATGTTTGGATGTATGTAAGTATTTGAAAAATGTTAGAAATTCAGTAATAATATGACCAATGTTAGTAGTTATTTTACCTTTAGAGTCTTTTATTGATTTTATGAATCATTATGCAATTTTATGAATTGCTTTTCCCTGGCTTATTTGCTAATAATTTAGAGTTCTTATCAAACTCATAATATTTTTGCTTTGAATATAGAAGCTGTGTTGAAATTTAATTGGCCTCTGGAATATCTAATTCTTTTCTTTTAAATTCTAACTGTTTAAAGACCTTTAGGGAACTTGTTTTATTATTTTTTGCTAACAATTCTTTAATTTCTAAATCTAATTTATCAGATAAATATTATTTTTTCTTTTTAATTATATTCCACTGATTAATATATTTCCCGCTTATTACTGCTTTCACTGCTTCCCATATTATCAATGGAGCTACTTCTTTTCCATTATTTTCTTTAAAAAATAATTCAGGAGAATTTGATTCTTCTGAACAATGGCAGCACCTAGTTTGGAATAACAAAAGCTCTGTACAGCAAAGAACGTTAAGAATACAGATTTTATGGTATGTTAAACATCGAGCATAAGGTAATCAATGTTGTTAGCTTATTTGTTTTGTTAATGAAGCTAAAGGCATCTCTTGTCATGACAAGAAGCAAATTTCTCCACAATTTCCTTTGGATCAAGGGACTTGGGTGGACCTCTTTTTGATAGCCAGAATAGTTCAGCTCTTTGATTTGTCATTTGTGAATGATCGTGTTGCCCTATAATATGAGATCAGGAGTTCTGCACAGTGAAAGAGAGAATAGGAAATAGTTTTGAGAGGTCCATCCATTATAACTTGCTACTGAAAACCTCCCTTATTCTTATATTTGATAAAGTTTATATTCTGGCATTAATATAGGGGAAACTGTAATTTGTTACTCAGAAGAACTGGCACTTAATTATATGGCTTAGCTAATTTATAGCTGTTAACTTTCATTTGGCAGTATTTAACTGAGCTGGCTCCAGCAAAGGAGATCATTACCTTGTTGTGGTGCTGGAGCTTGAGCACCTCAATGACACCATGAGCTAAACTGTGAAGGGACACCCAAGATGGGAAGGTCATGGCAGAGAGGTCAGACTAAATACGATCCCTGGGGAAGGTAACAACAACCCACCCCAGTATTCTTGCCGTGAAAACTAAATGGATCAGTACAACCAGAAATATGTTGGTATACCATCGGAAGATGGGACTCCCAGGTCGGAAGATGGTCAAAATGCTACTGGGGAGGAACAGAGGATACGTTCAACTAGCCCCAGATGTGATGACGCAGCTAGCTCAAAGCTGAAAGGACGGCTAGCGGCCGAAGGTGCTGGTGGTGAATGACAAATCCGATGTTCTAAAGATCAACACACCATAGGAACCTGGAATGTAAGATCTATGAGCCATGGCAAATTGGATGTGGTTATTGGTGAGATGTCAAGATTAAATATAGACATTTTGGGTTTCGGTGAACTGAAATGGACTGGAATGGGCCACTTCACATCAGATGACCACCAGATCTACTACTGTGGACAAGAGGACTACAGAAGAAATGTAGTAGCCTTCATAATTAATAATAAAGTATCTAAAGCAGTGCTTGGATACAATCCAAAAAAACGATAGAATGATCTCAATTCGAATTCAGGGTAAGCCATTTAACATCACAGTGATCCAAATATATGCCCCAACCACAGATGCTGAAGAAGCAGAAGTAGATCAGTTCTATGAGGATCTGCAGCACCTACTGGATAATACACCAAAAAGAGATGTTATTTTCATTACAGGAGACTAGAATGCTAAGGTGGGTAGTCAAATGACACCTGGAATTACAGGTAAGCATGGTCTGGGAGAACAAAATGAAGCGGGACATAGGCTGATAGAATTTTGCCAAGACAACTCACTGTGCATAACAAACACTCTCTTCCAACAACCTAAAAGACGACTTTATACATGGACTTCACCAGATGGTCGACACCGAAATCAGATTGACTACATCCTTTGCAGCCAAAGGTGGCGGACATCTATACAGTCGGTAAAAACAAGACCTGGAGCTGACTGTAGTTCAGATCACGAACTTCTTATTGCACAATTTATAATCAGACTAAAGAGAATAGGGAAGACCCACAGATCAGTTAGATATGAGCTCACCAATATTCCTAATGAATATGCAGTGGAGGTGAAGAATAGATTTAAGGGACTAGATTTAGTAGATAGGGTTCCGGAAGAACTATGGACAGAAGTTCGCAACATTGTTCAGGAGGCGGCAAGAAAAAACGTCCCAAAGAAAAAGAAAACCAAGAAGGCAAGATGGCTGTCTGCTGAGATTTAGGAAAGTAGCCCAAGAAAGAAGGAAAGCAAAAGGCAACAGTGATAGGGGGAGATATGCCCAATTAAATGCAAAATTCCAGAGGTTAGCCAGAAGAGATAAGGAATTATTTTTAAACAAGCAATGCACGGAAGTGGAAGAAGACAATAGAATAGGAAGGACAAGAGACTTCTTCCAGAAAATTAGAAACATCGGAGGTAAATTCCAGGCAAAAATGGGTATGATCAAAAACAAAGATGACAAGGACCTAACAGAAGCAGAAGAGATCAAGAAATGGTGACAAGAATATATGGAAGATCTGTATAGGAAGGATAATAATATTGGGGATAGATTTGACGGTGTGGTCAGTGAGTTAGGGCCAGACATCCTGAAGAGTGAGGTTGAATGGGCCTTAAGAAGCATTGCTAATAACAAGGAAGCAGGAGATGACAGTATCCCAGCTGAACTGTTTAAAATCTTGCAAGATGATGCTGTCAAGGTGATGCATGCCATATGCCAGCAAATTTGGAAAACACAAGAATGGCCATCAGATTGTAAAAAATCAACTTATATCCCCATACCACAAAAGGGAAGCACTAAAGAATGTTCAAACTATCGAACAGTGGCACTTATTTCACATGCCAGTAAGGTAATGCTCAAGATCCTGCAAGGTAGACTCCAGCAATTCATGGAGCGAGAATTGCCAGATGTACAAGCGGGGTTTAGAAAAGGCAGAGGAACTAGAGACGAAATTGCCAATATCCGCTGGATAATGGAGAAAGCCAGGGAGTTTCAGAAAAACATCTACTGTATTTCTGTTTCATTGACTATTCTAAAGCGTTATGTGGATCACAACAAATTGTGGCAAGTTCTTGGTGGTATGGGGATACCAAGTCATCTTGTCTGCCTCCTGAGGAATCTGTATAACGACCAAGTAGCAACGGTAAGAACAGACCACGGAACAACCGACTGGTTTAAGATTGGGAAAGGAGTACGGCAGGGCTGTATACTCTTACCCTACCTATTCAACCTGTACGCAGAACACATCATGCGACATGCTGGGCTTGATGAATCCAAGGCTGGAGTTAAAATCGCTGGAAGAAACATTAATAATCTCAGATATGCAGATGATACCACTTTGATGGCTGAAAGCGAGGAGGAGCTGAGGAGCCTTATGATGAAGGTGAAAGAAGAAAGTGCAAAAGCTGGGTTGCAGTTAAACCTCAAAAAAACCATGATTATGGCAACCAGCTTGATTGATAACTGGCAAATAGAGGGAGAAAACATGGAGGCAGTGACAGACTTTGTATTTCTAGGCACAATGATTACTGCAGACGCTGACTGCAGCCAGGAAATCAGAAGACGTCTACTTCTTGGGAGGAGAGCAATGACAAATCTTGATAAAATAGTTAAGAGCAGAGACATCACACTGACAACAAAGGTCCACACAGTTAAAGCAATGGTATTCCCTGTAGTAACCTATGGCTGTGAGAGCTGGACCATAAGGAAGGCTGAGCGAAGGAAGACAGATGCTTTTGAACTGTGATGTTGGAGGAAAATTCTGAGAGTGCCTTGGACTGCAAGAAGATCAAACCAGTCCATACTCCAGGAAATAAAGCCAGACTGCTCACTTGAGGGAATGATATTAAAGGCAAAACTGAAGTACTTTGGCCACATAATGGGAAGACAGGATACGCTGGAGAAGATGCTGATGCTAGGGAAAGTGGAAGGCAAAAGGAAGAGGGGCCGACCAAGGGCAAGATGGATGGATGATATTCTGGAGGCGACAGACTCAGCTGTGGGGGAGCTGGGGATGGCGACGGCCGACAGGAAGCTCTGGCGTGGGCTGGTCCATGAAGTCACGAAGAGTCGGAAGCGACTGAACGAATAAACAACAACAAAAACTGAGCTGAAAAAACTACTTCACACAGCAGGTTTCCCTATATTATTACAGAGTCTACAGAATTAGAATATCAGAGTCAAAGAACAAACAATATATTAACTTTTGCTTTGCAATTTCTACACTCACTGACTTCCGTAACAACTGAAATGTTGCTGTGAACTCCACTATAAAATACTGCATAGACAAGGGATTTTTATTTCTAGAGCTGCGAGGAAATATCTGGATTCACTATTTATAGCTGTAATGAAGCTAAAAACCCTTGGGTGCTTAAATAAAAAAGCTACTTCTAAAAATAACAGCCCTTTTTAATTTGGCATCTGTGTAATTTTCCAAAAGCAAGAGAGCTACAGAAGCTACAGATTTCAGTCAAGCTAACTGTCCCTTAGTTTAAGAATTTGGGGGGTTAGAATAGGCCACCAAGGCCACTCTTCTGTTTGCTAATACAGACATTCATGTAGACAGCTGATTACTGTTGGGCCAAGCCTTAATACTGACATACAGTTATCACTCAGGGTGATGCTGTTTTATATTTCTGTATTATGAAGATCTCAGGAATGACAAGGGGCTTGGTGGCTCAGCGGGTAAGATGCCAGGCTTGTCGATCGGAAGATCGCAAGTTCAGAGGTTCAGATCCCTAGCCCTGTATGACGGAGTAAGCTCCCACACTAGACCCAGCTCTTGCCAACCTAGCAATTCGAAAGCATGCAAATGCAAGTAGATTAATAGGTACCACTTCGGTGGGAAGGTAACAGCATTCTGCATCATGCCGGCCACATGACTGCAGAAGCGTCTTCAGACAACGCTGGCTCTTCGGCTAAGAAACGGAGATGAGCACCGGCCCCTAGAGTCGGACACGACTGCACAAATGTGCGGGAGCAACCTTTACCTTTTACAGGAATGACAAAGCATAGCTTGGATCACTGGATTGTGATCTCTCTGAAGAGCTGAAACAGCAAGTGAAGAGGAACCAGATTACTCAAACATGCCAATCTCTGGGAGGAAATGACTCCACTTTGATGGGATTTCCCCATGTAAGAAGACAGGAGGAGATGAACTGCTCTATTCAAGTACTCCTTTAAAAAATGCATAAGGCAACTCACTTTAGTAGTATGGGTTGACCAATACTTTGCCATTTTAGTAATCACTGAGAAATGTCTGCCTGTGGACAAAATGTGTGTGTGTTTCAGTGTTCTTTCATCATGTGACATTTCTGTCTTAGTGAAAAGTGATGATTGTCACATCTGTTTTTAATGGGTATAAAGACCAATTCTCAATTTAAAAAAATACAGAGGAAATACCAGAGGTATAAAACGATGGAAAAACATCCTGGAAGAAGGTAATGGCAAAGCATTTCCACATTGCTGCCCAGAAAAATACCTGTGCTATCTTGCACCACAAGAATCAAACCTGAATATAAAGAATTTTGCATTTGCTATAAAAACAACAACCTGGACGAAATCATTTATTAACCAGAACTTGTGATCCATCTAGCCAAACTGCCATATATTGGTAATACTTCATGGATTTAATGAACTTTCTGTGTGCCTGAAATTAGAAAATTGAGGGAAATGAATGATTGGGCAGAGACCACCCTACAGTCTAAGCCATATGAATCAGCCCTGATTTGATTCAAACTGAGGATTGGAGATTCTAAGAGAGCACAATTAAATGTAAGTTTATGATCTGAAGTCAACCCAATTTGTTTTATGTTGGTTTTAAGATTATATTTGAAAATAAAATCCACAAGTTGTTGTAGGAAACTTCAAAACATGTGAAACTGCAGACTTTTTTTTTCATGAGATGAAAATAGGAAATATGGTACATTCTGTAAGAGACAGTAACTAAATTTTAGTTGGATACCTTCATGTGTTTCAGCATTACACAGTTTCAAAATATCCCCCCTGTGCTCCTGTTAGAGATAGGAAAGAACAAGAACCACCAAACTTAGCAAAGATTCTATGGTGAAGTTGGCTGAACATACTGTAAAGTGTCCTACAACCATTTAAAACTACAAAATTCCACATAAATTTTTTTTAAAGAAACTTTCCCCATTTTCTTTTCTAGGGTTCCAGGCATGGCATAGACCAGTGTTTCTCAACCTTGGCAAATTTAAGATGTGTGGACTTCAACTCCCAGAATTCTAGGAGCAATTAAAGGAGCAATTGAATAGAGCAGTTCATCAAAGAAAGCTTTTCTGGCTGGGGAATTCTGGGAGTTGAAGTCCACACATCTTAAAGTTGCCAAGGTTGAGAAACACTGGCATAGACGGAAGAATGATCTGCACTTTCCCAGATTGGTGGGTGGGGGGAGAGTTTTCTTACCTCTGATCACTGGATTTTTTTAGATACCAGAAGGGCTGACCTGGATGTTTGGCAAGCTTGGTCCCTTCTGAGAAGGACTGTCCTCATCACTGGTAGGATTTGGTTGTCTCATGGTAACCAGAACTAGATGGCTAAGTGAGGTTCAGTGTCACAGAGATAATCAAGCCACAGAGGAAAAAAAAACTGGCTCAGAAAAAAAAAAGTATTTGCAGCCTTGCCATCGCATTTCTATTTTTAGAGCAGTAAAAGGCTGGGGCAGTGCCTAGGACCCACTCACTTATAGTCCAGAGACTTAAAACTGCCCCAATTGTTCCAAATTTATATGGAAAGGCAATCATGAGCCGACATTCAGAGTGCCAAGAGTTGAGATGAGGCAGGATAAATGCAGAGAAGTGTAACATTCTATTAAAATAAGAGAAAACCAAGTGAAGGCTTCTGACCACACTGCAGTTGAAAAAGTAAGTGAACCCTGAAGTAAAGTTAGTCTTGTCATCCTCCCAAAGAGCTCTCAGTAGGCAGAGTTTAATGATGCGCTAAACTGATTGCGTGGCTCTTTGTGCCACTGTTAGTGACCCCTTCACACCATTCACCCTCCCTTTAGCTTCTCCATAGATAGAACTGAAGTGGCCACATTGTTCATTGTCTGTAACAACCCCAGAAGCAGTAGAAAAGCCAATGCATCTCTGAAGTCCTTTGAAAAGCCACGGAGCGCTTCAGAACTACCTGATCGGAGTTGCTACTTTGATGGGATGATTTAGCTGAAGCTTTGTTAAACTGAAGCACTTCTGCAAAGCTTTGCCCAGCCCTATTACTTGTTGCTTGTGATCTAGCTATGGCTGTTCAGGATATATATAGTCACAAGTTATGTAGATGCTACTGAGCTGTACTCATCAGCCTACCATTAGTGCTTTAGCATGTACTAGCCCTATCCCCTCCTCCTCCAATATTCATTTATGGAGTTTCATTCATCTGTGAATTTCTGAAGGGAGAATCTAAGCATACTACTTAGCTTGCATATTGTTATAAGCCATGATTTTTCTAGCCATTTTTGTTGTTGTTGATTAAGCCAAATTATGTGAATACATGATTTACAAACTATAGTGTTGTGGGGATTTTACACAGCAAACTAGATTCAAACCTAACAAACCACAGTCTCATTTAGTATAATGCAATATATGAGGCCAGCCTAAGAATCTTCCCCATGATTAGAGATTTTGGTCATGGAAAGCTATTGCTTATGAGTTGAGTTTTCCACCCAACCTAGGAAGCCTGAAAGGGAGAAGAGAGAACTATTGTTTGTGGGAATGTAGAAATGTGTGATCTTCTACTTTCTTTTGAAGCCTGAATAGGACCATGCCCCTTTAAAAATAACAGGATGCTCATAATTGCTTTCAGTGTGATTAGCAAACCAACTTTAGCAGGATTAGAACTGTTATGTTTAGCTTAATGGACCAAAAAGTTGCATAGGTCCAATTTAGATGTAGTGATGTGATACGGACATCGCTGTCCCCATTTCTCAACTCAGAATGCTACATGGCACCAACTATATGAGAAATAATGGTTCCCCTGTATACTGCATTGATCGGATTCCACCTCAAGTATTGTATCCAATTCTGGGATCCACATTTGAAGGAGGATTCAGACAAACTAGAACAGATCCAGAGAAGTGGGAGAAGCATAACCAGAGGACTGGTCTTTAAATCTTACAAGGAGAGATTGAAAGAATGGATTATGTTCAGCCCTGAGAAAAGAATACTGAGAGGAACATAATAACCCCTTTATCTGAAAGCATGTCACACCAAAGAAAATCAAGATTTGCTTTCCATTGCTCCAGGTTGCAGAACACGGAATAATTGACTAAAGTTATTGGAAGACAAATTCCATTTGAATGTAATGAAAAATAACCTAACAGTAAGAGATGATCAACAGTAGAACCCAAACTGTTTATAGGGCATCCATTTCTTCAGTAATGCACAAGAGGAGATGAACTGGTGCACACAATGAAAATGTTATTTTCTCACCATATTTCAAATTTTAATTCCTCATCATAAAGTACATTACTTATTCTCTTATACAGTATGGTCTGTAAACAGCTCATGAAGCAAACAAGGGAAGAGAGTGGTGTGGTTTTATGGATCTCAAAGAATTTTAATTTTAAATATGTTGGGCTAGTAAAATCTTTATTTAAATGTACTTGGAGGGTACCATTGCATAGAAGCGCACCCTTCATCTTCTCCATCAATGGTACCATTTCTTTCTTCTTTCTCAAAATACAAATATAACCACACATGTCCGTCAGGCATGACGTTTCCAAACACAGGGTGGGAGTAAAACATTTTGCTACCTGGGGGCAAAATACACCCCAATCCATGCATAGAGGCCAAACTGACTGATGGTCAAAGCTGATTTCAGCACTGATGAGAGGATAATGTCCTGCCTCCAACCTGAAGGCAACCATCTAGTTTACTGGATGCAGGACAACCTAGGGCACCAACTGCTCTCCCTCCAAATTCTCAACACTGCATCCTCCCTCTAGTAGGTGCAATCTAAAGTGGTTGCTACATTCAGCCTAATGGTTAGAGCCAGCCTTGCCCAAGCATCTATTGCCCAAGCATCTATTGTAGGCAGCATTAACATATTACGTTGGTCATGAGAAAGCAAATGATAACATGATTTCTCACAAATGTAGGACATATTTGGCCTCACATAATATAGTATGATATGATTTGCCTCCTCAGGGCATCAAACTGTGTGGCTTGCTACAGAGCTGAAGTGGAGACCACTTGATCTGGTTCCTAATCAAGCTCTACTTTTGCTACTAATTGGTCCTAAGTACGTGGGTGCTATTCTGAAATGTTTGTTTTTGTTGTTCAGTCATTTAGTCGTGTCCGACTCTTCGTGACCTCATGGACCATAGCACACCAGGCCTTCCTGTCCTCCACTGTCTCCCGGAGTTTACTCAAACAGCTAAAAAATCCTCTGTACCCTGGAGCTCTTTTCAGAGTTGAAATTGCTTGGAATTGCTATGCAATCCCCCCCCTCCATGTTTCAGAGTGATGCTACAAGCTGGGGAATATTCTAGGAAATTGAAACAGCTATTCAATTCCAGAAGCACATTTCAGAACTACTGCTGAAGTATGCACGCTACGCCAGCAAGCAAATGTTCTGTCATAGAACAGAAGGGGGCCACTGCTGAGGGAAGCAAATTCCCACCATTTTGGAGCAGTCCTTGTAACTTTAGCTTGATGTGCTGACTACTTTCAATCTGAATTAAGTTGATAAAGTACACAAATAAGTTGTATTCTGCTCAACAAAATTAATTGTTGCACACTTTGAAGATGTGGGAATGTTTTGCTATATATCTGAAAGGTTTTATTTAATAATGTGGAGTATTTTAGATGAACTAAATTAGAATGGAAATAAGATGTCTATCTTACATGTGTCCAGATAATTGAAAGTGAGAGTGCCACCTTTTTAAATATTAAGTTGCCCACTGAGACCCATACAACATTTTGTTTTCTTTTTAAAAATTGAATCCTCAAAATTCTTTTTAAGTAAATAATTCACTTTTAATAGAAAGAACTACCATTTCTTGAAACTTATGAAGAACTTACTGGCATTTATGTATGCGGGAAAAGTTTTATTTTGGATTTCCTAAAATTTGGTTTTTGTGTGTTTTCATCAAGATGGCTATTATAAGACAATGCTATTCGTAAGTGTACAAAGGCTTGGCAGTTATAGGAGAGGCAGATTTGTTTAACAATATGTCAGATACAGTGGAATTCACTATGAGGATGTCCTTATACAATCATGTTTTTTACACAGTAACAGTAATGACTGAATAATAAATTGATTTAATATTTCCATTATTATCCAGAATTTCTTAGTGAAGCTTTATCATTTGAGTATAGCCTAAGTATATCATTTGTATCCCTCCCATCCTCCTTAGGAAAAAAAAAACACAAGACCGCAGAGCCAAATTAAGCACACTGCATAATAGGATTGTACCACTTCAGACTGTTGGCTGGCAAATTGCATGTGTGCAAAACAACAGCCTTACATCTGGGAGAAAGAAATTTGGAACTACTGGGCTTGATCAAGAGCGACATCATAGAGCAGTGTTTCTCAGCCTTAGAAACTTTAAGATGTCTGGACTTGAACTCCCAGAATTCCCCAGCCAGCATGCTCTAGACATTTTAAAGTTGCCAAGGTTGAGAAACTCTGTCATAGAGTAATCTTTCTGAAATAAATGGGACACAATAATGACTTAAGTCTCATGGACTCAGTAGGCCCATTTCAAACCTCTGCGTATTTCTCCAGGACTATCATAGCTTCCTTTAGAGTCACACAACTAACAGTAATTAAAACAGACTTTGTATCATTTTAAAGACGGTGAAGTGATACCATGAAGATAGTGTAGGACATTCGTGGGGACATGGCCTAAATCTAGGTCCATGTCATTGTATCTAACATGCTATCTTTCTATAGACAGTTTTAGATGTGGGAGAATCTTTCAAAGAGATGATTCTGCACTCTGAAATGATAGAGCTCCAGAAGAACTGTACTGTATATTTTTCTGTAGTACCCCATTTAGAAAAAAAAAAGTTTCTGATCTGTCTGCTAATGATTGTACCTTTTACCTAAATTGTAGGCACTGCTTTGTGCGATAAAGAATGTATTTACACATGCAGTATCATTTCTGAAAGAAATAGAATAACCCTTAATTGCACAAAGCAGCATGCGTGCATTCAGGACACTGCACATGTGCTGCACACGTTGAATTAGGGCATCTGCACAAAATTCATTTGTGTTATGATTCACATATGTGATTTAAAAATTATAAATGTATGTTTAGCCATTATTTTAAAGGAGAATAAAAACTACTGTGCCTGATTCAAAGTCGCGTAGTCTTTATTGTTTTGAACTAAATAAAAAGGCATGATTTGGGGAATTATCCTTTTCTTTCCTTTCCTTTCCTTTCAACCTCTTGAAAAACCCTCCCCACTTGCCAATTGTCCAAATATGAAACAGCTGCCTAGCTGCCTTACCAAGAAGATTTTATTGTTAAAATAAAAGTAGATTTTGTTTTGGGAAAAAAGAACACACATATTCTTTGTAAAACTCATGTTTGGTTTACAATTAGAGAAAAGTCACATGGTCCCAAAAAACCCAAGGTTTTTTCTTTCATATATATATATATATATATATATATATATATATATATATGAAATATATATTTAAAAAACATAAACATCTATATTTAAACATATATTATATGTTAATCAGTACACTTAAATATAGCTTAATTATATTTACAATGTGATGCAGATCTTGTAAGATTTAATGCCAGATTCATTTTTTCAAAAAAAGTCCCATAAAATTATATAAATATACAATAAATATCTGTTATACATGGAAAATAAGAGAGAACAAGGCCACAAACATTAACTTACATTTCCATTTTTTTTCAAAACAAAACAGTAGGGCCAATGACAATGAAATATTTCCGCCACAAACAAAACACAGCAAAACTTCAACTGAGTGACATTTTTGAAATCTCAATTCCACTAAAACTGCCAAGCCTGGTAGTGAGTTTTGCAATTGTCGTTCTGGCCTAACATAACCATGGATGTTAAAAATAGTGAGGGGGGGAGGGGGGCTTAAAAATAATGGCAATGCTCTAAGAGACTAATTCATGAAATGCTAATTTGTCACACAGCAAATTTCTTTAATGTTCCTGTACCCTAGTAAAGATCTGTAACTATTTGCATGTTTACAAAATGCAGCTATTAATCTATGCTTACTATTGCTAGATATATGAACTGCACCTTCACACTAAGTTTCCATTCTGTGGCCCTCAAGCCAGTCACTCCATAGTCATCCTACTTGTTAGATTAAATGGGAACCCTATAGCAACTGGAGGAGGTGAGACTTAAACTTGAAAGGTCTATAAGTCTGTATCATTATGGGTCTCATTGTCTATTCTCCAATGCAGAGCTTTCCAAACTGTCGTTAGTGTGTCGGCTGCAGTGTCTGGGTGTGTCGCGGCTGCTGCTGCTTCCGAGCCCTGCCAGGATTCCACGCAGGTCCTAGCGCCTGCCTTGTGCCTGGCTGCCTCCAAACCTGCTGTGATTCCGCACAGGTCCTAGTGCCTGCCTTGTGCCCTGCTGTAAGAGTGTGTCACGAAATGATGCCCTGCTGTAAGAGTGTGTCACAAAATGATGCCCTGCTGTAAGAGTGTGTCGCGAAATGATGCATGTCTAAAAAGTGTGTCACCAACATGAAAAGTTTGGAAAGCTCTGCTCCAATGCCTTGGGATACATCTTATACTAAGAAAAAGTTCTTGCTGCTACTGCTTCTATTATTATTTCACATATGACCATTAGCGAGACATTTCCTTAAAGCCAACTAATCCTAGATATTTCTAATCGTGTCCTGTTCAATTCATTTCTTTTCACTGTTAAAAGTTAAAGTGAAATAGCAGCACTTTTAATTCAGAGTAAGATTATACTTATGTTCTAGACTTTTTCCCCCACAGGCCACACTAATAGAGCATGTTTGATATGCAATTTTGATTATTTTTATCTCTTTCAGACTGCAGACTAGAGTGGTTGCCAATCAATCCAGGGAATTTGGGTGGCTGATTTTAGTAATCACTAATTATGAATGTGGCAGTTTGGAAGGAAATGAATTATTTTTTTATGGATATGATTATTTGAATCTGTGTACTGTACTGTAGTAAAATTAGGATTATGTAACAGTAGCACGCAGAAAGGAAATTTAGGCTAATAGATTTGAAGGAAATCAGGATATGGAAACGTCTCAGAGATTACAAAGCTTCCTTTCTATTTCTGCTCTCAGTTGTGTGAACAAAAGCACCTTCTTTCATGAAATGGTTTATAACAGAGATGCTTTTCCATTTCATAATAAGAGGGTGGGAATATTATAGGTCTGCTAGAATTTTCTAGGGAAAATATCCTGAGGAACATGTTTAAAGAAAGGAATGGTCATCAGGCTGGAAAATGTGATTCAGCTCCAGCTACATCTTCCCTTAAAATAGGATAATGTTCCCATCTGCTTCCTTTAAGGTAACAACCATTTGGTTGCCTGACCCTAGGCAGACATCGCTGATTAATGTAATGGTATCTACTGCTTAATGTCATCGATCAATGGAGCTGGTTTACTTTAATACTAAACATATGTCTAAGGACAGCATGTACAATTTAATCGGAATCAATCCTATATTTCAAGTATTAGAAGCCAGTAAAAAGCTTTGACATTTTAGTTTCATTTTTTAAAAATATATATATTTAGATTTTGTCTGTGTCCAGTTTTTCTTTTTGGTAACTGTACACCTGTGTGTTAATGATATGGGATGGCTACTTTCCATGACTAAAGTAATAATTCCAATAGTTGGAATTAGCTGCTACCTAAATTACTGTTGTTTTAATACATATATTTTAAGATCTTAATCTTTAAAAAGATTCTTGGCCAGATCTTGGTAATTTTATCTTAGTAAGATAATTTTATCTTAGTATGGCTAGCCTAGTTCACCCAAGCAGTTAAAGAAAAAAATAAATCCATGCCTAAACTGTATTAGAGATTGCAGATTATGCTTCTCTATCTCCTTCCCACAGAAAACAACTCCAAAGAGTAGGGCTTTTGCCTAACCTTTTCACTGACATGTTGACTATCCAAGCAGGTTGTTCTTCAGGAATGGGGGAAGGTATTCTATCTGCAGTCTGAAGTGGTACAGCCCAAACTTCCTTCACCTACTGATACCTTTCTCAAATCAAAGACTTATTTGTAGCCAAACTTCAGAAATCATCTTGGAAAGCATGCCTTGTTGCTGTGAAATAATGCTAGATACTAAATAACATTGTGTGCATTCTAATACATGGGTCATATGAGACATGCTCTTGGGGGGAAAAACAATGCACTTCTTCAAAGAACAAGCAAAATTCTTGCAAGAATAAGAATGCTTGTATATATTACACTCATTGACCCTTTGTGTTGTGGGTTGTGCTGGATTTGTTTATCCATGGCCTAAGGCTTCAATTCTGTGGTCAGCTCCTTGCATATGCCTCCCACTGAAGTCAGCTTCAATTAAAGTGCATACAACCGATGCCAGGTTTGCATCCCATCATTTAGGGATTTTAAATCAAGAGCTGTAGGATTGTTTTCCCTGCAGGAGTTAAGGCTATTTTGTGCTCCCCTTTAGAAAGACATAGATGCTTACAGCCATATTTAAATGCAACAGGTAGTTAGGTTTTGAGGTAGAAGGCTCTGTCTTTCTGATTCCAGAGCCACTCCTTCCAGCCTGGATTGTTTCATAGTACAGAAAGCAGATACTTGAAAATGATGATATTCTAGACATTAGTTATATTTTAAGAAGATCAGGCTGTACTATGTATATTATTTCTCATGGATATCCTTTACTGTTTCACTGAGTTTCCATGGGTGCTATTCAGTTGTGATTACTATACCTGCCATTGCAAACAGAAGCCAATTAGTTATAAACCCTCAGTAAGTAAAATGGTCTCACTGTATTACTTGTGCTGCTTTATAGTGCTGTACTTACAGTAATAATGGCATTTCAGCCATTTTTGCACAAATACAATCTGATGTTCAGTTTACTTTTCCTTGTTGGGATTTGCTGTTGTCCTTTAAAAATACAGGTGTTCCAGTCCCAATAAATTAGTTGTCCCCAATACAATTCTGGCTGCATGGCCAGTGACTCTCCTATAGGATCGATACTATCTGGCATCAAATATGATGGATGCATATCTGTGTATGTGTGTGGATCTTCCGTGTTAGATTGAAATACAATTTTTGTTCTCAACACCTTGGGAGAGTGAAAAATTGCATCTGCAAGAGACTGTGATGCATTTGCTTCCCAAGAGGAGAAGACCCCACATACAACCCAAACATGAAGCAAGCCAAAGGCATTTCTTACAAGCCAACACTTGTCAACCTGGCGACTTCCAGATGTGTTGGGAGTTCAGCTTTAACCGGGGATTCTGGGAATTACAGTCTCCACATATCTAAAGGATGCAGGATGGAAAAGGCTGTTACAAGCAAAATTCAGAGAATCCCCATGGACCTTAACTAAAATGGGAGGGTAGCTTGTAGTGTAGACTAGAAAAGAGCACTGGGAGGAACATCAACATTGACTTTTTTTAGTTGCCTCTTTTTATTTTATTTTTTCAGTAGTCTGATTTGATATTGCAAACACCTTCACAACATACAAAAACAAAACAAAACAAAAAAAACCCAAATTTGTTTCTCCAGAACATATACGTTAATGGCAGGGTAGAGGATCTCCCCTCTTTTAAAATCATGTGGGAGTTTAAAAAAAAAAAAAAAGTCAACAGGAAAACTATGACAACAGCACCTTGACATTGTTTTAATTCCAATGCTACCAGAAGAATTTAAAAGCAGTTAACAGATATAATACTAACAGGAATAAAGATACTTACTGTCTAAAATGTAAACGGAATGTTTTGGTTCAATTGTTTTCGGAAAGAGGACAGTTTATCATCAATTCACAATTGAAGCAGCATGCAATTTTATTTTTTTAATTTTTTTTAAGTTTTCAATTCTTGGCAACGGCAACAAATCACAATGTTAGAGGAATGTAATGCAATTTCTTTTGTTTTCAAAGTTGTGCGCAAATGGATTTTTTTTTCCTTTTGTTCCCTTTTAGGTCATGGACATGTTCAATAAATAGATTGTGGAACCACGGTACTGTATAAATTTCCTTTATACATGCAGTCCATAAAATTATTTTCTTTCTTACTGAATAATTTACCCTGTTATGTATATATACAAATAGATAATTTTTGTCTCAATATAATCTATCCAACATGAATCCACTATCTTCCCCTTTTTATGGTCAGTGTACAAACACAGGAAGTGTCTATTCTTATAAAGCGCCATCCAACTCTCTTTTTGTTATCCATGGTGAGAGCTCGGACGTAAGACTGAGTAGTTCGGCACTGGGAATTCCAGTACCTCTTGTCTATGCCCCTGCAGCCTTCTTTTGCATAACCCTTCGAGCTGCACTTGGTCTCATAAAAATATTGCTTCAGTTGGCCTTTGGGTACTGGGACTTTTTCCAGGACTGTAACCGTCGCTCCGGACATGTCTACTGCAGTCTTTTTTTCAGCTGCTGTCACCCACTCACTAATACTGTCACACACGCTCAGTTCCCCACGGCGAGCAGGGTCAGAATGGCGCCGGACCCTCATGGACATGTTTGCAGCATCCAAGTAGTTTTTATACTCCTCGAGCAAGAAGAGCAGGGGAGGCTCCAAAGGCACTTGGCTGCTTAGCATCACCCGAGATGAGTACAAGTCTGCATCCTTATTTTCCTTGCTGGGCTGAACGACCTGCTGCTCATCCAGGAGCTCCTCAATGACATGTTCAAAAGTGTCTGCCAAAGACGTTAATCCTCTTGTGGCATCATTGGGCCCACTGAGGGTCTCCAGATTTCCCTGTGTCCGAAGACCAGGATAAGCCAAGCTGCCTTGTCCTCTGATACTAACTTCCTTCATTGGGGCAGCTTTCATGCAACTCAAGTATGAAATAACCATAGTAAGGAAAAGGATGGTCATCACTCTTTTCACTTGGTGGAACTGTTCAAGAGAAGAAAAAAATGGAAGGTAAATTGAAAACAAATGCCTTTAAAAAAACAAAATAAAATAAGCTACAAAGATCTAGATACATTGTTTACTTTTCACAACAGTTGGAAAGAGTTATACTTTTATTCATCTTTCCACAATCTGGTACCTTCAAGATGGATTGGGACTGCAACTCCCAGAATTCCAAGTCAGCACAGGATGCTCACAAGCTGTCTGGCAAGATTTACATATCACATTACCCCATGGTTTTTTTAATAATGGTTTATTGAATAAATCAAAGCCATGGTTCACAAACCACAAAGACAGGGTCCAAAACCAAACAAATCACATCATGGCTTCTTGCAGTGTTTGAACTCAGCCCAAGTACTACTCTATTCTAAACACTGTACAAGTACAAGTGTTTTCCAGTTTTATTTTTTTATATCACCAATGCTGTCATTTAAAATAAGTCTACAGCAGATGCTCATGATTGGAGTATCCTGCTAGGAACAAGTTAAAAATGTTGGCCTAGAAGTCCCAAGGCCCTTGTGGAGAAAATGTCACACTTTAGGCATGATAATTAATTATTCTCTATTTGTATGACAAGTGTTAACAGTATGTTTGGAAAGGTTACTAAGCATCTGTGATATGCTTGCTGTAATTGGAAAAAATCAGAAAATTATTGTCTTTTGCAGAAAAATCTCAGTTTGGAGTTTGGAATTATATGAACTAACTAATTCTGCAGAAACAAAAGTAGTGTTACTTCATTTTAAATTGGAAAAAGGTATTATACATAGGGGACCCAATCATGCTATAGTACACCTGATCTGAAGACATACAAAAATGATGATTTGAATAAGAGGCAGGAAGAAAGTTCATGCAACATTTTTTTATTTTACTTTACTGTCTTCAATTTATATCCTACCTTTCCTCCAGAAGAGAGTGTGAGTGGGGTAAAGTCACCCTGTATGTTGCTATGACTGAATAGAAATTTGTTTGGGTCTAACTGTGCTTCCAATAGTTTAACCACTATGCCATGGTTAATTTTATTTCATAAGCAGAGTGATAAATTAGATAAATTAGATTAGAGCTAGCTATAACTTGAAGTTATTGTCCGAAAAGCATGGAAATTATAAACTAATAATCTGATACATGTGTAGTAAAAAGGAAAAACCTTATCAAGTTCAATGAGGTTTGTATCACATTATTATTATTATTAATTAAATTTCTATGACCGCCTCTCTCCCCCTTAAGGAGGGACTCTGGGCAGTTTACAACCATAACAACATCATTAAAATACAAAAAAAAAAACCACAATAAAAATATAAATACAATAAAATCCAAGGGGCAGGTGGTTCTTACAGTGAAGTTAAACACATTTAAAATATTTGAGGCGGCTCCAGGAAATCAGCCATCCCCAAGCGTGACCACTTTCCTTCTTGCCCCAGGCAAGATCACAGAGCCAAGTTTTTAATTTTCACATAGATGGAATTATATATTATAGATATTATATTATAGATTGTTCTCTAACTATTGCTGAATTACAACTCTTTGTAGCACCGGGTAGCATGGCCAATGGTGAGGGCTGCTGGGACTCCTGAATAACTCATAACTGGAGAGTCGTACTACCCCATTTCTGCAACATGATGATTTATTAGCCCTCTAATAACTCCCAGCCATCTGAGCTCTTCCAATAATTTGCACTAAATTCTAGATTCTCATTTGATCAGGAAAAAAACCCCCCCAAAAACATCATAGGGACACTAACTGCATACAGATTCTACCTATAGGTCAATCTAGCTATAGGTCAATCTACCTATAGGTCAATCAGATTCTAGACAATTTTCAAGCACTATGTCCAAATAAGGCCCTTTTCCATAATTAATTTTACACATAAATTGATTTGTATTGTTGTATAAGGGGGCGTGGTGGCTCAGCGGGTAAGACTCCAGGCTTGTCGATCGGAAGATCGCAAGTTCGGAGGTTCGAATCCCTAGCCCTGCGTGCGGAGTGAGCTCCCACACTAGCTCCAGCTCTTGCCAACCTAGCAATTTGAAAGCATGAAAATGCAAGTAGATGAATAGGTACCACTTCGGTGGGTAGGTAACAGCGTTCCACGCGTGTCATGCGGCCACATGACCGTGGAAGCGTCTTCGGACAACGCTGGCTCTTCGGCTAACAAACGGAGATGAGCACCGGCCCCTAGAGTCGGACACGACTGCACAACTGTGCGGGGGGAACCTTTACCTTTACCTATCTAGGAGTACCATATTTGGGCTGTAAAAATGCAGATGACCACTAGATGGAAGAAAACATGTTGGCTGCTATACTGATGGTTACCTGGATTTTTGAAGCCCAGATTTATATATTTATTTATTCTTTTTTTTAATAAAAAAAAAAGATCCATTGCAATTGAGGGACTCTTGGTGGGTTAGAGTCATGCCAATAAAACATCCACTGAACAAACACATATTAAATGAGCAATCATAAAATTTAAACCATGAAATAAAAATAATAGAAACAAACACCCAATAATAAAAGAAAGTAGATGGTGTCATTATAAATCAAAAGCCCTCTTAAACAATTCTGCATTTTAGTAATTTCCTGGAGCCTAATAAAGTAGGAACTGTTCAAATTTTAGAGGGCAAGAAGTTCCACCATACAGGTGTCACCTGAGAGAAACAATGTCTGTGGGTCTTCATCCCCCTTAACCCATGGAATGGAAAACAAGTAGCAGATTCTCCTGCGAACTTTGCATCAACTGGGTTGATATTGGTTGGAGAAAACAGCCCTGTAGATACAGTATGCCTAGTTATAACTCACTTAAACCACAGTATTTATTGATTTGAGCTAAGCATTATATGTGCAGATCAGACCAATGAGACTTGTTCAGCCAACTATGCCTGAAGCAAATCAAGATTCAGCATAATGAATCTTGTTGTTTGTTGTGTTTGTGGAATTATAATACAGTGATACAGTGCTTTTCTGTTATTTTAAAAAATTATTTATCATTCTTTGTTTAAACGTTCCCTTTCTAACCATAGAACACTCAAGGTGGCTAATAATCTATAGCTGTATGCCAAAGTTTAGATATCTCTGGTCAGACTGCATGTTCCAGGGTATCCTAGGTGAATAGAAGCTGACACAACCTTTATATTATACGAAGTTAAGCACAACTCCTTTCTACTAATTTGAATGTATGCTTACTACTTCTGTACAGTTGTTTACAGATTCAAAATAAGTGAATATGGCAGATGCAGATGCTTGGATACTCTTTCAGTCAGTACTTTGTGACACTTCTTTTGGCAGAAATAACAACTTCCAAATGTTTTCTACAACCAGCCAAGAGTCTTTTTACTTTTGGAATTTTTCCCTACTCTTCCTTGCAGAACAATTCTAGCTCAGAAATATTCTTAGGCCTCCTTATATGCACTGAATGCTTGAGGTCTCCCTGCCGATTTTCAATAATACTCAAGCCTATGGACTATGAAGGCTATGCCAAAACCTTTATCATTTTTTTCTGTAGGTACTTCAAGACTGATTTATCATTTTTTTCTTTAAGTACTTCAAGAAAAATCACTGGTAGAATTGCCCTCAAACTGAAAAGACCTGCAAAACAGAACCTACACATCACTGTAAACATTGTCCTGAAAACTTTAGCTGACACTGGTCCACACTACAGTGTTGCTTATACAATGATCTGCATGGAAGAGTTGTCAGAAGGAAACATCACCACAAAAATCATTCTCTAAAGTATAGAAGAGAAAACCATGAGAAGCCTGAAATGTTTGGGCTCAAAGTTCTTTGGAAAAATGAAACAAAGATTGAACTGTTGGGTCATAACTACATTAGATACATTTGGAGAAACAAGGCTGAAGTATGTTGATGAAGGTTCTCAGTCATCCAGGTGGAACAGTCTGTGGCTTGAATCATGTCAACTGGATTTCTATTTTCTCAGTAGAATAAGGAGTGAACCTTGCCAACCATTAAGCACAGGGGATGCCTGTATTATGCTTTGGGGTTGTGTGGCAGCCAGTGGAGCCAAACCTTCCTCTGATGAGTTTAGCAAAGAAAGGTGGACAAAAAATTCAGAAGCAAAGGTAGAAAGACTCTTAACTCGTTACAGAAAACACTTGGAAGCTGTTACTTCTGCCAAAGAGATGTTATGAGGTATTGACTGGAAAGAGTTTACAAACTTCGGCACCTGCCATATCCACTGTTTTCTTATTTTGAATTGGTAAACAACGACATTTAGGGCTCAGCTACGCAGCCTAGTTCCTATGGTGCAAAAACACCCCATCTAATGTTTGCTGAGGCCACAGAGCTTTGTTCTCATAGGCAGCCTGCCGCCAGGGTAGGCAGAAGCCAGTCCACCATGTTTCAGCATGAAAGTATGTTTTATCTGGAAAAATGGAAGACGACCTCCCATCTGGAAAATCCATGGTGCCTCAAAGAGAAGGCTTGAAGTGACATGGTCAAGAGTGGTCACCAGCTCCAGTTGGCCCAGAAGATCAGCCATCTGGTTGATGGGTTCAGTTTCTGTTCTGCAACATTGTTTTAGCTGAGAGACAGAATGGAACCCTGGCTTCCCCAGGGTGTTTGGCCCATGGTTGACCTAGAGAGTATGAAGCCCTGAAATTGGCTTGCCTATCCCCAGTTTAATACATGTAATTGAAAGGACTCAGCTCTTGTACCTCTGTAGCCTGTGGAGGGGGGAATTCCTTTTCCAGTGGTTACCCTTCTTGGGGAAGTCTGGGTCCTTGCTTCCTCTCTTCACTTAATGTTCTTTTTAAAAGTTAACTCCATTTAGAACAGAGCTTTCCAAACTTTTCATGTTGGTGACACACTTTTTAGACATGCATCATTTCGCGACACACTCTTACAGCAGGGCACAAGGCAGGCACTAGGACCTGCGTGGAATCACAGCAGGTTTGGAGGCAGCAAGGCACAAGGCAGGCACTAGGACCTGCACGGAATCCTGGCAGGGCTCGGAGGTAGCAGCAGCCGCGACACACCCAGACACTGCAGCTGACACACTAAGGTGTCCCGACACACAGTTTGGAAAGCTCTGATTTAGAATGTAATCTAGTATAGATCTGGCTTCAACATACAGCCGTTTTTTCCTCTTCTCCTATCCTTTTGGATAAGCAGAGCTGCATGTACACTGTGATTTGCTACAAGAATCAGTAAAGTGATTTCTCAGACTTCAGCTTTTCTACAATACTTATTCAGTGGTTGCATCTTGGCTGCACAAATCTGGTGGACCACTATTTGGCAGCCAAGAGAAACAGAAAGTTCAACATTTTACTGTCTACTAGTGGTTGATAGGCCAACCAGTTAATAATCATTTTGGAAAAATTATGCAGATGTACCCAAGAGTACCTGTAGTTAAAAACACATCTCACACGGACCAAAATCCTTTTCTTGAATTCCATTGTCAAGAACATTCATGCAGCACCTCTGTTTGGACTGCATAAATCCAGGCAATTACTACACTGCAGTTATGACAGATGAATTCTTTGCAGCCATCTAGTGGCTGTCTGGCTGATAGGCTGACAGTTATTTGGGGGGGAAACAAGTAAAAAAATGTACTGGGTGTAGAGTCTGAACCTTAGGAGCACCACCCTGGCACATTCTGTGTGGTTACTGATGGTGGCTTTTCCCATGGTTGGTATATTTTCAAATTTCAAACAAGGACAACTGCTAATCACTGCCATCACAGGGTGTGTGATCTCTATGAGCGACACAGCATGGACCCATTCCAGATGTGTATTTTTATTTATTTATTTATTTATTTACTTATTTACTTATTTATTTATTTATGAAATGTATATGGCCTCCCATCTTAAGCAAATAATTTTGAGTGGCTTATTAAAGGCATGTTGTGGGTACAGCATGATCTATCTCCATGTGATTTTCAGCTCTGGGATGGGAGAAAAGATGTCAAAGTGACTGTGTGGATGAGCCCACAAACAGTAAGTATCCATTCAGATTTGCAGAGAGCTTAACTTTGTACCTTGTAGTGTTTTATTTATTTATTTATTTGTCAAATTTCTCTGCCGCCCATCTCATATACGACAACTCTGGGCGGCTTACAGACCGCCCAGGGTCCCTCCTTGTGGGGGAGATGGGCAGGATATAAATATGACAAATAAATAAATAAAATAAATAAAATAAAATGACAGTCATTAAAAACGCAATATAATCTCAATACATGTATAATTACACATAAAAACAGATACTAGTCTAAAAATACAAAAATATAAAATATAAAATTCAAGATGGGCATAGGATGTTATTCTTGGCATGATCATGGCGCCAGCCACCCCCATGAATGGCTATCCCCCCTCCCATCCCAAGCAAGGTGGCATAACCATGTCTTCACCCCCTTCCGGAAGGCTGGGAGAGTGGGGGCCTGTCTTACCTCCAGGGGTAAGTTTTTCCAAAGGGTGGGTGCCATGGCAGAGAAGGCCCTCCTCCTGGACCCTGCCAATTGGCAATCCTTCATGGACAGGGTCCATAACATGCCTTCTCTGCCTGACCGGGTGGGACGGGTTGATGTAACGGGTGAGGCGGTTCCTCAGGTAACCATCAGATTGTGTCAGGTTCTGTTCACTTACATGTTCAGTGAAACCCTACCTCCATCCTACAGTTCTGCCTGGTATCTCAGTGAGCCCTTTCACTAAGAGAGTATTGATATAATCTGCATAACATCAAGGGGCCCTTCTCATCAACCAGATAGATATGGTTGGATGGTTGGATGCTGTAACCAGTCAATGTTTGGGAGGCATGTTTTGTGGCTTGCCAGCTTGGTAGTGAGGTTTGTATTAGAACACCTTATACTTTTCAGCCACTCTACACCTCCACCTCATTTATTTGGAAAAATGACTGGAGAATGTAAGACCACTAACCCAGAAGAAACTGACTTTCTTATTTCATACAACTTAGCCTGACTAGGATAAAATGGTTTGTCAGAATGTACAGGATGCAAATGGTTCTTCTCCTGGCACTTCTTTCCTTGCCTACTTCCCCAAGCAAAGAGGTATACAAGTACATATACCATTGTGTGCCCTCTTCCATAACGTTTTTAAATTGATGATGCCAGAATTTCAAATGACTCCAAATTTTCAGATGGAGATAAAACATGAGGTGATGATTAAAGAATGCCTTGTGAATTTACTATGCTGAACCATGCTGGTTGGGAATGATGGTCATAATTAAAATTAAAGTCACAACTGGAGGGTGCTCAGTTGACTATGGCATTTAGGCATGAAATTTCTACTGCACAAATATCTAGATAACATGTGAACAATTCCTGTAATCAGTTACAACACTTCTGTGATAATTAAACAGCTTCAGGAATCGTTTTTGCAAACACTACCTGGATTCCTGGATGTATTGAGGCTCCATGGTTTCTTTCTTTCTGAGCCTAAAATGCTTGCTCTCTCCCTCTGTGTCCTTTCACAACTTTACAACTGGCCACTCTTTCTCTGCTAAAAAGCAATCCTATCATTCCCATTTTTGAAAAAGCAACTAATGCTCATTTGAAGGTTTCTAAAGTCAGAGGTCCCTCATACCTGGCAACAATTACTGGACTAAACATCCTTTCTGTTTGCCAGAACAGTGCTGCATAAAAAGACTACTTCATATCTCATTCATGCTATTTCAGGAGAATGAGGAATCTTTACACTGGTCAGAAGAACAGAAAAACAAAGAAGCTTCATGTATTCTAAAAGGAACTGCTCAAGTTTTAGGTCTTGACATTTACAAGGAAGAGTATTAGAGAATTCCACTGACACTAATTTCAACAAACCACTTGGATGTCAGTCTTTCCTCCTATTTATATATATCATGTAATACATATATAAATATTAATACTTTACGTGGCCTTTACAATAAACAACAATAACACATTGTTGTTCTTTGGGCAAATCCAGTTGTTTATTTCAATGATAGACTTCTAAAAGATCATTTAAACTTTTCATGAAATTAATCTGAATTGATCCAACATGGCAGTGTCCAATGCCAGATATTGGCACGTGGATTCAATAAATGTGTGGCAACACAGCAAGTGAGCAAATGGAGAATGGTAAAGTACATTTCCCCCCACCCCAATACCTTCTTTACCACCCACCCACCACCTGGATTCCCATCTTGCCCTCTATTTAATGGATTTTCATAGCAGATAATTGGCATTGGGAGACTGCAGAATGAGTTCTGGAGTTAGTTCATTACCAGCAGTGGGGCCATACACTTCTGAATTAGGCGGGCAGAGAAATATTTCTTCAGAGAATGGCTGGAAAGCAAAAATGCCAAGCATGATTTGGGGGTCTCAGTTAGAACCTCAGACCTTTGAATTATTCATTTTTATCTCTTGCAGTTACTAGCTATGAGTGATTTGAAATCCAAGAAGTTTATTATTTTTAAAATATTATTAAAATGTTAAAACTCTTCTTCCCAAAGTAGCTTTGAGCATAGTTAGCCAATCCCAAAGAAAAAAAAATTAAAGCTGTTTTGAAGTTTGTTAGGAATGGTTTTTAACAGAGCTCCAGAGAAAGAGGGTTCCCTATTGTATGGGGTGTCTGACTTGGTCACTTTCTCTGGTAATGATGGAGTGCGTTGAGTCTCCATGGATCCTCTGAAAGACAAGCACTGATCAAAATTGCCATTTCTGCTACCAAGCTGCTGACTGGGACTGCAGGAAATCTGGGACTGCAGGAAATGGGAGGGCTCTTCAGGCAGCACGGGGAACGACTAATGCCCCAAGCTGGTAACAAAGTGTGATCTAAATGTTTGTGTAGTAAAATGCTTGCACACGGATGCCATATTCAGTTGAGCATTCAACTGAGGCATTGTCCTAGGACCAATAAGTTAAAGATACAGGGCATTTCTTTTCCTAATAAAGTGAATATAAAACACACTACTGTTTAATTCCATATAATCAAGAAGTGCATGCAATCAGGATTAATTTAGTACTCATCTTGCTTACTCATGCTGTTTAGCCCCCACTGTATCAGTCCACACCTTGTCTAAAATGCTTCAGGAACATTTTAATAACAAGGTCAGTGTTACTATGTGTGAGATCATATTATTCATCTGGTGAAGTGGGTTGGGCTGTTGCCAAGGAACATTTTTTCCACAGATACCCAAGACCTCGTGCCTTCCTATGCTATTGCCAGCACTTAGGTCTGTCATTCCTTAAACGCAAGAACATAGTTATCTGCAAGTATCTTCATGTTGCAAAACATGCATTAACAACATTTGTAAATACTTAGTATTTGTTTTGCTGGAGTGAGAATATGCTATGTTTCAACAGGCTCCTCTTCCACTATTTTGTCTAAGCTATCAATGAAAGTTCCCCCTCCCTCCCCCCAATGTTTTTATCACTGACCATGCTACTGTAAGTCAGGCATGGCATACATAATGGCTGTCAGATGCTTAGCACTCACCCATCTCATTTTGCACATATTGATTAGTATTTGCACTTTACTAATTGTGCTGAGAGGCATGGGGGAGGGAGGCGAAAGAGAGAATGCACTTAAACAACTCTCACATCCTTATATCATATTATACCATAGAAGGAATGTGAGAGTCAGTTTTTAGTAACAAAGGAGAGGCAGTACAGGATGGCTACAAAGAACTAAAAGACACCTATCTGTTAGCAGTACACATTTTAATGCTATCATGTTGGATTAAGTAATGTTGTGACAGTATTCAGACCATTTGTTTGCTTATTACTTTATCTATCCCATCTTTTTTCTCTTAATGGAGTGGCCAAGGCAGGTTGCCTTTACTCCATGTAAGCAATAAATGAAAATGTACTAAAATCAATAATAATAATAATAATAATAATAATAATAATAATAATAATGGTAAAGGTTCCCCCCGCACATTTGTGCAGTCGTGTCCAACTCTAGGGGCCGGTGCTCATCTCTGTTTGTTAGCCGAAGAGCCAGCGTTGTCCGAAGACGCTTCCACGGTCATGTGGCTACATGACACGCGCGGAATGATGTTACCTCCCCACCGAAGTGGTACCTATTAATCTACTTGCATTTGCATGCTTTCGAATTGCTAGGTTGGCAAGAGCTGGAGCTAGTGCGGGAGCTCACTCCGCACGCAGGGCTAGGGATTCGAACCTCCGAACTTGCGATCATACGATCGACAAGCCTGGCGTCTTACCTGCTGAGCCACCACGCCCCAATATAATAATAATACCAGTAATCAAATTAAAGGGAAATGAAAATAAGGCCAGCTCAAATACCTCCCTCTGTCTCTCTCTCTCTCCAAACAGAGGCAAAAGTTCATGTAATAATTGTTACTTTTGAGTTCTGTAATGCAGAAGAACCCTTTTTCACTCACATCACCTTAGACTATAATGGCAGATGTGGAAATAGCTCCCAACAATTCTGTTCTGAAAAAGTTTCTGCTGTTAATATAATACTTAGTAGGCAATGTATCCAATAGTTAATTAGATTTTAAGTAGCAGCATTTTTCTTTGTGAGCCAGTTTGGTATAGTGGCTAAGGCTCCAGGCCAGAAACCAGGAGACTGTGAGTTCTAGTCCCGCCTTAGGCATGAAGCCAGCTGGGTGACCTTGGGCCAGTCACTCCCTCTCAGCCCTAGGAAGGAGGCAACAGCAAACCACTTCTGAAAAACCTTGCCAAAAAAAATTGCAGGGACTAGTCCAGGCTGTCACCAGGAGTCATCACTGACTCAAAGGGACCAAAAAAAGAAATCTTTGGGATGTATTTATAAGTATGGTCTGAATATCCTAATACAGATTGCAGTGGTGTGCTGGTAAATATTTAAGAGCTGGCTCTGCCAGCTTCATTGCTGCCACCACGCTAGCTGTGGAATAGTGGCTGTAGGCATAGTGGCTCAGCTCAACTTTCAGCTGGCTTGCAAAATTCCAGAAAATTTAATATTGGTCTTGCAAGCCAGCGCAATCTGGCTCCAGCACACCCCTGCAGATTGGTCTGTACAAGCTGCTTTGGAATAGGCTGTAAACATCAACACTGATTGACTGTCCAGCAGTTTGAAAGAAGTCTGGGTTAAGGGGCAAACGTTTGGGGCTTGCTTGACTGTTGACCTCTATTGAAGAATGTTGGATGCTGCCACAGATGAAGGCACAGATCATTCATTAGCACTGCTTCTTTAGCCTTGCTGAAATCCAGACAAGTGTGCAAAGTATTCTGTGCTCTGACATAGGAATATGGGCTTGTGTTTGTCAAACAGCAGCCCCTCACCCATCAATTCCACATAGCAAGCTGAAGATACTTTCAAAAACAGATGGCAGTCTGCTGATCTAAGAAAAGAATTTTTTAAAAAAATCCATCAAGCATGTCAAAACCCTTGGGCATATGTAAAGTTTAGTTTAGGGATTTTAGCTCCTGAGTGTTTAGATGCATAATCCAAATCATGTAGTAGTGTTAGTAGTAGTTTTGTTCATTATGCGTTATCTTCCAAACATCAGTATGCACATTCTATGCACCAAAGCTATTTCTGTTTAAGATTCAATATATGTATATAACGGTATGCAAATTCCAAATACATAAAGTTCATCATGGTCTCCCCGCCCTTATTTAAAAATTCTTGGAGGAAAAGCAAATGATCCTCACAAATGCTAGATTATAGCCATTTGTGCTGATTGGCATGACTACAATTTCATTTATTTTTGTTCTTGAGTAGGTGAGCACACCGTCAGTCCTCAAGCCTGTGCTCCCTTTTGAAAAATTCATTCAACTCCTGATCAAATATATTTTTCAGCCTTGTCTGTCAGCTATATTTTTAAAATATTATGTTCAAAGTTGAGGAAGGAAGCATTTGTCAATAACAATAATAAATACTCAGACATCCATGACTGAGTCACATGATAGAAATGTTCAGAGCTATCGTCTGGATACGCCTCCCCTATTTTTCTTAATAACATTTGCCCTAGTAATATAGGAGAAGGATCTGCTCCTCAAGGTGCTGAGCCATCCAGAATTGTTTAGATCAAACTGCAGGCTGAGAACCTAAATATATTGAAAGAATAATCCCTTACAAAATGTTCCTATATATGGCTTGGCTCATAAATCAAGTGATCTGGAGCAATTTTGTTTACTGGGGTACCAGATCTGTGCTGCATAAATCTAAATGAGTTCTAGATGGCAACAAAGAGATACAAGAAAATGCTGTGTACGTGCACAGGACAGCTGCTAGTAAACCTAGGATTACCAGATCTGGCTGCAAAAATCAGAATGACCACCAGATGCAGAAATAGTTTAGAAGAGATTTCTGTATCCCTTTCCTGCTGCCTAGTGGTCATCTAGATTTTTGCAGCCTAGATCTAGTAGCCATATCTAAACACGGAGATCGTGTACTCCAGATGATATTGGGAAGGAGCTGTATAAAATAGAACTTAACCAAATCTCTGCTGCAAAAATTCAGGTGACTGCTAGTTGGAAGGAAAGAGATACAGAAAATTAACTCTTGCTGCCATCTAGAGGTCATCGGGATTTTTACAGTACATATCTATCAGTCCTGCTGTAAAAAATAAATTTAAATAGTGTAAAAAGCTTCCTTGTAGCCAGAAATATCTGAAATTTACCCACAAAGGGCTCTTCTTCACCACCATATTAATATACTTTTCTCCAATCCATAAACTGGCATACTTTGCCCTGCCCTTTTTGCCCCTATTCTTTCTCAGGAATGAAGCCAGAGATTGGTGCTGTCCTCACACATTCAATGCAGGAAAAGGTAATGAAAGCAATTGACAGTTCCCCCTGATGTTACCTGCCAATAGGAAAAACAATCACCAAACATTCCCCCTATGGGAGAAGGCATCTTTGTTCAGTACTTAACAAAACACATGGAAGTGCCCTAAGTGGGCACCCTTCCAAAACAGAAATTGTAACTTCAGGTGGACTTGAGATGCTGCATATCCTTATCTCCTCAGATATTTCATACTATATATCATACAAAAATATACACAATGCGTTATTTCTTATCCGTGTTTCTCAAGCAAATAGATAACTAAATTTCTCCTTCCCATATGCCTAATATGATACAGTTGAAATTTACCTTAGAATGAAACATTAACAATCATCCTAAAATCAATATATAAAATGCCACTGAGCTGACATGCAATTCAAAATATTTTTAAAGATATTTATTATGTTTAGTATGCAAAATATTTATTTTTAACTAAGCCTTCCATGAATTCAGCGTAGTAGGTACTATTGACTTTAATGAAGCAATTGGCAGTTTTGTCACTAGAGGTATGGTGGTAAGGTGGCCAGATGCAAAAGAAAGAAGGATTACTGAGCCTTTAATAATGTACAAAAAATGTAGCTGAAATTTCATGTTCTAAATAATTAATGGTGCAGGAAATTGGTCTTGTTTTGCATCTGGTAACTTTAAGGTGAGGTGAAAGATTGTACCCTTAACCAGAAATATGGGATTCTAGCGTTATGTCATCTTGACATATATCACTAAACTTTGATGCTATCAGTGCTTTTGTCATGTCTTCTAAGAAGTAAATACTATTGAGTCAATGAGCTTTATTTCCAAGGTAAAGTATTAGTTCTTTTCCATGAGAGTAAAGCCAACTGAATTCAGTAGAGCTTACTTTTGAGAAGGTATGTATAAGATTACAATACATAACTCTAGTATTTCTAAAGTATAAAGAAAATAAAACTAATAATCCATGCTATATTAAAGTTACATTACTTTTAAATTTATCAAAAGGAAGTGGCAGTCCTATGTGCACTGATTTGAAAGAAATTCCTGTTTAACTGATTATTTCTGAAAAACAAACATAGAATCAAGTTATACAAATATGTTTATTGATAGATAAATCACCATGTCAGCAGGGGGAATAAGTTTAGAAAACTGGAGTTTTATTTTTGTGCCTCTGCATGTAAGATTTCATTGCTTCATTTCCTGCTTTATTTATCTTTTGTAAACAGATACTGAAACGGATTGCATGTTAGCACATGATTTGCAAGAACTGAATCTACTAGAGCAAGTAGGATTAGAGTCAGATGCATGTGCCACTGGCTGTTCAGTACATACAAGTTATCCTTGAGGATACATATTCATCCAACTGTATAATTATTTTTTTAATTACTGAAAACACCCCACATACGCACCCTAACCACATACTAATGATTTAAAGTGCTCCTAAAATAGTGAGGTTAGAAGTACTCCCCATGTTTGCCTGTTTGGTGGCTTATAATTTGCCCAGATAATACCACTAGCCAACCATACTATAGTACAACAGATAATGGCAATCAATGTTAAATAAACTGATTGAGGCTTCAAAACAAACAAGAGATTATGTGGAAAGCAAGCTATAATGTTGCAACATGAAAAGATATATTGTCCTGTTTAAGAATGTAATAGCTTTGCATCCATCATGAAACTATTTGACCATTAGATAATACATTGATTCAATAACTCTACTGGTCAACAGAGTTCATAGAAAGATAGAGATGTTCCAGGATTCATACAGTATAGGGATGGAATGCCCATCCTTTACCTATCCCATATTCCTAGATTTTTTTTTCCTTTGATATTCTGGGATTTTTTTAAAAAAACTACCATCTGTCCTTGATGTAGGAAACACTGTTTTGCATCACAGAAAGGTCACTTTAATCCTGCATTTTGTTACCATGATGGCCAACTATGTGAAAAACCACAAGAAGTGAATGAATGAAATAGTATACTCCAACGGGTATGCTACCTCTGATATTGGGGCTAATATAAAGCTACCATTATGATAGTTCGATAGTTTCATCATCTTTTGATAGTTTCACCTACAATAGAGTTATCAGAACTGGACTGTAAATATCTGGACAACCACTAGATGGCAGAAAGTGATTCAGAAAATTGTGTCTTCTGTCATCCAGTGTTCATTCAGATTTTTGTAGCCCAGATCTAAATGGCCTAATCTATCTGAATCCTCCTTTAAAGCTATCCATACCATTACATTCTGTGAAAATGAATTCCATAGTTTAACAATGAAAAGCGTAAAGTACTTCTGGATCAGATACTTTGAGCGAGGAGGGAAACATCCTTTTGACCACTTTCTCCACCTTCTGCAGAAATATATTCACTTTTATCACGTTCTCTATTATTCATTTCAAACTAACCGTGTAACCTTGATTGACAGAGAAGTTCCTTCTGTTGCTTCATTATTTGTTAGTCATTGTTCACTTTCTGACCATTGTTTCCACCACAGATTCAACCTGCACTAGATTCTGGTGTGTTTTATCATAGGAGCGTAGGGTTAGGAGGGACCTTGGGGGTCTTCCAGTGCCCAGGACAGGAATCTTCAGACCATCCGAGACAAATGGCTGTCCAACTTCTGTTTGAATTCAGTTTTATGTTATTTTAAATGTTATGGCTTCTGCCAGAGTCAAATTCTACCAACTGTAATTTGACAAGAATGTCAAGAATTATTTATTAGAAATCTCTGAACCCTCTCATAGAATTAAAGATCTCTGGGGAAGAAGGGGAGATGGTTAAACTAGTGTGCACCTTGAGGTAAATATTTTGAAAGTGACCTACACTTTAACCTGATCCAAACATTGTGGTAAGTATCCTCCAATACACAGTGCCTTTAACCAGTGTAATTTGAAGCACTTCACACTCTGTTTCAGATTGGCAGAAATACAGTATCTTTATGATTGTGACAGACATTTTTGATGCGTGTTTCAGTTTAAGCTGTTGGCTGAAATACCTTAATTCAGGGCTGGGCCTATGGCCCTCCAGAGGTTACTGTCTGCAACATTTACCCGATGTTAGATGAAATACAGGTTGGCTTAACTGATGTCATTTGAAGAGCGTATAAGCAACCTAGAAGACTTTTGAGGGCTCTCATACCTTCACAGTGATGAAAATGCTATTTAGTAATTATAAGAAATCATTAAACAGATTATGCAAACAATGGGATCTAATTGAGCTTGGGGTTTTTTTTTAAACGTACAGATATACCACCCACTTTGTCATAATTTTTCTGAGTCAAGTTCAGCGTGCTTGTTCTAACAAATAAATCCCTTTACAGTTCAGGACCTGCCTGTCTAAAGGAAAAACTCTCCTCTTCTATTACTAACTGGCAATTTCATCCATCAATCGAGGGTCCTTTGAGAGAGCCACTGAGGAAGTCTAGTTGGGACCCACTCAGGCTAGGGCCTACACTGCAGTAGCTCCAGTGCTGTGAAATTCCCTCCCCATTGTCTTTACCCTCTTTGATTACTTTTAAAGTCATCTAAAACCTGATTTTAGAAACTGGCATTTCCTCCCTGAAGCTCATTTATATTTGTACAAATGGCTACTTTTAATTGCAATGTGTTTGGTTTTTATTATTTATTGATAGGTGTATTTGTTTTTACAGTATGTAGTATATTGCTGTTTAATGTAAACTGGCTTTGCCAGGAGCATGTGAGTATGCATTTTAAAAATAAATAAATGAATAAATACATTTATTATAATGCATAGATGTATATAAGAGTTCTCTTTTCCACAGAGGCCAAGAAGAATGATTTGGAAGTAAGTAATCCTGAAAAAATGGTCTTACAATTCAAAAGGCTCAGCAGTCAAAGCTAACCAAGTGTTTTCAACACAGTGTTATTCAATGAAGTTGCAATAATTATAGGAAAGAAGGTATTAACAACTTGTTAATTTAAAGCTGTGCACGGGGATCAATCAAATGTTGCTGTTTTTGCAGTGTAAAAGGTATTATATTAAGGAATGACACTGAGGTAGAAGTCAGCATTTTAATTTTAATTCATTTTTTAAACATGTATATAGTAATTTTACCAATATCTTACTTTTACTTTTTCTACAATTTTCTCATTAGTCTTAATTGGTCATCAAAAGTGAAAGATAGCTACATAGCCTATATGTACCACTACTGAATGATACATTTCTTTAAAATAAATATATATTTTTAGCTGGAACAAATTAAACTGGATGATGTCTTGATAGCCAATTCAGAAGTTTATAGCTCTTTCTATGATGGACTAGTATATCGTGAACACATTTTGCTTTTTGATTATGCTCAGTCTGTGGCTAAACTTGGACACTGACCATGTTGGACAGCAGACCTGATTTTTAGACCCCATTTTTAAAAAGGTTAATAACGTGTGGATTAAAAATACAAGTCTATGCTAGGTAAACAGGAAAAAGCAATGAGCATGCATAGGGAAACATCCAAATTAAGCAGATGAGAATCTAAAAAAGAATAAAGTAGATAAGGTTCAAATTACTAAGATTTAGGAAGAAAAGATCCAGTCTTTCTACCATTTGTAAGGATTCCCTTCAACTACTGCTTTAGAAAGCTTCAGAGAGACAGTTCGGCCCATCTCTATTCACGCCCTATTCCGGGTCTCCTTTATTTGGGTCCCTCCATCATGTTGCTCTGTAGCACAGTGCCTTGCTGAGAAGCACAGCTCCACTTCCAGCTCTGCATTATTTTAATTACCCTGCCTGTGTCTCCAGATCCACCCAAGTCCTATGCTTGAAGTCTGTGGGGAGGAGTGAGTGAAGCCTAACTGGATCGCTACTGGTTTTAGGAAGTTATGGCCAATTTGGCCCAAAAAATTAATGAACAGGAGTTATTAAGGAACCTGCAATTACATATCTGGAGCAGTGAAAGTAGGGGAAAGCAGCTGAGAGAACCTGTGCTAGGTCTGGCCTCTCAGGTGTAGCATCTTTTTCTCAATTGCCATGTCAGATGCCAAAGCACATGATCTGAAGAAATATGGTACTGTGAATATGAGAAGGCAATCTATCCTACTGCTAGGACGGATGCCTCATGGGAACAAATTGCATTCATTCTCTTCTGTATCACCCAGGAGTATTGTGGCATGTGCAAACAACAAGTCAGGCAACCCTTGCTCCGCCACCCATGACCATTCATCGCCAACCATCCAAAGAGGCATGGAGAACTAATATTTGTAGAGTTCTGTTAGTACATGCCCGACAAGTCTTTTGCAGGAAAGAAATGTTTATAAGAAATGCACACAGTCCAGGATATAGTGGACAGTTCTGATGGGGAACATCTGGCCAACTTTTTGACAGAAGAAGAGTGATAGAATCAGGAGGATCACTGGCCACTCAGCTTTATTTTCTAAATACACTACTTACCTTTGCTGCACTTCTGCTGCTGGATGGCCCTGGTAAAAGTAGCAAACAGTAGACAAGACAATGTGCTGTTAGCCATAGCTGGTTCTTGAAATTGAAAGGTCTGAGAGCATGCACTGCTGAACTGGAAATGCCAGTTAGCAGAGCTCCAATGGGCATTTAGCAATAGTGAGCTTTGTTATTTTGTTTTTAACTATTTGTATTTGTTGCTGGAGGTGTCAATCATTTTTGGGCTAGCCATTCCACAATCTCTCTAGTTTCTTCCCGGCACATGCCCAGTACACTTACTTACTTGATCAAGCCTGCATTCTGGTTCTGAGCTGGGTGGCCTCAGGAAGAAAGTCAGAAGCAGGAGCCTGAAATCCCACCACAACATAAAAGGGCAATATGTATGACTTGCCATAACGATCCATTTAGTTAACAGCTGGGTTCAAGGAGACCTTCTCCTCAGCCATTACACTGAAGCTCAGGCAGCAGGAAAATGTTTGTAACAAGAATAGCAGGCAAAGCTTATGCATCTGTGTAATGCCTTAATGAAAACTGTGCAGGCAGTCATGGCTGATTCCTGCCCTGACTAGTACATTTTGAACATTCTCTACTATCTCCGTTTAATTACATGGTTTTATTGCCACAATAGCAGAATTGCCCTGAAAACCTTTGGCTGTGGGATACACTTGAAATGAAGGGTTTTGGTTCCCCAATTATGAATATTTACACATACTGTATGCACTGACTGTTATTTAAGTAACAGTTAAGAGTAACAAGTGTTCAAACATTGTAATTAATAACAGAACACAATGCAACAGTAGGATATAATCACCGGGTAGGAACTCTGCTGAAGAATTTACCACAACCTCTTCATGCCCCCCAAATGTATATAAATACACCCTGACAAAAATAATATAAAGTGATTTATACATTTTATCACATATGTAACTGTATACACACATACACATTTATATAAATTATTTATACAAAGCTAAATGGGGCTTTAGACTGTGTTTCTCTCTCCACAGATAGGAAAGGATTCTGCCCCCTTGCTGGAGAAACTGAACCTTTCATTCCTAATTTATGTATTTTCAACTTTCCATTTTAAACCATCTGGCAAAAGGAAAAACCTGGTTTATTTCAGGCTTGTCTTTAGATTTAGGCCAGGTTGTGGTGCCTTCTGACATTCCTTCCATTAAAAGTAATACCTTGTTGCTGTTGTGAATCTTAGAAAGGCAGCACGTGACAGAAACCCAGCTAATATAAAAGGCAAAACTACTGCTTCATAGCTTTTGGATTGACAAATCTTACAACCTGTTAGGGGATATAGCCTCTCATCATCATGAAGGAAATACAGTGTTATATTTTAAACACATCAACAGCAAGGGGAAAGAGACAGACAGACAGACAGACAGGCTAATCTATAAAAGTTTCCTATTCATATCATATCTAATTCTGGCTTTGTATGAGGGATAGATCACTATATTTTCACTTTCTTCAGTATAAAATGTACATAACACGTAGAATGTGTCTGAAATCATCTAATAGACTGAATGCACACCATCAAGAGACAGAATAGCATGCATGTACTGTATGTTATACTCTTTTATGCAGATTTCTCTCTAGATATTCCTTTTGCAAAGCTGCCTTGGGGAAAATTACTCAGTATTTTCGAAGACCATATATCAGCTATCTGTAACAAATGTTTACTGTACAAATTTAATGACACTGGCCATAAATATTTATTTTTCCTCAAAATGTAAATATGGAAGTGCCTTCATGCTGAAGTCTTTAACAATGCTACTTTGAGTGGAACAATCAGTATTTTAAAACACCATAAATCAGTTTTCTAGTCTAAACTTGCACCATATAAATCAATGACACCTGCCATAAATGTTTTTCCACATTGAATGTAAATATAGGAACCCTTTGTTATTCACTGAATGACTCCTGCAACAATCCATCCAGGTTGGCAAAGCCCAATTTATTTTAGTTTTCTCTCACATAATTGGCATTTCCTGCAGTCAGTGCAGCAGGATATGCTGCAAATTTCTCTGACTGTGACCCACCTTAAGTGTACGAGATCTGAGCTGCAAAAATCCAAATTACCACTAGATGGTAGGAAAGAGATACATCTAAAGCAGCTTCTATCTGGCTAGGATATTTATTTATTTATTTATTATTTCAATTTATTCCCCGCCCATCTCCCTTGCAAGGGACTCTGGGCGGGTTACAACAATTGAAAGTTTAAAAAACTATACAAAAATATTATCTAAAAAAAATAATACTGAAAGAGTACCAGATAGATTCTTCATTTTTCAGCTGTATGTGTTCACAGCAAAATTCAAGTCTTTGGATCAGCCAGTTTTCCTGAAGCATTATTTAAGTCAAACCAAATATATTATGCATGGTGACAAAACATAATTCTTTCTGGGTTGTCAATCTTATCTGGCAACTTAAAAGATGAATTTAAACGTTATTCCCAGGACTTCCTCTCTCTTTTACTTTGACAGAGTCTTCTGAGAGATACCTGCTACCATTAAGGCAACCAGAGACAGCACAGCACTGGAATTAGTGGCACAGAAGAATTTTGTAAGTTTCATTAATAGCTGTTTGATGTTGGAAGCCTCTGAATGAAATTTTCCCTTCTCTGAAACTCTTCAATAGACAAGAAGTCTATATGGGGCTACTATGTCTGGCCTACCAAAATCTGGGTGACCTCGAGATAGCAGCAAAAAAATACAAAAAGCTCTAAAAAGGTAAAGGTTACCCCCACAAGTTCGGAGGTTCGAATCCCTAGCCCCGCGTGACGGAGTGAGCTCCCGCACTCGCCCCAGCTCTTGCCAACCTAGCAATACAAAAGCATGCAAATGCAAGTAGATTAATAGGTACCACTTCAGTGGGAAGGTAACAGCATTCTGCGTGTGTCATGCCGGCCACATGGCCGCGGAAGCATCTTCAGACAACGCTGGCTCTTCAGCTAACAAACGGAGATGAGCACCGGCCCCTAGAGTCGGACACGACTGCACAAATGTGCGGGGGGGGGAACCTTTTCCTTTATATCACTTTAGATGTACTTAAAGTGCATTTGGTTGACCATTCTTCCAATTTAAACAGTCTCTTCTAGTGCTCCCTCCAGCTACTTTTCACCACCTTGAATAGTTTGGTATCATCTGCAGACTTAGTCAGCTGACTGCTTACCCCTAAATCAAGATAATTTATGAACAAATTAAAAAGCATCAGTTTTTACAAAGATCCTTGAAGGACTTTAGTTCTTATTTCTCATTTATTCCAATTCTTTGCTTTGTGCTTTTCTAACCCAGTTCCTAGTGGAACCATTCCTGTCTGCCTTGCAATTCCAGTCCAGTTGCCTAGTGGAACCAGACCAGTCTGCCTTGCAATTCCAGTCTAGTTGCCTAGTGGTTCCAGTCCTGTCTGCCTTGCAGTTCCAGTCCAGTCACCTAGTGGAACCAGTCCAGTCTGCCTTGCAGTTCCAGTCCAGTTGCCGAGTGGTTCCAGTCCAGCCTGCCTTGTAGTAACAGTCCAGTTGTGAAGTGATTCC
This sequence comes from Charina bottae, assembly GCA_023362775.1. NCBI lineage: Eukaryota > Metazoa > Chordata > Lepidosauria > Squamata > Charinaidae > Charina > Charina bottae. The sequence goes on from JALMGJ010000001.1 coordinate 170,862,003, forward strand.
AGTCCAGTACTGTCTAACCGTTCCAGCCCAGTTTTGCCTTGCTGCTTCAAGGAGTATCTTGTCAAGCACGCCAGTCCAGTATATCTGTTGCCAGAAGAATGGCCTAAAGTAATCATTCCAGTACTTCCAGTTGTGTTGAAGATGCTCTACATTTGTGTGAATTAATGGACTAAATTTCTGTAAATAACTTCTTGTTTAATAAAGAACATTCTATAGAATCTCCAGAGCTGGCTCATAGTCCAAACAGGACAACTGAGCTCTGTCGGTCTAGCTGGTCCTGCACGTAGAACAGGCAGGTAGCATTTTGCAGAATGGTTCTGGATTTCAGTCTACTAGCTAGCAGTCTATATTGGCTTCCAGGTCTAGCCAACTACATTTCCCATTGCCCTTGGTGCTAAGATGTACCACAATGGTTGTGTCCTCTCCGGCACAATATCTCACCTTATCTCTATAGCACCTGATGTCTGCAACCCTTCCACCATGAAGACAAGTCACTATGAAGTCTACATACCAGTCACAAACCCATCTTTTTGTGTTTCTAATCTTTTAATTGCTCACTATCAAAATCCTTCTCCCTTCCCCCTCCATAAGAGAAAACGTGGTCTTAACATCTAAGGAATGGATTCCTTCTACATCATCATCTTCTTCATCTTTGAAATAATATCCTCTCATCTGAGAGCCTCTCTAAGCATCTCTAACTCAGTCACCTTGGTTTCAAGGGACCAGACTTTCTCCCTGAGAGTCAGGAGCTCGCTATACCAAGCATAAGCTCACGACTTATGCCCAATGGGCAAACAGTCATAGATGCCCCTTTGCCCCTTCTGGCTTTCTATTTTCATACAAGCTATTGTATTGGTTTTCTTCTTCTTTAGCAATTGTTTGACCTAAAATATAATCTTGTCTTCCTCACAAAGTTGCTAAATTTGTTTTATGCTTAGTTTTTGGAAGTAGGAGTATGTGTTGAGGCACATGCGGCCCTCTGATCCAGCAGACTTCTTCACTTGCATCTTCAAGGCTGACATACTGTCCTGTCTGTCCTAAATATATCACATTATTCAGCAAAACATACCAGTATCTTTTGTCTGTAGCTTGAATCATGTCAACTGGATTTCTATTTTCTCAGTGGAAACGTTTCGCTCCTTATCCAAGGAGCTTCCAAGGATAAGGAGCGAAACGTTTCCACTGAGAAAATAGAAATCCAGTTGACATGATTCAAGCTACAGACAATTCCACCTGGATGACTGAGAACCTTCATAGACATACCAGTATCTTTGCATCAAACATGGATTTTAAAAAATCTATGTTATATCCAATAATGAGGAAGGGAAGGACCAACAGAAAGTTCTTTTTATAGATCATCCAGCTAAGACTTCAAAAGAAGGAAGGTTTTATTACTGCAGCAGTTCCAAAGTAGTAGTAGTGTTAGTTTCAGAAAACATATTAATAAAGAAGGGCACCTGTAAGAATGCTGAACCAAAAGATCAAGCAAGGCATGAAAAGCCAGGTAAATGTCAGGTCTCTAAGGTTAAAACTCACTTGGAAGACAATCTTACTCGGCTACGAGTGATCGCCAATGATGACTCAGCCATGGAGGAAGAAGCAGATAACTTAACAGAAAACCATTAGAAGCAACATTGGAAGAGCCATCTATTGAGATATAAATTACTTCTGCGGCCTAGTATTTCATAAATCCAAAATAACAAGATTATCACAGTTCTTTGCACTGTAGTGGCAGAGTAGATACATAGAGGCATATCCACTGTGTCCATTTTTCCATCTCCTTTTATAAACTTTCAGACCCACAGCGCTTATTCGGGGCAATAGCTGGTTTCTTTAGGCATCCCATTTTTCCCTGTAACCAACTGGATTTTTAAAATGTACCTATAGCCATGCAGCACACTAGCACACTCCATGAAAGAGAGCCCCATGCTTTAACCCAGGGCTTTCCAAACTGTGTGTCGTGACACAATACTGTGTCGCCTGGGGGCCCCAAGTGTGTTGCGTGACAACCCGGAAGTGCTGATGAAAATGGCCTTGGTTCTGGCAGGGAGGCGAAAATCGCGCGCGCACGCTGCCTGGCTGCTTCCCTGCTGCGCAGCTGATCGGCGCGGGGGGCCGGGGTGGAAATTCTCCGCGCTGATCAGCTGTGCGGCAGGAAGCAGCATGGCAGCGTGCACATGCGCAGTGAGGTATTTCACCTCCCTGCCGGAACCAAGGGCATTTTCGGGGTCCCCGGAGCCTGCCCTTTCAAAGGGGCAGCGGCGGGCCAACAGTCCTTCCGGGTTCCAGGATGCCGCTGCTGCCGCGGCGCCAACCCAAAAGTGCCACCACCGGCGCTTCCAGGTTTTTGTGCGCCGGCCGTCGGTGTGTCACCAACAGCAAAAGTTTGGAAAGCCCTGCTTTACCCATTACAAGGCACTGTTTTCCCATAGGTATCATATTTATATTTTGCACTTTTTCTTTTCTTTAATGGTTATACTTGGGCTTCTAACCTAAAACTAGGCAAGGCTGCTGATTAAAACCTTAGAGCAGAGCTTTCCAAACTGTGTGTCGGGACACGTTAGTGTGTTGGCTGCAGTGTCTGGGTGTGTCACGGCTGCTGCTGCCTCCGAGCCCTGCCAGGATTCCACGCAGGTCCTAGTGCCTGCCTTGTGCCTTGCTGCCTGCAAACCTGCTGTGATTCCGTGCAGGTCCTAGTGCCTGCCTTGTGCCTTGCTGCCTGCAAACCTGCTGTGATTCCGCGCAGGTCCTAGTGCCTGCCTTGTGCCCTGCTGCCTCCAAACCTGATGTGATTCCGCGCAGGTCCTAGTGCCTGCCTTGTGCCCTGCTGTAAGAGTGTGTCGCGAAATGATGCATGTCTAAAAAGTGTGTCACCAACATGAAAAGTTTGGAAAGCTCTGCCTTAGAGGGTTTTTTCTTCTTCATACATATGCTAGCTCATTCCCATCTGTGTTGTTAATTAGTTCCTGACTGTAGGTTAAATGTAGGGCATGTTGTCACGAGCCTAAGGTGGGGTGGCCAGACCTCCTGCTATTGCCATATGGCCCATTTTTAACTCTTCCCTTCCCATTCAAGTTTATTATTTATAGGCACGCAAGAAAAACCACTGTATCAGCTTTGGAACAGAAGGAGGGATGTTTGCTCAAGTTCATTTCCAATGCCAAAGGGAAACATAGCCTTTTTAAATGCAGGTTTCCTGCTCCACATACACACACACTATTGACTTAAGATGCAGATTCCCTCCCTCACTCCTTGTCTCTCCCCTGGTTAAATCACACACAGCAAAATCATTATAAAAGACAGGAAATAACTTTCTGCACAAGGAGAAACTACTACACACATAGATGTTTCTAGTGGACATACTGTAAAACATGCTTTCTGATAGATGCACTAGCAGCTTGACCAGAACTTGAGGGTCACCCTCAATTAACTTAAAATGAAGAGGCAAATGTGCTTTTGATAATACTCAAATAAGCAAGAATTGTGCTCTTAATAAGAACCCCCAATTGTGTTATGGGGAAAACCCACATATATAGAGTATAGGTTATTCCAAAAGTCTCAATTCCATATACAAGAAATAGCAAGTTTGTCACCTACCACTAATATAAACCTGAATGTGTTTTACATACAAGACAGATGATTGGTTAATCATGGAAATAATATGGTGGCCTAGGAAACAATTTAACAAATCCCCTGTGATTTCTCGTTCCACATCTGTCAATTTACAGGAAAGAAACAGATGGTTGGATCTGCTTAAATATTTTGGATATAATATGAAATATTATAGAAAATAAATTCTAATAATATATTATAATTATATTTAGGATGACCATATTTCCTTGAGACAAAAATGGGACAAGAGGAATCGAGAGCTGGAAGTAGCTGGAGCGGTGCGAAAGAGACAGAGCAGCTGATTGGAGGGAACCCGGAAGAGGAATCGCCTCCGCCTATCAGCGCGCAGCAAAGGAGGTAGGAGTTGGAGGGAACCTGGAAAAGGAATCGCCTGCACCTATCGCAGTGCTCGGCCCACCTCTCCCACCTCCTTTGCCATGCGCTGATAGGCGGAGGTGATTCCTCTTCCGGGTTCCCTCCAATCAGCTGCTCTGGCTCTTTCGCGCTGCTCCAGCTACTTCCGGCTCTCGGAGTCTGGCCTGGCGGCAGGGACAGGCTAGTTCCTGACAGGTTTTTTAAAAAACGGGACAAAATTGACTTTTATATTAAAATGACAGGACGGTCCGGAAATGATAAAAAAACATGACTGTCCCATTCAAAACGGGACGTATGGTCAGCCTAATTATATTATATATTACCTTAGGGACCGTCTTTTCCCAGTTATTTCTACCCGTCCAATCCGGTCCAGCAGGATGGGCGTGCTCTGGGTCCCATCAGCCAAGGAATGTCGGCTGGTGGGGACCAGGAGACGTGCCTTTTCTGCTGTGGCGCCTGCCCTCTGGAACATCTTTCCTCCTGAGATTAGGATGGCCCCGACCCTTTTGGCTTTTCGGAAGGCCTTGAAGACCTGGCTTTGTTCCTGGGCCTGGGGCCCCGTGTGTGTGAAGGGCCCTGTTTCATGGTTGTATTAACGCCTATGGCTTTTAAGATCTCTCGGCTGTATTTATATTTACTGTATATTTAATTTTTTGGTATTGTTTTTATTGTTGATTGTTTTTCTCCCAGAGTCACTGGTTTGAGATGGGCGGCTATATAAATTAAATAAATAAATAAATACTAAATAAATAAATATTGTAAAAAGTCTTATATTGCAAGCCTAAGACGCTCATAAGGAAAAAAACTGAGCAACTCTCTGGATTTTTGAGTGAATATATGCAAACAGTTTCCATTGCTTGGCTATGCAATCCTGTATGTAGTTTTGCTTTACAGTACCGTATGTCATTCTGATATAAGGCAATTAATACATTTTAGAAACAACTTGGTTTGTGTGCTTTCCCATTGTAAGCCTTACTTTTAAACACCCATGGACTTAATTTTTAGTAGATACATAGGTCTGGACTTCTGGATTAATAAAAGCAACTTTCAACTCATTTGCAAAGATTGCAGTATCCTTTAATCTGCATGGAAATCCCTTACTGAATTTGCTCTGTCTTGACCTTCTTGCAGAATTGTGTGGCATGGACTCAGGAAATGGAACTTAGCTTCAAAGTCCACTCTTATCCAAAACAAGGCTGCATCCTTATTCAACTTTTTTTCTTGTGAAAGTGATATTCAGCATGTTCAGCATTAGGACATTAACAAAAAGAGTTGACTAAGAATACCAAGAATGATATACTTTGGTCTTTGAAAGTGAGAAGTGCTTACGCACCAACACTAGATGCAGATGAGGATATCAAGGAAAATTTTTATACCCAGCTGGACACCATCTTATCAGAGATACCAAAGGAGGATAAAATTATCCTCCTGGGCGATTTCAATGCAAGAGTTGGGCGTGATTTTGATTTGTGGCCAGGGATCATTGGGAAAGAAGGAGTTGACAACAGTAACACGAATGGAATCTTACTTCTGACTAAATGTGCAGAGCATAACCTTGTCATTACTAACACACTCTTTCGCCAGAAAAATAAATTTAAAACATCATGGAAGCACCCACGGTCGAAGCACTGGCATCTTTTAGATTATGTAATTGTCCGTGCTAGAGATCGCCGTGATGTACTTCTCACCAGAGCCATGACGAGCGCCGATGACTGCTGGACAGACCATCGATTAATTCGATCCACAATGGCCATAAAGATTGTCCCTCATCGTAGGCTCCAAGGAAGAAAACCAAGGCGTAAAATGAATACACTGGCCCTTCAAGATCCTATTAAACGAGCTTGCTTTCAATCAACTCTCAAGGAACATCTGCCTATGGAACTTCCTGAAAATGTTGAGGAACACTGGATTAAATTGAAGACTTCTATTATTTCAGCCTGTGAACAAACTATCGGATACCAGACTAAGAGACATCAGGACTGGTTTGATGAGAACGATAGTGAGATTGAACATATTATTGACAAGAAAAGGAAAGCCTTCCAGATATGGCAAAAAGATATTAACTGTGCCGTTAAGAAAAAAATCTACGCCAGTGCAAAGGCAGAAGTCCAAAGAAGAACTAGAGAACTTAAGAACATATGGTGGATAAAAAAAGCCCAAGAAACCCAACATTTTGCAGATGCTCATGATGCACGGGGCTTTTTTAATGCCATAAAGGCCATCTATGGACCAACAAACCATGGTACAAATCCCTTACGCTCAGTAGATGGGGCTAAACTTCTAAAGGACAAAGAGTCTATTGCACTGCGCTGGAAAGAACATTACTACAATCTCCTTAATCGTCACTCTACTGTGGCTGATGAAGTCTTCTTGCAAATCCCACAAAAACAAATAAGAGATGAGCTTGCAGTACCCCCTAGTTTGGAGGAAGTCAGTAAAGCCACTAAACAAATGAAAAATAACAAAGCTAGTGGACCTGATGGGATTCCTGCTGAAGTCTTTAAAGAAGGCGGGCCTGAACTTACACAACAACTTCATAAGCTCATCGAAAAAATCTGGATGAGGGAGGAGATTCCAGCAGACTTTAGGGATGCCATAATTATCACTCTCTTTAAAAAGGGTGATAGAACAGACTGTGGAAACTATCGAGGCATCTCCCTTCTAGCCACAGCAGGCAAAATCCTGGCAAAGATCATCGCAAACCGTCTCCTATCTGTATCAGAAGACATCCTCCCTGAAACGCAAAATGGCTTCTGCCCTTCCAGGGGAACAGTGGATATGATCTTCACTGCACGACAGCTTCAAGAAAAATGCAAGGAGCAAAACCGCCCTCTGTACATGGCGTTTATTGATCTGACTAAAGCTTTTGATACTGTAAATCGTACTGCTCTCTGGACCATCCTTCTGAAAATCGGATGCCCTGATAAATTTGTGAACATCTTGCGGTTACTCCATGACGACATGATGGCAACAATCCTGAATAACAATGGCTCTCAAAGCGATCCATTTAAAGTGGAATCCGGCATTAAACAGGGATGTGTTATTGCTCCAACCTTATTTGCTATCTTCATCGCTATGATTATGCACCTTGTTGAAGAGAAACTTCCTACTGGTGTAGAAATTATATATCGAACAGATGGAAAGCTTTTTAATCTTAGTAGGCTGAAAGCAAAAAATAAGGTAATTGCAACTTCTGTTATAGAACTTCAATATGCTGATGATAACGTAGTCTGTGCACACTCCGAGGAAGATCTTCAAACTATCCTAAACATCTTTGCAGAAGCATATGAAAAGCTCGGCCTCTCGATTAACATTAAAAAAACCAAAGTGCTTTACCAGCAAGTTCGAACCAATCCCTCTGCAGCGCCATCAATCCAGCTTAAAGGTGTGTCACTAGAAAATGTCGATCACTTTTCTTATCTCGGCAGCCATCTATCTACAAAAGCCGACATCGACGCTGAAATTCAGCATCGCCTGAGCTCTGCGAGTGTAGCTTTCTCCCGAATGAAGCGTAGAGTGTTTGAGGATTGGGACATTCGCAGGAAGACCAAAATGCTTGTTTACAAAGCCATTGTACTACCAACCCTTCTGTACGCCTGTGAAACATGGACCCTCTACAAACGCCACCTCCAACTTCTTGAAAGATTCCATCAACGCTGCCTCCGAAAAATTCTGCAAATTACTTGGGAAGATAGGCGGACTAATGTTAGCGTATTAGAAGAAGCGAAAACCACCAGCATTGAAACAATGATCATCCAACATCAACTTCGCTGGACCGGTCATGTTGTTCGAATGCCTGGCCATCGTCTTCCAAAGCAGCTACTTTACTCCCAACTTAAGAATGGAAAACGGAATATTGGTGGACAGCAAAAGAGATTCAAAGATACTCTCAAAGCTAATTTAAAAAAATGTAATATCAGCATTGAGAACTGGGAAGCCCTAACTCATGAGCGTTTCAATTGGAGGTCATCCTTTATTAATGGTGCTATGGACTTTGAAGAAGCACGAGTACAGGGCGAAAAGGAGAAAAGAGCTAAAAGGAAGGCACGTCAGGCAAACCCTCATCATGACCGTCTCCCATCCGGAAACCTATGCCCTCATTTTGGGAGGTTGTGCGGATCCAGAATTGTCCTTTATAGCCACTTACGGATCCACCATTAAAATTTTACCTTTGGAAGACAATCTTACTCGGCTACGAGTGATCGCCAATGATGATGATGTACATTTTATCTTTAACCTGTTGCATCCCCAACTTTATGTGATTAAAATAATACAGTTCATCATTACCATCCTCAGAAAAGCTAAAAATGACCCATTGCCTATTTAAAGAACAAAATCACACTATCATAAAGTATATAGCTACATGTAGGTAAAAAGACATGTGGCTTTGCTTTAACTTGAGTTATGTCTCATGCACAGTTTTTTCATTAAAGCCAAATAAATAATTTGCAGAAAAAAGCAAGAAGGGATGGAACAGTGGTGGTGACAACTTCTACTACAACACTTTATAACACTGTTTAATAGAATTGTTTCAGAGTGGTTCAGTTTATCTTGTTTTTGAGAGAAATGATGGCAGGTGCAGGTTGAATTAACACTTCAGGTTGCTTTTTCAATTAATTTACCAAGCTAGAGTCCTAGAGGAGTAGAAAAACCATTCATTGTTTCTCCCCCACCCACATCCACAATCAATTTCAGACCCCCAAAGTGAATGAATTCTCATACAATTTGGAACTTACAGGAGCTGGATAATAAACTAGATTACACTCTCTGCAAGATTATTCTTACTATGGCCTGGTAAAATAATGTTCTGATATCCTCCAGAATGTTCCATTTTTGCCCCAGAAAGCCCAGATCCAACTGTTTCATTTCTTAGAAGCAATTATTCCGATAATAATAAATTGTCATTAGATAATCTTGATGTCTGCCCCTCTTTCATTTTTCTTTGATATCTTCTACTACTTATTAAAGATTTGTTTAAAAATTTCCCCGTTGCTTAAAACCCCAACAAGCAATCCACCTACAATTTTTTGTAACAGATAAAGAAAAGAAAAGAAAGCAGGAGACAGGGAAGAAACAAACTGTGAGTGAACAGAAAAGAGATAGGCAGCAGGGAGGAAGGTTCAAAAACAGAAAAAGAAAAAAAATGCAGAAAGTTGCTGATGGAAATCAAGAAAATTGAGAATTATGAAGAATGTAGAACTAAGATAGTATTCTTCCTTTAAACTTAACATGATAGGAGTAAGACACCCTATAATTACATGACACTCTACTCCAAAAAGCATAACTGAGGCATTAAACATTCCCCCTCTAAAATTCTGGTGATTATATTTTGCAATCTAGTGTAACAATCATCATGAAAAGTTCTGTTTCTGAGGTGATACACTGAAAGAGTTAAAAAGGCAGTTCAAGAATCTCTTCAAGCTGTTGCCTTCAGAAGAGCCTGCATTAATTCAATTTTCTAGAAGTCGGATCCTGCGGAATGAATCTTCTTCAAGGATTAGGATAGATAAAGGACACATCTAATAATGATATGCCCCAAGAATCCTGGCAATTTTAATGTGATGTAACACACCACTGTTTTAGGTCACAACTATATTATACTAGAAAAAAGGAGATTTGGGAAAGGAAGGAAAAATGTTCTGCACAAAGAGATAGAAGTAGAGTCCAACATATCTGGTTTGGGGATATGCTGAGCTACCTCTAAGGCAGAGATTTTGTTTTTGCCTGCCTCCAAACCCTATAAACATGTGCACCCCAAAAGCAGATTTTTTCAAAGTTTCTGCAATTCCCAGAAACATCTAATTGTTTGGTAAACTTGTCATTTAGGTCTTTTGTTAGCATTATTTGTGAGCAACCTGCAAACAAACCTAGTCAGGTAGAGTCAGGTAGAGTCAAGTAGGACAGTAGTGTAGTGAAGAAGAACTCCACAACTTGGAGAGGGGGAAAAAGGAATGCTTCTGAATCTATCAGAATATACCTGAGAATCAATTCTAGTGAACCAGATTATCCTCTTGGGTTGGCAAGGTCTGAAATATGTTATCTTATTTTCAATCAGTTTGTTGGAATGAGAATGGGGGCAAGTCATGGCAAGTGTGTATCAAGAAATAGGTGGGCACATAATCCTGAAGAGACTTAAAACATCTAAAATTATATTCACATAACAGGTATTTGCTGCATCACATCAATGACAAGTGTCCAATATCAAGCTTCGATCTGGCAATAAACTCAAGCTCTTTGTGTGGCCACGTTTCTCCTGTGGATGTTGCTTATATTGTTCCAGGAGGCATGGGCATTTATATCCTTGGTTCCCCTTATGGGGATCACATGCATAGTAGTGATAGTCTCACCCAATTTCTTTTGTAACTAAATAGGAGAACAGCCGGTGCAGGAGAGGAGATAGTGGGTGTGGAGAAGAGAATTCTAGGAAAGATAAGCAGGCCACATATTTCTGATTCCAGATTGTAAACAGACTTTTAAAGCTATTTCCAAATTACCACTTGATTCTGCTCCTGACAGAAGTGTTATTCGAGCATTATACGTTGCATAATATACACTGTCTTCAAGGGACCCAAGGTTATTCAGTTTGTAAGGCAGTGATAATAAAGAGGTGTCTGTGATTTGGGCTCTATTACTATTCTAAGGATAGGGAACCTTTTCAGCAGCCATGGGTCAAACTGCAATGATGTGGAGGGTGTTCTGTTTGGGGGGATGTTTGCTTACTAATTACTGCATTTATAGTCCATCTTTTCTCTTGTGAACTCCAAACAGTGTACATGAAGATCTCTCATATAATCCTCATAACAACAACCCATTGAGATAGGTTGAGTTGAAAACAGTGAGAGGCCAAAACTCACCCAGTGAACTCCATGGTTGAATGGGAAGTTGAGTCTGATCTCAAAAGTCCAAGGCCTTTATTGTAATTGTTTAGTGTAGTTTGATTAAGCTTCTCCTATAACATACTTTTTTTTCTCATTTGGCTTAACCCGAAATTGGTGGAAAATTATGCTTCTATTCATTTGTGGTTCAGGTCTTCATTTTAACCATACATAACCTTGACAGCTGGAGAAGAGGATGGGTCCATGGGTTGCCCAGCTGTAGTGCATAACCTGCAAAATCCTTTCAGAAATCATAGGTAAGTTTGTCCATCTTTTTATACTGTAAGTTTTTTCTATAAGGGTTGTATTTATATTAATAGTTTTAGCTGTTTTCGGTAAGAGGTTTAGTTTTAAAAACGTTGCACCAAGAAACTACGGTTTCCTAGTAAACCACAGTTTAATAAATAAATAATTGGTGTGTTGAAGTTTGTCATGAAAGTTGGTCGTATTCTGTTTATCTATTCAATGGGCTCACAATAGTATAGTTGGGGGTGGGATGTATAAAATATATATAAAAATAAGTCGACACTATCACCCCTGTCTAGAATGTTAACCTTATTTACTAGGCTCCATTGTGCAGATTTTTTTTTTTGGTATTATGTTAGACCTTTAATTTTCATGATAGAAAGTTTAAGACTAACCAGAGAAAAGTACAAACTAAGACTGGAACTCATATTGATGTGCCATCAGTGTCCATGGTACAGTACTTCAGTGGAAATAACAAGGAAAGAGAGAAGAAGCAGAAACAGAGTAAATAACGAAACAATATGGGATTGTTTCACTGACAAGGCTTAGACTTAGTGATGGAAGAGCATGGGAATATCAAAGGGAATGGGGTGAGTACATCTATATTTGTTTGGTGTTGCTTAGATTTCATGACTGTAAAAGGTCTTTATACTGTTGTTTCACATAATAAGCATTTGTCCATTTGGAGAAAATATGTTTCCAAAATAAAAGATTTCCACTTGGGGCCAGGGGGGAGGGGGAGTCATAGTCAGATGCTTCATGAGAAATGAGCACTGCACCCTCATCCTTCTCTTGTCCCATCTCCAGCCAATGCACAGGAGTTTGAAAAAATATTAAACGTATTTATATACTAAGCTGTAGTAATAACATTAGAAAAATAATAGATTTGGTTATTATTTGTCTTGAAATGGCCTTTTCTAACCATGAGGAGATACACTAGGAAATGGTTTATAAAGGCACATAAACCTCAGCTCCTTTTTCATGTTATTGACTAACTTAACTAAGCTCAGTTTTTGAGTTCTTATGTAAATAAGAAAGCAGCAACCAACTCCAGGGAAACAAAATCTGGGTGTAGAGAGTACAGAAGAAAAATCAGAATGACAAGCCAAGTAGAATTAGAATGTAAACGCTATATTTTCCACTGGGCAGAAGTTCTGGGGAATGTAAAATATTAGAGAGAGAAAGGTGTGGTGCCTAGAAGTAAGACATGCATGAACCAACCGTAAATACTGCAGGAGCAATTCTGCTTGAACATCCTCCTAAGCTTCCTTTCACATTTTTCTTCTTAATTATTTAAATAGGAAGCAAATTCCTTAAGAGCTTTTTACTGATAGTGCTTTCAGCATGAAATCTAGGTCTTTGACACCTGTAAGATGACCCAGGAAATTTAATTTGCAAATACTAGCCCCCTGGTGAAAGTAAAAATGTTAATAAGTGCCTCATGAGCAATACTAGTCCTTGATGTTTGAATGTTTGTTCCACTGAAAATGTGGGAAGATTCTTGTATTACCAAGCAACAATAGCAAAACATAACTGGGTTGTACTTTGTGATATAATTGCTCTGACACATTATTTATGACAGGCTTATCTGAAGCCCTTCTTTCTTTATGATGCAGCTTGAAAGATAAGAACAGGTGCTAGTTCTAAATGTATTACTAGTAGCAAGCATGAAGATAAACCTGGAGGGAAAAGATATACTACTAAACTGGTGCCATAAGCAAATCTTGAAGTAACAATAATGGCAAATTGATGAGTGAAGAAATCACATGTAGAGGATAACAGAAAACAATATACAGTAACTGTGCTCATTTCTGCAGTAGTGACTAACATAAAATAAAAGGCCTGGGTCTGAGATGGAGGCAGCATTGGTTGCTCTAGGTCAGTGCTTCCCAAACCTGGGTGAATTACCCAAAATTGGGTAAAAGTGGTTTTTCTTTGGGTTTTCTGTGAGTTCTAGTCCCACCTTAGGCATGAAAGCCGTCTGGGTGACCTTGGGCCAGTCACTCTCCCTCAGCCCAACTCACCTCACAGGGTTCTTGTTGTGGGGAAAATAGGAGGAGGAAGGAGTATTAGGTATGTTTGCCACCTTGAGTTATTTATAAAAATAACAAAGGCGGGATATAAAATAAATAAAATAAATAAATAAAGTCTTGACCCAGTGCATGGAAACTGTTAGGTTGACTGGGAAAAAACAGGCTGAAGCTGAGTCAAAGCAAGATGGATTTTCTGTTTGTGTATCAATGCTCTCTGTCAGAGCCACTGTTTCTCTTGATGGGAAAGCACTACCCATGAAGGAACAAGTCTATGACTTGAGGGTGCTCCTAGACTTATGGCTACTTCTAGTTGAACAAGAGGAGGCTTTGGTGAGGGGACCATTTACCTAGCTTTAGCCAGTCAACCAGTTCCAGCTCTACCTGGAGTGAGAAGGCCTTGCTACAGTAACTCATACTTTTATCACCGTTCCCTTGGACTAGTGTAATGTGCTGTACATGAGGCTATAATTGAAGACCTTGTGGGAGCTGCAGCGGGTACTAAATGCAGCAGCCCATCTATTAACTGAAACTTGGCATTGAAAACACCTTACACCTCTGCTTTGAGAAATGCATTGGGTTCCAATAGGCTTCTGGGTGCAATTCAAAGTACTGGATTTGACCTATACAGCCCTATGTGGCTTACACCTGAATACTGGCAGGTCCACCTTCTTCTGTCGTACTTCTACTAGGGTACTCCAGTATGTGGAACTCCACCTCCATGGAATGGGGAGACACTGCTTTTCATTAGCAGTGACTGCTCTTGGTGGAAATCAGGCTGGTACACATCTTGATTTCCTTCAGGAAGATACTCAAAATGGTGCTCTTCCATACAGCATTTGTAGACTGATCTGCAGCATCTAGTCTGGATGAATATATGAACTGTTGAGGTGTTCTTATTATGGGTGATTATGTTGAATTTTTAATCTTGTTTCTTACCATGAATATTTAATGTATGTTTTTATTTTTAGCACGGATGTTTTATGTCATTTATCATGGATATTTTATCTGCTCAACATTGTTATCTTGCTGAAAGTCCTACAGGAGTCAGCAGTACTGTATACAGGTAGAATGAATGAATGAGTAAATAGATGAAATCAATTCAAAACAGAATCCTTCATGAATCTTTCTATCTTCCCCACCCCAATCCCATAGTTTCCTCCAGCACATGCCTTGACATTCATAAGTATGGGCAAATATGCCTGCTCTCTACTTAATTACTTGGGTGCAAAGATTCAGCCTTTAATACTGCTTAAAGATTTGGACTGGCTATTATTCCATTTTCAAACACAATTCAAATCACAATTCTGATGGATAAAACTAGGTTGCAATCATATTTATCTCTTTGACAGTAACTCCCCCAGAACTCCCCCAGAAGTCAACAACATATACATATACTGTACTTTCTTAGATGCTGTATGTATCAAATTGCACTACAAATTGGCTTTGAATAGGATATCCAGTCCAATACAATTCCTCCTCCGGGCGAAGATAGGCGGTAAAATAAATAAATAAATAAATAAATAAATAAATAAATAAATAAATAAATAAATCTCTGCATATATAAAAAGATATTCTAAGAATGTTTGACCCCCTCCCCCAATATTAAAAGATTCCTATCTTTTAGGATAAAAGACATGGAATTTTTGCTCCGGCACTCTTCACTATTTTGAGGCACTAAATAATTCAAATACACATATATTTGGCTTCGCTTCAGGTGAAACCTGACTGGTAGCTTTTGTTTTGGATATTATTTTTTTCTTTGACTGTGGGTTCTTACATTTTCTTATTATTTTCTTATAACAGATGGTTTACAATAAATTATTATGTTCAGCATCATGAAAACACAGGCATGATAAAAATAAACAAACCATAACATAACATGTCCCAGTTCCACTTTTTATATTTTTACAATATAGTAATTAAATACTGAGACTATCTTAAACATTTAAAACTAAACTGATGAGGCCTTGAGCACTAATGTCCAACAAAACTGAACAAAATGGCAGAAGAAAGGCTTGGTTTTAAATGATGCAAGTAGTACTTTTTGTTAAAGTAGATTTATAAATCCCATTTTTATAACTATTTCAGTTGAAATTAGTTACATACTATCTGTATCTAATGCTTTCTCCAGTTCCTTATAGGATTAAATGCAAAACCCAATGTAATAAATCCTCAGTAGAGTCCTACTGAATATAATAGACTTCTTTACTTCTACTGAAATCAGTGGGTGAAATTAGTCACGACTAACATTAAAAGTGATAAAACTATGACTAACTTCCTCTGAACCCAACTCAGTAATTTCCAGTAATTAAAGTTTATTGAAGGATTGAATTTCTTAACTCAAGAAAATCAAATAGTTCCAAAGACTATTTTTATGGTGGTTGTTTATTCGTTCAGTCGCTTCCGACTCTTCGTGACCTCATGGACCAGCCCACGCCAGAGCTTCCTGTCAGCCATCACCATCCCCAGCTCCCCCACGGTTGAGTCCGTCACCTCGAGAATATCATCCATCCATCTTGCCCTTGGTCGGCCCCTCTTCCTTTTGCCTTCCACTTTCCCTAGCATCAGCTTCTTCTCCAGGGTATCCTGTCTTCTCATTATGTGGCCAAAGTACTTCAGTTTTGCCTTTAATATAATTCCCTCAAGTGAGCAGTCTGGCTTTATTTCCTGGAGTATGGACTGGTTTGATCTTCTTGCAGTCCAAGGCACTCTCAGAATTTTCCTCCAACACCACAGTTCAAAAGCATCTATCTTCCTTCGCTCAGCCTTCCTTGTGGTCCAGCTCTCGCAGCCATAGGTTACTACAGGGAATACCATTGCTTTAACTATGTGGACCTTTGTTGTCAGTGTGATGTCTCTGCTCTTAACTATTTTATCAAGATTTGCCATTGCTCTCCTCCAAAGAAGTAGACGTCTTCTGATTTCCTGGCTGCAGTCAGCAACTGCAGTAATCTTTGCGCCTAGAAATACAAAGTCTGTCACTGCCTCCACTTTTTCTCCCTCTATTTGCCAGTTATCAATCAAGCTGGTTGCCATAATCTTGGTTTTTTTGAGGTTTAACTCCAACCCAGCTTTTGCACTTTCTTCTTTCACCTTCGTCATAAGGCTCCTCAACTCCTCCTCGCTTTCAGCCATCAAAGTGGTATCATCTGCATATCTGAGATTGTTAATGTTTCTTCCAGCGATTTTAACTCCAGCCTTGGATTCCTCAAGCCCAGCATGTCGCATGATGTGTTCTGCGTACAGGTTGAATAGGTAGGGTGAGAGTATACAACCCTGCCGTACTCCTTTCCCAATCTTAAACCAGTCCGTTGTTCCGTGCTCTGTTCTTACTGTTGCTACTTGGTCGTTATACAGATTCCTCAGGAGGCAGACAAGATGACTTGGTATCCCCATACCACCAAGAACTTGCCACAATTTGTTATGATCCACACAGTCAAAAGCTTTAGAATAGTCAATAAAACAGAAATAGATGTTTTTCTGAAACTCCCTGGCTTTCTCCATTATCCAGCGGATATTGGCAATTTGGTCTCTAGTTCCTCTGCCTTTTCTAAACCCAGCTTGTACATCTGGCAATTCTCGCTCCATGAATTGCTGGAGTCTACCTTGCAAGATCTTGAGCATTACCTTACTGGCATGTGAAATAAGTGTCACTGTACTGTATAGATAAACTGTTTTAGCCACTAAGGAGAATAAAGGTAAAGGTAAAGGTTCTCCCCTGCACATTTGTGCAGTCGTGTCCGACTCTAGGGGCCGGTGCTCATCTCCGTTTGTTAGCCGAAGAGCCAGCGTTGTCCGAAGATGCTTCCACGGTCATGTGGCCGCATGACGCACACGGAACGCTGTTACCTACCCACCGAAGTGGTACCTATTAATCTACTTGCATTTGCATGCTTTCACATTGCTAGGTTGGCAAGAGCTGGGGCTAGTGCGGGAGCTCACTCCACACGCACGGCTAGGGATTCGAACCTCCAAACTTGCGATCTTCCGATCGACAAGCCTGGTGTCTTACCCGCTGAGCCACCACGCCCCTCTACTAAGGAGAATACATAACATTTAAGCCTAGAATTTAAACTTCACTGCTTTAAATGATTTGTGACTTAGCATCTACATTTTTAAAAAAATGCATAAATTATCACTTAAATAAAACTGTTGATACTTAATTTGTAGTTGAATTAAGCTCCTCTTGATGACAACAACTAGCTCTGCTTCTAATCAAGAGATCATCCTTTTCTGCTATAAAATATACTCAGGGTGTTTTCAGAATGAGGTAGTCTTGTGTGAAAGATGTAAACAATGGGAAAACAAGGCTGGTTTCAGCAATAACAGTACTTCATTTTTGTCACTACTATATTTAAAAGCAATCAATTTACATATTTTAGATTCTATTTTAACTGCTTATTTATTGTGAACCGCCCAGAGTCCCCATGAGGGGAGATGGGCGGTCATATAAAATAAATAAATAAATAAATAAATAAATAAATAAATAAATAAATAAATAAATAATCATATCCGTTATAATGATTTTTCCTGCTTTCTTTTTGTTAGTGCTTTGTATAGCCACTCAAATATACATTTTATTTCATAGGCTCAGGTATGAATGCTCCTAACTTAGTGCATCATATTTCTTTAAAGAATCCGCCAACTCCTATGGTGACATGAAACAGTCATTGTTAATACTTGTGGTAAAGCAAGGTGCTTGTTATATATAATGTCACAGACATGGTCAATTGGCTGTGGAGAATGTGAGCATGGTTCCATTGGAAAAAAAGCTGCAGTTAATTCTAGAATGATTGGATTTTTCAAAGCCCCCTCTTTGCAATTAATTCAAAAATGAATTAGATACCTTGTCATTTTCAAGTGTTAGGGTTTTTTTTTAGGTTGTCACCTGAAAGAGGTACTACTCCCTTTTCTTCCTGCTAGGTTGATTCATTCCCCACAACAGGGCAACCATAGATGTCAGCTGTTCTCTACTGGTTCAAGGTTGCACATCACCACTATGCCAAGAAAGAGGATAAGGAGATAATATTGCAAAGGCCTTAATGTTGACTTCGTTTTCCCAATTTTTTTGCTGTGGATCTTGAACAAAATATTTATAGAAGACAATGAGAGCCAGATTGTTGGGGTGTATCTCACTTGCCTCAAGAAGATGTCACCATACTACAGCTCAGTAGCAGAAGAAGCAGAAGACCATGTCCACTAATGTGAATTGATAAAGACTCTCAGCCTTCACCTGGGGTGAACTGGCTTTAACACAAGGAGTTAAAACTTAACTACTTTATCATTCAGACTGTTAGCATAAGAAAACTCTTTTGGAAGCATGTTTAAAGGACTTTAGTTCTGCTTATTAATAAAGGGCAAACTACACACTACATGCTGTTCCTCCATTCAAAAGCTACTTTTCATAAAAAATAATACTAAAACTGGCATGCCACATTGCCTGCCTGCATTTGTGAGTATTGTATAGTTTGTCCCAAGGGCAAAATGCAAAGGGCATATTATTTCAGTACCCCTTGTCTCAGTGACATACAAAGAGAGTTTGTTCTTCTTAAGCCAGAGCTCAGTTATTCAGAACAAAACACTCCAAGAAACAGTTCAGTTTTGGGCAAGGCAGAGTGTGCCAGCATGTAAACCTCTCTTAGCAATGAAAGTTGTTCCATTAAACTCCAGATCTGGGGGGGGGGGGGGGATGGGGCTGAGTGCTCATAACAATTATATGAAAACAAGTCAATGCAGGTTAGTAATTAACCTATTAAAAAGATATATCCGCTTAAATAGCAATCATCATACTGCATAGTACACAAAGGACATTTTCAATGCAATCATAAATCAAAGGATAGAAACAACATCTGTAGATATTAAAAAGGCATTCACTTTAAACAACAATAAGCTTTACAATTACTAAATATAGTTTTTACTTTCTGTTCTAGTAACATCCGGTTGACCCCCTTTCCCAAGAAAGGAGTATGACCTGATGGTAATTGTTCTAAGGTATAGTTTCCTCACGTCAATTTTAGTTCACTGGCACTGTAGCAAAAGGTTGCTTCTGGTCATGACGTTCACTATGTGTGTAGTTATGGGAAACAATCATCAGCAATTTCTCCCTTTTCAACTACTGAAACATTTTACTTTTTTTTCCCGTGAGATATTTGTTTTGATATGTTTCTCCTCGTTGAGAGTGATGAGCAAAGAGTCATTGTGATGGGGCCAACACAAATGAGCAGAACAAGGAAAGACCTTACAACATGATCCTAGCATGCCAACCCCTGTGTAAACACTAAACACTATTGTATTCCTCTTGTATAGGAGCAGTATAGGACTGCAGTCTTAAATGAGAAACACTGATTATAAAATTAGATGACCCCAAACGCTGCAAGTGATCTCACTTTCAGATTATTTTAAAACTGTCATATCAAACTACCATTAAACATGCAGTTATTTATAAAAAATAATAAAGGCGGGATAGAAAATAAATAAATAAATCTAAATAAACAACTGGACTCGTCCTGTTTCACCCGCCTTTTGCCTTCTATCAAGTTATCTGGTGCAGAATAAAATGTTTAAATCTTTTGGCTTGTTATGCCATCCACAATTTACAGCTTCTGAATGGTGACATCCTCCCGTTAACAAGGAAAATAGGGCTCTAACAGAGAGTGCAATTTTTTAAAATGGGGTTTCCAGCTGTGATTCAGTGAAGTCGAACACTAAGTGGCAGTACTACAGAGGGAAAATTGTTCCATGTTGTTGAGTTTCAAAGAAAGGTCTTTCTTTTTATCTCTTTTCATTAAATAAACAATAGTGAACAGCTCTTTTTCAATTGCCTCATATTGGGAGTTAAGTAGCGGATTTTATCTGCAGTCCCAAGTAAAACGAATGCTGAGAGAGTTGTATTTTCCGGTTTTCCTGGATTAGGCCTTTAATCTTTCTTATCAGGAAGAGCTATAACATAAGAGGCAGGTAGGCTTAGGACAAAGGAAGTGGGCAAATAAAGAACAGAACAGGTCTTCTGTACATTTTGATACTTTTTGAAAAGGGGGGCTCATTTTTTTTCCAGAGATACATGACAAAACTGCACCTCATGTGGAGTCACTACAAAAGTGGAATGACAGTCCTTAAAGTTCCCATTCCACTATGAAGCTTGCTGGGCAACCCTCCATTCATCTTCCTCTGCCCAAATCTATCTTGGAAGTTTGTTCTTGTGAAAACAGAACATGTCTATGTGCGTGAGGATAATTGGGAGAATTATGTATTGCTGCAGGAAAAACAAAAGTAGATAAAGCTGTTATTACATTCCAAGCACTGAAATTCCATCCTTCATACAAATGAGTATGAGTAAGTGACTGGACATCCTTCAACATACCAACAGCAGTTGACTCAGCAGCAGTCAATAGGAATAGATGAGGGTTAGTACCCGTGGACCTAAAAGTAATCTTCCATACCTCTTTCAAGGACTCCTTCGGGGATGAATATGGTTGCTTTATGAATGGTGGATATCAGTTTTCTTAACTGGTTTCCCATATAGGGAGAAAGGATACAAGTAGTCACCTCCCTTCTGGAAACGGCACTGAATTTACAAAGATTCCTGAAACACAATTCATGAAAGCCGGCTGGGTGACTTTGGGCCAGTCAGTCTCTCTCAGCCCTAGGAAAGAGGCAATGGCAAACCACTTTGGAAATCTTGCCAAGAAAACTGCACGGACTGGTCCAGGCAGTCGCCGAGGATTGGACACAATTGAATGGCAAAGACAAACAAACAAACAATGTAGATAATGTGGAGAGAGACCCATCATGTGGTTGCTTCCCATTTAACTCCCTCTCTTTTTCTGTCATCCAGAGATATGCAGACACATAACAGAAACAACACCCAGTTACTGTCACATGATTTTTCCCAGTATACTGAAGCAAAGTAAGTTTCTAAGTACTACTATAGTATATACAGAGTCCCTTGCATAGGAGATGGGCGGGGAAATAAAAAATAAATAAATAAATAAATAAATAAATAAAGCTAATATGCTCCAATGCCTATGACCAGTGTTTTATAAACAGGAAAAAATGGTGAAAATATTGAAGGCACATTTCTAACACATTAATTTTGTCATCTCAAACTGAAAGTATCTTTAATGCTTTTTCTAAGGCCATACATACTCACATATCAGTATTCTCAAATATCCCTGTACTGAATATAATAAGTAGGCATTTGTAAGAGGAAGAAAAAAAACAAATTATGACAACTGGATTGACAGACTTCATTTGTTGGATAAGGGAATGGATGAAAATTGCTGCCCTGGCCATCAATATGGCTCAAAGTCTGGAGTGCAACAACAAATCAAAGAACACTCCAAATTGAAACAATGAGTGAAGAAGAGCCAGATGCTTCCACACTTGTTATTTTCTCCAGAATATAATTTCTTTTTTTGGGTGTTATAGATGATCCAGATGATGAACTCTACCACACCACCAGCCACTCCATCTGTAACTTATTCCCAACATGGTTTAAAGGCATCAAACATTTTCCCCAGCATGTTTTCATCTACATGCTTGAAACTCTGGAACACAGAGAAGGCACCTTCAGCCAATCATTGTTTAACCTAAGCCAGCCAGTCAATGCATACTATCTTTGCTTCAAGCCTGCAAATCTGTGAGTTTACTATACCTTCAAGAATTTCCAGCACTTTATGAATTAGCAGATTTGCTTCTTCCTTCATAGAAAGAGAAGCCAATTTCTCTCTTCTCACTACCTCACAGAGTTAGTCTGTAGCTTGAATCATGTCAACTGGATTTCTATTTTCTCAGTGGAAACGTTTCGCTCCTTATCCAAGGAGCTTCTTCAGTCTGAGCAAAGTTGGTAAGGGAATCCTAAATATGTTTCTAGGTAGCTGTGTGACCTTACACCTGGGGCTAGGTCATGGTTATATTGAGATGTTATTTTAAGTCCTTTTATCATCTAAAGGAGGATCGTTAAGATCACCATGCTGCTGTTGAGCTTGTGAAATGGTCTTAATCTTCCTAGGCACAGAAGACAAAGCAGGGAGGAAAATGGGGGAAAGATTGTGCCTGAGGCCCCCACCTCTATTCAAGGAAGGATTTTCCAAGTTGGCATAAATGGATTCCTTGACCCCTCTCTCAAACCACCTATCTTCTCTGTCTAAAATGTGAACATTAATGTCCTCAAATGAGTGTCCTTTTTCCTTTAGATGAAGATAAACTGCTGACTCTGGTCCTGTGGTGTTACTTCTCCTGTGCTGGGCCATCCTCCTGTACAAAAGTTGTTTGGTTTCTCCAATGTAGAGTTCAGAGCACTTCTCACTGCACTGGATTGCATAAACTACATTGCTTTTCTTGTGTTTTGGAGTTTGATCTTTGGGGTGTACAAGCCTCTGTCTCAGTGTGTTGGTGGGTTTGAAATATACAGGTATGCTTTGTCTTCTGTGCCTAGGAAGATTAAGACCATTTCACAAGCTCAACAGCAGCATGGTGATCTTAACGATCCTCCTTTAGATGATAAAAGGACTTAAAATAACATAAAATAACATCTCAATATAACCATGACCTAGCCCCAGGTGTAAGGTCACACAGCTACCTAGAAACATATTTAGGATTCCCTTACCAACTTTGCTCAGACTGAAGAAGCTCCTTGGATAAGGAGCGAAATGTTTCCACTGAGAAAATAGAAATCCAGTTGACATGATTCAAGCTACAGACAATTCCACCTGGATGACTGAGAACCTTCATAGACATACTCACAGAGTTAGGTGTTTGCCACAGGTATTTGTGTGCATGTGCTTGGTGGTTTGCAAACCATTCCTTCTCATGGGTCAAAATGGAATGGATGAAAAAAAGATTGATTTTTTAAAAACGATTTACAAATGCCTATGCACTGAGAAGCCTACAAAGCTTTCTTCTCTTCATAGCACCAGATGAGTAGTATGCTCCAAGGCTTTCCCTTGAGCTAGAGTAATTGAAACTGATTTGGGAGATATGGTGTGATAGGCAGTCTCTCCAATAAGAGAACAAAGGTTCCTAACCACAAGGCAGACCCACTGGAGTCAGATTTCATCTGTAGTTAAATTGAGGGAGACCCCCTCCCCAATTTTGCAGGAGTGGTGAGAAACTAGGGTTTTTAGAAGACTGAACAAGATCAATGATGATCTGTTGTTAAAGTCACATGATAGGTGAGGGAGGTATAAAGCAGCTAAGGCACAATAAAATCATTACATGGTAAG